>CM067304.1:43364802-43964802 GCA_034231615.1 Meghimatium bilineatum
GAATATAAAACACAAAAGAGGTCTGTTTGTGTGCGTGTGTATAATATATAAATATTACGCGTAAGCCTAGTGTGTCACTTTGAAAAAAAATTGATCTTAAAAAATATTGTTTAATAAAACGTCGAATTGTGTGGCAACCCTGGAACGAGCAAAACACTAGCCCAGAGAAACACCAACGGAAGAACAATTCTACGGACCTCGGTACGAGTTACAGAATATAGTCAAATTTATAGAAGTAACAAAACGTCGGATATAGATAAGTTCCAGGCGAACGAAAAAAAAGAACACAACAGCAGGATAACTCGTTTGGTTTATAATTGCTACAGTTTTGTCTATGTCTACTTCGTAATAGTCATTTGGCACAGTTTCGCTACTAGTATAAAGCATACAACTGCAGTACTACCCTTATTCATATTATGACTAATGCAGATACTTGTTTTTAAATTTGACATTAAAAAAAAAAAATATGAATAACTCGAATTGTGTGGCTTCCCCGGAACGTGTTTTGTAACAACTTGGAATCACTCAATTGTAAGTGGGAGTTTGAGAATGAGTATAGACGCAGAATAATTGTTTCCTAAAGATTGAAAACACGCTAGGGGGGTCTTTGAAAATATGTGCAACTGTGTGTGTATTTGTATGTGTAATATATATATATATATATATATATATATATATATATATATATATATATATATATATATATATATATATATATATATATATATATATATATATATACATATATATATATATATATAACATTCTTTCTGTTTGGTGGGTACAGACAGGGCGTGTTTTCGTAATATATTAATATACGCTGATTACATACATATATTTAATATTATTTCTGTCAGTATCTTTTATGTAAAGGAAACCAATTTTAAATCACATGTTAGAGGTTATCCAAAGTTCAGATCATAAAATCTAATTCCCCACCCACGATTTCTATGGTTAAGGCTAGTACACTGTCGGGTCATTCATTTATTTATGGGAGCGTTTACTGACAACTTAATCTACCAGGTATAAATATTTTAGAGCCGATACGGGGCGTTTGAGAACGCTCATAACAAATTGCTAAATTCTTTGCGGGTTCTAATTTACAAATAATCAACATAGCATTAATTAAACGTGTCAGACAATGTTGCGAGAACGATTGCTTATGTGTGGTTCTATTCGGAATGAAAGAGTATATAGAGTACCATCTTTGTTCGAATGCGTGACATATTATATTTATGCCGATATTTCTTATATAAAATGAACCAATTTTAAACCACATGTGAAAGGTTATGCAAAGTTCAGATCATAAAAATGCAACCGCGCTATAATTACAGACAAGTGTAATTAACATCTGCTCTTTGTGTGGCGGTCATCGCGTTGTTTAAACGGCACGTGCGTGCTGGTACTAACGCCAAGCTGGTGTCACCTGGTCTGACGCTACCACCTGTTTTAACTATTTATATTTCATTCAAAAACTCATAATGTTTTAAATTAATACAGATGTAGACTGAATTATAATGTAAATATTTTTTGTGTTAGTATATTAATATTGGTAATTATAGTATAGGTAATCAGGCTCGGGATTCTAAGTTTTTTAAAACACTAAACATGGCCCTTTTCAACAAATAAAACAAGGAGTCAGACAGGGATGCGTGCTTTCACCAGACCTGTTCTCTCTATACAGTGAAAACATATTGCGTGCAACAGTAGATATCCCAGGAATAGCAGTGGGAGGACATAACATAAATAATTTGAGATATGCGGATGACACTGTTCTGATTGCAAAAAGTGAGGAAGACCTTCAAAACTTATTTAAAGTAGTAGTCACAGAAAGCAAAGAGAAAGGCCTCTTCCTAAATATCAAGAAAACAGAAGTAATGGTTATTTCAAAGAAAGAAATTAACACACCTTGCAAGATCATAGTGAATGATATAGTATTAAAACAGGTCCACCAATTCAAATATCTAGGTACAATTATAACAGCAGATGGAAGAAGTTCAACAGAAATAAGATGCAGAATAGGACAGGCAAAAATAACATTCAGAAAAATGAAAAATATACTGTGTAATATGACCTTGTCATGAGAGTTGAGAAAGAGAGTTCTGCAGTGCTATATAACCCCTATACTAACATATGGGTGCGAGTCTTGGACAATAAACAAACTGGAAAGTGGGAGATTGGAGGCAACAGAGATGTGATTCTACAGAAGAATGCTGAGAATACCATGGACTGCCAGAAAAACTAATGTAGAGGTGTTAAAAGAGTTAAATGCGAAACGGACCTTAATCAACAATATAAGAAAAAGGCAATCTTCTTTTTTTGGCCACTTCATGAGACAGGCAGGTTTAGAGAACATAATCACAACAGACAAGATTGAAGGCACCAGAGACAGATGGCGACAACGTGAGAAAATATTAGACAGTTTGACAACCTGGCACGGCAAAGAAACAACAACGACTTTGATACATAAAACTGTGGACAGAGAGCCGTGGAGAGCCATGACCGCCTACGCCACCCGGCATGGCACCTGATGATGATGATGAAACATGGTTATAGTTTATATATAGAAACAGAGACAGCTACAAAGGTAAAAGGTGTTCCCATTCATATATTGTTAATGTCCGATTACTGTGTGAGTTTGTGTGTGGTTGTGTATTATTCTCACGCTAGTGGGTAGTTGTTTATCAAATCCAGAGCAATCTTGCTTATATTTAAGTTAATAGCTTTGCATAGGTGTAGTGCAAGGTCCCATGCTAACCAGATTGTTCGCTAAAGACATTGGAATCCGGGAAGTAAAGTCTGCGAGGGAGAGGAGATGGCTACCGCCCTTATTTGTAGAGCCTGTGAAATGTGAGATCACTAACATCTCACACCCCTACGGCATTAATAAATGCTATAGGTTACTTTACTGTTTACTGTTATTCTTGTTGTTATATTAACAGGGTTGTTTAGAACGCAATATACATGCCAAATACTCAACGTATATAATCACCAACCACCGCGGATCTTTTGTTATAGCACTAACCTAATTGATAATGTTTAACCTTCACATTGAAAAGCGCCTTATAATTTTCCGTGAGCTGGTGGTTAACAGGTGGTTAATTGACCTTGTAACCTAATGATTTATGATGGTTTTCGGAACATAATTTGAGTTTCAACACAATGAAACAGAGATAAATAGGGCTGACACCAGCCGCGTGGCCGGGTTATGCTGACTTCATTCGTTGTAAGTTTCCATTGCCGTTTTCTTTGTGGAAAAGTACGCGTCTGTGTTATGTTAGCGCACAATTTGAACCAGATCTAAATAGGGTAGTTTTGTGGATGACCACGACAGCGTGACCGGGTTATACTAACCTCATTCGTTGTAAGTTCCAGTGCCCTAACAGATGGCTAATCGACCTTGTAACCTAAGATTGTATAGTTTTTTTTCTGGACAGAATTTGAATGTTAAACACAAGCGTCACACGCATCATTGTTATGGCTTCGAAGGGATTGCCTTAGATCTAAATATTGAAGTGGTAAGGCCTACACCGGCTGCGTGACTGGCATATGCTGACCTCATTCCTGCTAAGTTTCTATGGCAATTTTCTTTGTGAAAATGTTCGCGTCTGAGTTATGTCATAGCACATTTTGAGCCAGATCGAAATATGGTAGTGTTTTGGATGAACCTGGTTGTGTGATCTGGTTATGAAAACCTTATTCGGTTTAAGGACCCGTGCCCTAACAGATGGCTAATCGACCTTGTAACCTAAGGTTTTATTGTGATTTTCTGGTTATAACTTGAATTTTATGGAACATTCCGCTTGGTATTATAGGCGACATAACAGATGTTGTATACATGATTTCCAGGGTCTTGCATCAGCTGACCGGGTCGTTGAGTCATTTATAACCATCAGTATTACGCTCTGGGCACACACATCGCGTGGGTTTGGCCGGTTTCGATTGCAATCATATTGGATGTGCGGGCACACTCAGCTCATTAGGTTGCACATTCGGTTGCACATTCGTACACTCGGCACACAGAGTATTTTGTTATGTGAGCTATATTAGCATATTCTGGCACATTCGCATACTCGTCACATTCGGGTCATATTGGATGTGCTGGCACACTCAGCATATTCTGTTGCACATTCGACACACTCAGCACATTCGGTGGCACACGTGGGGGTCTTTCCATTCCTATACCACTACTAATGTGATCAAGTTGTGTCATGTGACGTATTCCTTCCAAAACGTTTTCTTCCCAATGAACTCTCTTTACCTCTCTCTCTGTCTTGGGCGATGTGGCATGCATTTTCTAGCGATGTATTCATGTTATCTTTAATGTCGTCAGTCTTGGCGACTTCTTGGTCTGCACCTTCTCCTCTTCCCAGGTACTCTTCCCTCCATTATTTGTCTTTCTAAACAGTTATGTCTCTTTATATGACAAAACAAGCGTAGTTTTCTTTTTGTTATTTTGTTTAGTAACCAACACTCTGGAATATTCAGTGTGTTTATAATATCTGAGTTTCTGATTTGATCCTTCCATGATATTCTAAGTATCTTCCTGTAGTATTTCAGCGCGAAGGCGTTGATCCTCTTTGCCGCTGTTTTACTTAGAATCCATGATTCACAGCCGTATGTTGCAACCGGAAAAATAAAAGTTCGTAACATTAGCACTTTCGTTTCTATTTTGTTGTTTTTCCATATGTTTTTCAGCCGTGTTATTTTGCAATATGCCATTGTCAATCTCCTTCTTATTTCTGCCATGCAGTCTCCTGCACCGTTGATGTTTGCTCCTAAGTATTCAAATTTATCCACACATTCTATCTCGTATTGTCTATTCTGATTTTTGGTTGTTGTGTTGTTATATCTGTTGACATGATTTTTGTTTTTCTGTATGTTTAAATACAAATTTTGTGCTTCGCTATATTTCTTCGTGTTCTTGATTAGTTGTTCCAATCCCTTTATATCGTTTGAAAGAAGTATTGTGTCGTCTGCGTAGCGTAGTTCCGGGATTAGGAATCCATCTATGTTTAAAGCGTGGTAGACAGTGTTGTGTATGTCTTCTCTCCCGTTCCTCATTATACTTTCAGCGTAGATGTTGAACAGGTATGTGGAGAGTGTGCACCCTTGCCTTATTCCACTCTGTACCTCAAACCACTCTGAGAGATTGTTCTCTAACTTCACTGCAGCCTTTTGATCTTGGTAAAGTTCCTCTATTAGATGAATCAGATGTCTTGGAAAACCCATGCTGTTCATTATCTCCCATAGTTGCTGGTGGTGGACGCAGTCGAACGCTTTTAAGTAATCTATGAAACACATGTGCAGGTCAGTTGAAAATTCCCTACAATTTTCTACGATCAATCTCATGTTAAGAATGTGATCTCTTGTTCCTCTGCCCGATCTGAAACCAGCCTGTGTTTCGTTTATCTCTATCTCTAATTTCTGTTTGATTCTTTGCAGTATGATGTTTAACATTATTTTACTTGCTTGACTAATAAGGGCTATAGTTCGGTAGTTAGAGCAAAGGAAATTTCTAGGCACAATATTCCCGTAGGTTGCCATTACTTTCGGGAAGGAACAACCGTTAATCGAGCACCGTAAAGAGAACACATTCGTTCTAGTCAGCCATTTTGGCGGAAGACCTAGTTACTATTGTTTAATATGTTTTCAAATTTATCATTAATAGAAAAAAAGTGACTAAACAAATTTCATTTATAGTGACACTTAAAATGACAATTTGTAGTAAATCTGACCATGAAATGGACCATATTATGGTATCTCTGAATGGACTGAGAGCCTGAACCAAGTAATGTGTGAAAAAATAAGAGCTCCGGAGACTCACTTCATAGCGGCAAAAACTGCTGCTACCTTCATCCCATTGGTAAATGTGGCTATCTTGTAGAACATTCCTAACTGCGTTCTGGCTTTATAAGGCATTCCAGCAGTTATCTAATTTCTTGAATGGATTGATAGTCACAAACAATAACATATAAATATAAAGCGAGAAAAAAAACTTACTATATTGACAAGATAAGCCAAACCAACCTTCCATACACATCTCATCTTCGAAACATTCTCCAGTGGGTAAACATTTCATGTTTGGACATCGACATTTGTATATACACTCTTCTCCGAACCATCCATAATCACATTCTGGGGGTGATAAGTTGGAAGAAGAACTCATAAGTGATAGTAGCTTACATAACATTAATACGCTCTAACCCATGACTTCCGTGGTGTGTGATCGATGGTGTAACTACCTTCACGTATTGTCGCACTGAATTTGTAATATCTATTGTCTTTTCTCTAATTATTTTTTAGGGGGCCTCGCGATTGGTTTGATTTTCGGAAGGATGGTCTTGCTTCTGGCCAGTAAGGGCTCATTCTCATTCAGTGACCGAACCATTTCCGTTTCTGTGTTTAATATATTTTAAAAATAGACGTTGCTCCAACAGTGGTTGTAATCTCATTATTCCTCACATGATATCTTCTTGTTCTATTTTCTGTGTATGTTAGACATTTCATTTCATACATAGTAAGCTTTCTCTCATGTTCTTTATTTAGTGCTCATGTTTGGCTTTCATAAGACACTGCTGGTATTATTATCACAAGTGAAATGGTTAATAAATTAAATTGATATCAAAATAACAATATGTCGTGACAGAAAATCATATTGTGTTCTTTCTCTATAATAGATTTCAAAAATATTTCTATAATATATTGCCTTCATAGCACTCAGTTTTCACTACATGTAATGTCATTATAACGTGTGATACGTTGACCGACAAGACAATGTGAGCTATGAGTATTATTTCTTAGAGACCATACTATATTAATGATAACAACACCTACAACAGTCAGGGTCATAGACGTGTGATACTGAACACGTCAGTAAAAATGTTCTTCAAAAAAAAATATCCTCAACCAATCGGAGGAGTGTACAAAAATAACGGCTATACTATTTCTTGACGTCACCAATCCGGGATGTTCTCTGTCATTCTCTTCTCCTTCCATCCTCAACTGTTCCTTGTAAAATAATTGTATAAATTCAGCCGTGTCTCGTTACCCCGTGCCTTGTTCAGGTATTATAGATGGGAATTAGCTGCTGAAGTATTTGCTGTGGATCAATATTTTAGTACTGGTCTAAATCCACCCCCTGTATATACCTTCTTTAAGATTGTCGCATTAGCTCCCCAGCTTTACCAGATTTACTGCCAGTCCATCTTTCCAGATATTGTAGAAAGTGTTTTGTTGTTGTTGAGATCTATTCATAGTGTTAAAACGTTCTTATTTTCTTGAAATGAATCTTACGTGCTCAACCAGTTCTTCCTGTTCCTGGTAATTTCCTGACAATGGTAAGTTTCTTTCTTGCCTTTGCTTCTATATTTTCAATGTGAGGCCCCCATGTCAGTCTCTTATCTAGTGTAGTGTTCAAATACACCGGCTCTAATATTTGGATAAGTACATTTCCACATTTTATATCTCTTGCGTTGTCCTTATTTGAGTGTGAAGAGTGCTGTTGATGACTTTTCATCATTGATCTTTACCAGCCATTTCTTTGCCTATGCTGCTATATTGTATGTTATATTTATTTTCATGTTGACTATCTTTAGATGTTCTCCTCTCACACTACACAATCAAGTTATCAGCTTACATTGTAGCTCCTACGCCTTGTAACAGTTCACAGATTGAATCGTTTATGAACACAAGAAACAGAGTCAGAGACATTTCAGAGCCCTGAGGAACTCTATGTTTAGGATAACTTGTTTGCTATTACGGCATTCCATGGGTGACGCTTGCTGTCCGATTGTGTATGAGAGATCCTATCCACTTACGTAAAGCTTACTCATGTTACCCATACTACTATATTGTTGCAGCTTTAATGCTAGCCCATCGTTCCAGATCTTGTCGAAAGTTTTTTTTTGGCTAAATATCTATTCATAGTATTAAAACATTCTTATTTTCTTTAAATGCATCTTACTTGCAATATTACGTGCTACAACCAGTTCTTTCTGTAGTTTTTGGTGCGTGTTGGTACAATATTGTAAATAATTCATCCTCGCTTCTTCTCTTGTTAGTGTCTTCTTAGCTGCCTGAAGTATTCCTTTATTAAACTTCATGACAATTGTGCTGATGTCTCTGCCTATTACTTGTATGCCGTTTTTGAGAGCATTTGCTCTGTGTTTATATATGTGTCAGTTTTCTTTCTTGTAGTTCCATTTTGGCTTAGCTGGTCTTGTAATTATTGTTTTGTTTACATGAATGATGAGTGGGCGATGATTACTTCCAGAATGTTGTTCAACTATTATTCTTTCCACAATGGCAGCCAGTTCTGAGGTACAGAATGTCAGTCCTAGACGGAGATACTATATCATTTCCTTGAGTAGCAATTTGTGTATCCTGTGGATTATTCAGGTAGATTAGGTTGTTAGCATCTTGCCAACGTTCTATCTTTTCTCCCCTTCTGTCTAAATTGTTGTATCACCAGCTTTGGGAGTGTCTGTTAAAGTCTTCCACTGCCAGGAAGTGTTTGTTGGGGAAGTTAATATTGGCAATCTTTAATGGGGATATAGTATGAACAGTAGAAATTTAACATGTGGAGTTCAAGGTTGTTGTTTTTATGTGAATTATCAGGTATTCACCCATTCAGCATCTTCCGTGTTTGTTTTAGTTTCTGTGGCACTGATGTTTTTCTTGAACGGTGTTTGTATGATGATGATGTTCGTCCGTCGTGATCGACGATGACCAAAAAACTCAACTATAATAATAATAACAATAAATAATAAAAATAATAAAAGTTAATAGTGTGTTTTTAAATGACTAACAAGTCCAATGCGAGCACAAAATGTTCTATTACAGAATTGACAACAATAGAGAGTATCTATGTGAGGTTGAGATGTTATTTCTTTTCTACGTGTCCGCTTCTGTCTTGCAGTATCTTGTCTGAATTCTTCCGCCGCTAGTGCCGCCTTTTATCTTGTCGGTGTTAGTATACCGCCTTTTCATCAATATTTTGTGTCACCTATAAAGCTTTCGTGCCCTTGTCGTTTGAAGGTAATTTTCTTTGTTGAAGTGGGGTTCCTGTATTCATAAAATACTAATCACTTTCTGGTGCAAGGTGTTTTCTACTTTAGTTTTGTTGTAGTTAACTCCCTCTGCATTGCAGTGCATGACATTTAGAGGTTCTATCGTCATGTGCGGTTGGCCAGTCGCTTTTCTTGTCTGCCTCCTGACTCCACTAGGTAGACTAGAGAGACCTCCAGTAAGTGGTAGATTCTGTCGAGGTTCAGAATCCGGTACTGCTCCTTTCTGGGTTAATCATTCCGGTTACATGATACCACGACTGCTTGTGCGCCTCTCAGCCTGATGTCTCTAACTTCAACACGTGTGCTTGGTTGGGCAGGTCTGTGGTCCTGCTCGATATTGGGTTGGCCCGATAAATATTAGTTTCCAATATCTGTTGGATGGACTAAGCCACTTCTCCACTTCAAGTATTTGGCTTCGATTGGGAGACATCTCGCGAAACTTATCTGAAACATTTAGCTAAGTGGTTACACAATAGTTGTAGTTCCAGTTCTGCTATAGGATGATGAAACATAGGCTGTCTAGGGATGATATGTGAGGAACGACAATCTCTCTCACACACTTTTTTTTCACAAATAATATGCACAACAGATGGAAAGACAATATTCCGAATAAATATGTCCTTGACAGATTATGTGAACATGGCATTCATATCTTCTAATGCAGACAAGGATTTGTTGGCAGATCATGCTGTACGCATGTCAGATAATCGTATGCGAAAGATACTTCTCTATGACGAGTTGGAAAAAGGCATACGTTATCAATGTGACCAAAATTAGAGCTACAATAACTCGATAACGAAAGCACTGAAAGTTTTTTTTAAATGTCCACGATGCATGGAAAGAACTTGTACAAATTAGAGCTACATGACTCTCTACTATCAAAAGGTAGCAGCATCTTGTGAAAAGAGAACAAATGCAGCAGCTCAACAGCGGAGACTAGTTAGAAAGTCAAGGGTAGACACACAAAAAAACTATCTAGAATGGTCATACCATGACGAACTGTCCAAGGAATTCAACTGAAATACAAAAGTGGATAAAACAAATGGTCAACATCACTTGTGCTGGACGAACAACAACACATCTGAAACCTAATGCTCAGTTCTTCTTCAGTTTCTTTATTTTTAATAATGGAAAATACGCAATTTAGAAGGAAAATAATGATATAAGTTTCTCTTTTGCAAGTTTTTCTTTTTCTTCTTCTGCCAATAATTACTATATATATATATATATATATATATACTCCGACAGTTGTTATGTATGGAGTGGTTTATTTTAGAACGTTATAGGTATCCCATTACTAAACTTGCAAAGATGCTTCTGTGTGCCAGAGATTCTTATGTGGGCCATATTAGCTCTGCTATATTATTGTCAATAGTGTCCTTCATGATAGTTACTTTTTGATGTGTATGCAATCTTGATAAAGAACTTTAGGTCGAAGCGTCAATGTGTGTGTCATTATGTATGTTTCCAGTTGTTAGAAAAGCTGCATTACTCTGTTCCTATCTTTACTTCTTCTGTGGACTAGTGGTTCTGTTATCAGCGAACCGGGGCAATACTGCAACATGTGTTTTCGTGTATGTGTTGTTTAACAGACGATGCATGTTCATATTGTATATTTTCTGTGGTATCCATGTTTTATTTGTGTTCTATAGGAACGTACATGCACAATTATAGTTATTAAATTCCCATAAGAAAACTAGACCAGACGAAACATGAAAACATTGAACATACCACATGAGATCCAGCAGAAGTGAACTGCCAGAAACACCATTTGAGAAATTGATACTTTAACATATCTAGTTTTCATTTTTCATGCTAGAATCTCATCTCACCACTGTATGGAGAAGAAAAAATTTGTTATTTACTGGTTGGTTGATTTATTGGCCAGTTTGATGGTTTATTGGTTGGTTCGATAGCCTGTTAGTTGGTTATTTGATTAGTTTGTTGTTTGGTTAGTTAGTTGGCTGGTAAGCTGGTTGGTTAGCCAGTTGCTTAGTTTGCTAATCAGTTAATTATTCTTTTTTCGATTTTATTTTGATTGTTTTGTTGTTTAATTAGGTGGTTGTTTGTTGGATTGTTGGTTGATTTCTTAGTTACATAATTGGTTGATTGGTGTGTTAGTCAGTTGATTAATTATTTGGTTAATTGATAAGTTATTTCCTGAACTGAATGTCTGTGGACTTAGTACTTTGATTCGATGAGTGTATCTCATTGCTACGATGTGAAATATGTGGATGTTCTATCCACCCAGGGACATAGCCAGAAAGTAACTGTCACAGCAGCTGGCACATATACTTATATTTATACATTGCTTCAAACTATCTCAGTCAAGATATGCTTTACTTTGCTAATTTCCAACCATCCATTGTCCACTCGATATGCCGAGATTCTCTATGTCTCTCCGCGGATTAATAACTGAATGATCAATACAACATGCTTGTTACACGATGAGTCACTGTGCCTCCATGAAATCAATGCAGTTAGTCTCAACACTCCCAATTGTTGTGCGGCACATCTCTGGCTCCTTCCCAAACACAGACGGTGCAGGCATATATTTGCACATATGATAAAGCGTAAACACATTTTAGAAAGCATGGAAAACATAACTGCTTATATGAAATGCTGTATTGCTTTCACAAGAAGGGCTCCTGAATAAACATAGGATTATCACTTTTAAAGTTTTCTGTTCCAGTGAGTTGTTGGTCTGATGTGAAATTGATATGTTTGTCTGGTGGACCATTGAGTTGTTGGTCTAGTGTGTCATTACGTTGTTGGTTTGGTGGACGATTTATTTGTCTCGTTTGCAAATAGATGTTAGTCGGGTGGATCGTTGAGTTGTTGATCGCATTGGCTATCGCATTGTTTGTCATTGCGTTGTTCTTCTGGTAGGTCATTGAGTTTTTGGTCTGGTGGGTCATTGAGTTTTTGATCTGGTGGGCATTTAATTGTTGGCCTGTTGAATTATTGAGGCTTTGGTCTGTTGTGCAGTTGAGTTGTTGGTCTGATGGGTGATTGAGTTGTTAGTCGTGAACTATTGAAATGTTGGTATGTTGAGCCATTGTGATTTAGTTCTGGAGGGCCATGGAGTTGTTAGTCGGGTGGGCATCGAGTTGTTGAACTAGTATCCAATGCGTTGTTCGTCGGTGGGCCATTGGTAACACTCGAAAACATTTCGCAATTTATTATTTTAACCAGCGTCCTGACACAGGGTTTCCCACAAGTTCTCAGCTGATAGCGAGTAGTGGATCAGAACCCCCATAGCTAGCGCCGCCTATTGTGCTTGCGTAGAAGCGATAGCGTCATTCCTCGACCTTCCCAGTGAATTAGCCCTGGTCCCTACTTCCTACTAGCTGGGACAACAACTGTAAATTTTATTTACAAACCACGAATAATGACGGGACTCTAAACCAGGGTCTGCTGGTTGGCGGGAGAATGGTTTAACATTACACTACGGCTGCACTCCAAAATGGTTAAATTATCCAGTTTTATTTCGGCGTATCTCTTCTGGCATAATGTCAATATGGAATCCAAATAATGGCATGAATATGTATATACTTCATAGATTCTGGTAAAGGGAAAACATTTAAAATGAATCAATGCATAACTGACAACAGCCATGATTCGAGCAATTGCAGTAATTCTAGGCTGTGAGAAACTCAGAAATTCCTGCCTTCTTCTAATACACTTCGGATGAGACGCAATGTGTTTAACGTTATCTGCAACAGTTATTCCAATACTTGGTCTGCAATAGTTTCTCCACTCTTGCTTCTGATATAGGTGTTCAAATTCTAAGTCATTAATAGTCAATATAATCATGAAACTTTAATAGTTGCTCTTATCCTGAATCTTTGATACTTTATTCAATCCTGACTCTTCAATAAAGTTGCCAATGCATACTCAGCAATAGTTCTTGCAATCCTGAGTCTACAATAGTTTCTCCAATCCGTAGTCTGCAATAGTTTCTCCAATCATGAGTCTACAACCCCATCAAGGCCAGCACCGTGCAGTGATGATGGGGCCTAGTTCAGCCATCAGGGGCTGGAAACTAAGACTGGTCCGGCAGTCCCATTCGAGCAGGACCATAGTCCTGCCCAAGTAAGCAGAGTGCTGAAGACGGATTCATCCAGCCAAAAGGCGCACATATAATCAGGATGCCACCCACAAAACACAATGGAAACACGTCTGTATTTATAAAAAAATAAGGTGCCTGCTATGTGGCGGACGTTCAGGCAGGGACGGTGCAGGGCCCTATACCTCGAAAGGGCCCAACCTCAGTTACTGAAAATCCTTCTAAATTGCCTCGAGGAGCCAGGCGGCAAGTGAATATAGCTACTGGCCAAACAATCTTTAAACGACCAATAAAAATAATGCACTGGAATGCTAAGGGTGTCAACAGTAAAAGAAATGGATACAGCAAAAAATTGGAGCTTGAAAATGTCCTCAGTGAAGAACAAGTTAATATATACTGTATCCAAGAAACACACCTCAGCAGCGTTATAGCCTTCAAAATCAGAGGCTACCAGTACTACCGATCTGACCGAAAGGACAGGCGAAAGGGTGGAATTCTGACACTTGTTAAAAACAATATCAGCGCATGTCAGCTGGAAGTATATATGGAAGGGGCAGAATACCAGATGCTCCACCTAAAAACAGACAGTGCAGAATTCCATCTCCTGAACTACTACTGCCCAAATGATAAACCATTGGCACGACACAATTCCAGATAAAGAGAGACTTATGGTGTGTGGTGACTTCAACAGCCACTGTCAGAGCTGGGGCTACGATCATATCGACAAGAGAGGTGAGGAACTTGAGAGCTGGCAGGATGAAAATAATCTCATCCTTATTAACCAGCCAGCAGACTCACCAACCTTCTACTCGAGAGCATGGCACACCACCTCTACACCAGATCTGGCATTCCACTCACCAGGCCTGGAATGGAACATCACAGGTGTCGTTGGAAAGCAGCTTGGGTGTAGTGACCACAGACCAGTATTTCTGGAAATCCACAATGAATTTACCAAGGACAGCAGCACGCTCACTAGGTGGAACTATAAGAGGGCAGACTGGAAAATGTACCAGCATTTAACCAGTGTTCTAGCTAAGGACATGAACTTGGACAAAGACATCAATAGAGCAGTGAGTGAATTTAATAGATGTATACTACATGCTGCTAGTAAAACCATACCCAGGGGGCACGCAAAAACTACAAACCTTACTGGAATGATGAAGTGGAAAAGCTGCAAAATGAGATGGAAACATCTAGACAGCAGGCTGAGAACGGACCTAGCCAAGAACATCACAACAAATATAAGCAAACAAAGGCTAAATTTCAAAGAGCCAAGTTACAATCCAGACGGAGTAGCTGGAAAGAACAAACAGAGTCGCTGAACCGCTGAAACTAGGAAATTATGGAAACTTGTAAAACAACTAAATGATGAAGGTACAGGGAGAAATACCAGGATCACACTTTATAAAGATAGAAACATTTTAACAGGTAAACATGCAGCTGATTACTTTGCAGATTCCTTTGCAGAAGACAATAACATCAAAGTCAGCCCAGACAAACAACAGGAGGTTCGAGAGAACCAGCAAAACATTAGACAAGGCGAACCTATACATGAAGTCATGGAGATAGAATACCAATCACAATGATAGAACTGGAGCATGCAATATCCAAATTGAAAATGAAAAAGTCCCCTGGATCTGATGGAGTGTCCAATGAAATGATTAGAAACCTGAGAATTGCAGCAAGAGCAAAGCTACTGCAGATCTTTAACACAAGCTGGTCCACAGGTAATGTACCACAGGCGTGGAGAGAAGCAATAATGATACCACTCGTCAAATCAGGAAAAGATGGCTACAGTCTCCAACAACAGGCCCATCAGCCTAACAAGATGTCTATGCAAAACAATGGAACGCATTATCAATATTAGGATGCAGTGGTACCTTGAAAGTGAAAACCTTCTGGTATCACAGCAAGCAGGTTTCAGACAGTGCTACTCTACTGAAGATCAGGCAACCTACCTCTCCTAAGAGATTGAGGATGCCTTCCAAGATAAGAAACTGGTACTAGCAGCATGGATAGACCTCAGAAAAGCATTTGATAAGGTCTGGAAAGAAGGGCTCCTAAAGAAATTGAGAAATTGCAGGGTTAGCTCAAGAATGTACAAATGGGTAAAAGCATACCTGCATAATAGAAGAGCCAGGATACAATTAGATGGTCGCAAGAGCAAGAAAGTTCCACTGCGTCATGGAGTCCCCCAGGGAGGAGTCCTGTCACCCACACTTTTCTTGGTTTACATCAAAGACCTAGTTGCTGAACTACCACATGGGATCAAGGTGGCAATGTATCCTGAACACCTGGTGATCTGGTGCACGGAAGAACATGCGACAGTGGCCACTAAACAAATACAAAGAGCTATCGATGCACTAACCTTAGGGGCTAATAGATGGTGCGTCAGCATTAACGCAGATAAGTGCAGCACTACACTCTTTACACTCTCACCAAAACAAAAAGGCGGTCACATCAAAATAGAAGGAGAGCTCTTGAAAGAAGACAAACAACCCATATACCTTGGAGTTACTTTTGATGATAAACTGACATGGAAGCAGCACATAAACAAAGCAACAACAAAAGCCAGGAGGAAGTTAGCTATCCTGAGAAAACTAAGTGGAACCACATGGGGAGCAAGTGGGAATATACTCAGTAAAGTTTACCAGCAAGGCATAAGACCACACCTGGAATATGGTTCAGCTGCGTGGTGTCCTTCATCAAACACCACATTACAAGATGTACATAAAGTGCAAAAACAGGCACTTACAATAATGTTGGGAGCAATGAAATCAACACCCATAGCAGAGATGCAGAAAATGGGAAGAACGCAAACACCTGGCGAACGCAGAGACACAAAAGTACTAATTCAGGCAGAAAAGTTTCAGTGTATGCCAAGTCATCCAATGAAGGAAAGATTCCAAAATCTAGCAATGGGACGACTGAAAAGAAGCAGCTTTATCCATCAAGATAAACGACTCGGCAGACAACTTACAGACCTACCTGAAGTTGACACCCCCTTAAGGCCTGTACCAGAACAAACCCAGAGGAGTGAAAGACATGGAATGCCAATATACATTCAGACACATGTGAAAGGAATACTAAGCAAGGACGAACAGAACAGTGTGCAGCGAAGGACAGTCACCCTCTGTTTCTTGGATAAGGAATATCCACAAGATATATGGGTCAGAGTATACACAGATGGGTCAGCACAGAATGCCGTGAGGAATGGAGGTGCAGGTGTATATATACGAGTAGAATATCCACACAAGCCTAGAGATACAATCAGAACACCAACAGGAAAATTCAACAGGCAATTAGTGTGGCAGCTAAAAAACTGCTGAACTCCAACTCTGACCTACAGCCTGTGGTATTCCTGACAGATGCAAGGTCAGTGCTTCAAGCTCTCCAGTCTGAAAAACAAACAGACTAGAAAAAAACTACTTAGCGAATTGTCTTACCAGTATAGGGCAACCATGCAGTGGATACCCTCTCACTGTGGAATACCAGGAAATGAAAAAGCAGACCAACTGGCTAAGGAAGGTGCTGCCAAAGACCAACCAGATATACCAATCACCTACCATCAGAAAAAACAAATTATCAAGTCAATAAGAAAGCCACAAACACCAACACAAGATGACTATCATATTATGAACAGACCAGAACAAGTTATAATTTATAATTCTACGCCTCAGAACAGGACACAACCGACTCCGCAGTCACATGTATACAAAGTTCAAGATTGGCAACACGGCCATGTGTACATGTGGACAGGCATCACAGAGTGCCAAACATATACTTCAAGAGTGTTCTGAGCATGAAACGCTGAGGCAGACATATTGGCCATAGGAAACAACACTGGAATCAAAGCTCTATGTGCCACAGTATGATCTACAAAAGACAGTGAGTTTTATTAAGGAGACAGAATTACTGATATAGACATGTTTCAAGTGAACGAAAGAAGAAGAAGAAGAAAAATGAGTCTACAATAGTTTCGCCAATCCGTATTCTACAATAGTTTCTCATATTCTTAATATAGTGTCTCAAATCCGTAAATATTAATATTTTTTCCCCAATCATTAGTCTTCAACAGTTGCTACAATTGTAATCTGCAACAGTTTTATCACTAGTTTATCTAATCATGTCTTCTATAGTTTCTCTAATTCATAGTTATCAGATGTAACAATAATTGCATGGATTATATGCTTAGTTCTTCTATTGTGAATAGTTTAGAAATGACGTCTGGGCAGTTTGTGTTCTTATCACTGTTCATTTCTTGACGAATGCTTCGTTGTCTATATGTATTGATGGTAATTGTGCTTTCTATTCTGTAAGATTCCGCAAGCTTGTCTGCTGCTTGTTTGCAACAGTGGTGTTTGCCTGAATCCTCCAATTATTTTTTTTCGCTAGGTATTGCTATCATCATTTATTTGCATGGTTAGTTTCCACAGCTTTCTCCCTTCCTTTTCAAAATTTAGTTTTCGAGTTTTTTCCCTCCAGATTCTTCTCTGTGTTTCTATCTTTTCTTTAGTGAACTTCGCTTTGGTTTTTCGTAGAGCGATGTAGTTCTGTTGTAATGGTTGCGTCTCTGCCATATTACGTGCTTCAGTCAGTTCTTCCTGTAGTTTTTGGAGTTTATTGGTCCAATATGGTACATAATTCTTCCTTGCTCCTCTTGGTATTGTCTCATTAGCTGCCTGAAGTATTCCTTTATTAAACTCAATGATAATAGTGTTGATGTCTCTGCCTGTTAATTTTATGTCTTTTGTAAGTAGGTTTGCTCTATGTTTATATATGTGTCAGTTTGCTTTCTTGTAGTTCCATCTTGGCTTAGTTGGTCTTGTAATTGTTGATTTGTTCACTTTGATTATAACTGGACGGTGATCACTGCCACCAAGTTGTTCGCCTATTGTTCTTTCCATTATTCCAGCCAGTTCTGAGGTGCAGAATGCCAGGTCTGGGGTTGAGGTGATATGTCATCTTCTTGAGTAGAAAGTTGGTGGATCTTGTTGATTGTTCAGGAGGATTAGGTTGTTATCATCATTAGGAGAATTAAAAGCATCTATAGGGAAATTAAAGGATAGAAAATCACCAGGACCGGACGGTGTCACCAATGAAATACTTAGGAACCTAGGACAGACAGTTATATAAATAGATAACTAAGATATTTAATAACCATATATGAAACTCAAAGTTAAATCTACAAATTAGCCATTATGAATATTAATTAGATTTGGTTGTATCTTTAAATTATGATAATGTAATCCGCAGATTCACCTAGTTTTACCGAGCACAAAAAATATATTTGGAGTGTGTAGATTAGTTTATACAAAATAATTGAAATATTTAATAACTAGACTATTCAAATCAATGTTGAATGTTCAAACCAAAAGATGCGACTTGCCTTTTGCGAATGTAAATATATACATTTTCTTCGATATTCTAATATAATTATTTAGTTTATTTTCATTTTAATTGTAGTAATTAGCAACGTTTTGAATATAAATAATATGTGCGTGCATAATAATGTAAACAATGTGATAACACCTTGTCTTTGCATGTACAAATTTCTATAGTGTCTGTGGTATTTAATTATAGGCATATAACTAGAATTACAATTTGCAAATTACTTAATTTTCCCATTATAATTTACATTATAATTATGCTAATTATCTGCGATTTTAAAAATTAATTAGTTCTGCACGGATCTGAAAATTACAGAAATGTAATCAGTAGATGCATCTTGCCTTTGCGAAAAACATATATAAAGCCTGTGGTATGTTATATACCACAATATTCAATAGTTGCATAATTTATTTTAATTTTAATTTTCCTAATTACTTCCATTTTCACTATTAATACTCGTAGCTGTGCGCGAATCTGAAAATTACAGAAATTTTACAAACAGATTTTACCAACAGACTGTTTACCAACAGTCTTGCCTTTGCTAACACACACACACACACACACACACACACACACACACACACACGCACACACATACACACACACACACACACACACATATATATATATATATATATATATAATGTGGTATATAAAGTATGTTTAATAGCTAAATAATTAATTTGTGTATTTTATTATACTAATTATCAGCCATATTTGAATATTAATTAGTTGTGCATGCTTCCGAAAATTACATAAATGGGATCGACATATGCGACGTTTCTTCGCGAACAAAAAAAATGTATAGTTTGTGTATGATATTTTGAAAATAACAAAGATAGCTTAGAAATTATCAGCTTTGCTAGATCGTGTGGTCACAAGTTTTATTTATATTTTGCTATATGTCATGTGAATTGTTTTGATGTGAAGTTAATTCGAAAAAAATCATAACTTGTTTTCCATGTTGACGTACAGACTTGGTTGAGGTATCGCTCAAATGCAATTTTCAGTGGATAACTACCGTATTTGTAAGGTTGTAGAAATATTTTGACAATTTGTCAAAGTATCTACAAAAAGAAGCGTTACCAGGAATCGCTTAAGATCTCACTAAAAGGCTATGACGTAAACCTTGAACTTAGAGAGATACGTAATGAAACAGAACTACATGGCACTATGCAATTTTAAGAAAGGCGTAGCATTGTGTAAACTTACCAGGAGAAATACGACAGTTTTCAGCGAGACTATCAAAAAGATAGAAACAGATCAAAAACTTCGAATGTCATCACACATTTCAAAACTGTCCAATGACTATTGGGACCAACATGATTAGCAGTTACCCACGAACACATAAACAAGTAAATTATTAATAAACAAGAAAATTATTAAAAGTAGATAATATACACTGACGGCAAAGTAACACAATAAACAAACAGATGTGTCTGGGGTTTCGTGGAATACCAAAATGCCAAGAAATTAGCTGAGAAGTCAGCTGTGTACCCCACTACAACATCGAGTATCAGAATGGAAATAAAAGCGGTGACATCAGCTCTCACTTGGCTGGCAATGCAACCACCAACAGACTCAGTGATTATTCTGTCGGACTCTAAAAGTCCGAGATAGTCAAAGTCAAAGCTGGGCAAGATAGAAAAGTGTATGGCCAGAACCGAATGGGTCACTCTTCTCAACAACGCGCAGAGCATTATATGGATCTACTGTCCAGGTCATGCTAGGGTCAGGGGAAACGAAAGAGTCGATGTGTTGGCTGGTAAAGCCTTGGTCAACGGCACCGAGATAAGAAGAGACAGGAGTGAATTGATTAGTGCAGTTATGGATACCATACGACAAGACGAGGAAGACGTCGAACGAGACAATGTACATATTCAGAGAATGATAGAAATGGGAGGGACTATAGGTGATGGAAGAAAGTGCTCCCTCACCGGAACCATCAGAAGAGCGCGTAATTAGCGACTGCCTAGGACTCTGAGCTTATACACTTTAAGATGGCTGACGGAACGACAAGCAGATCATATATGGAAGTGTCCCCAGTGCTCTGAGGCTTGTTCATAATCAAGAATCACGAATCAACATAAACAAGAAATTGATAAAGAATGAATAAATAAAACATAAACAGAAAACTCATGAACAAGAAACTCATAAATAAGGAACTCATAAACACATAACTCATAAACATACCTATAACAGTTACAGGTATAACTGAATTCAGTTATAACTGAATTTCATAAATTAGAGGGAACAAATAATCATCATTTGGAACTGACGACCAACAACCAACGACAGTTCTACTAGCCGACTACTTTTTGTCATATTCCTTCTCAATTATAAGTAAACATTACCAAATTTTCACAAGTTATTTGTTAAAGTGGAGAGTATTGAAGTAATAAAACGAATTTGCGATAAATACTATGGTAATACAAGACGCAATAAATAACAACATGCTATTTATCGTTTCATGTTAAATAAAACTGTTAACTTTATTTTCTTATAAGTACGCTTACCGACAGCCTGTGTGTGCTCTTAAGTTGCAGTAAATTGTTACCTTGAATGCCATCTTTGAAGAGTCTTGCGTGTTTCATCATTTCAAATATGTCTGATTGTGACGCACATTATATGACGTTTCCCGTACACAACTTTCTTTTATGTATTTACTTTCTTGCTGTAATGTTTTCATAGTCCATCGTGTGTACGCTGTAATTTATAAACAAGGGCAGGAAATTAAATAGCTTGTAGACATTTTTATAAGCATCAATCAATCATCAATAATCCGTTAACCCTTCAGTGTCTTAAGGGGCGCCACATTGGATGCTTCAGCACGTAGATTCAGATTCCTCAGCGATGCGGATGAGTATTAAAATATCTTGTCCTGTCCATCCCTTGATTTTGTCTACCCATGCTTTTATTATTTTCCTCCTCTTCTGCTTCTTCCACATTAGAAAGTTCCCTGCAATATTGTTTTTGACAAGGAATCTTGTCTGCATACATGTCCAAACCATGTTACATTTCGTCGTTTTACTATTGAAATCAATGGTTCTTGTACACCATCATACATCTCTACTTTATTTCTTACCTACATATTGGTCTTAAGCTGCCTATAAGAAATTCGTAGAATTCGTCTGTAACGTTTGTACTCGAAAGCCAACAAAAGATTTGATAGAGAGATCGAGACAGGCATTCATAAAAGCCAAATACATTAATTACCTTTTTAAATTCCATTCTTGAAACATAAATCTTTTGCGATGGAAACCAAAAAGCAAATTATAAATTAAATCTTCTTACCAACATTGTGTCATCAATGTCAGACGTGGACACTAACTAAAGACCAAGATAGAAAGCTTACTACGTGTGAATTGAAATGTCTATAAAAAACCCCACATAGAACAACAGGGGCCCATGTGAGGAATGAAGAGATTACGAGAACTTTTACAGCCATTTTTGTAGTCAAATACATTGAAAAATAAAATAGTTACAAAAATGGTTCAGTCACTTAATGAGAATGCGGTTATTGGCCAGTGACAAGGGTATACACCATGAAAATGGAAACAAGATAAAGGAGAACGAACAAAAGGAAGGTGCATTGAAGAAGTTACTGACGTTCTGAGATGTACCAATATTACCGCATATCAAGGTTTAAAAGAGCTAAAAAAAACCAGCATCATTCATTCTGTGATGACTAATACCAAAAGCTGAAATACGGAAATACATAAGAAGAAAGAAATGTGCGTTAATGTCTACGCAGAATGGACCACCATTTTGTATCTCTAATCGATAAGTGAAACTGCTGTAAAACTGTTTAACAATAGTATATGTATCCAGTGATTTATTCTGTCCAGAATGTTGTTTTTGTTGTGGATACTCTGAACGTACCTCTGTCCTGGGCAAGCAGATCTGCAGTGGCCAGAGACATGTGCATGAACTCTTAGATGTCGCAGGTGCATCGTCTTCTTGTTTTCCTCTTCTTCTCTGCCTGACACTCTGCCCTCTAGAATCAGTCTTTCGATACCATCATGTCGCTTTAAATGTTTAATATACTGTAGCTCTTTTATTATGATGATGTTTATAAGACACTCATTTCGTTTCAGTAATTTCAAAGTTTCAATGTTATTCTTTTTCTCTGTCCTTGATATTCGTATAATCTTTATGTAGCACTTAATGGCAATTGAATTTATTCTTTTGGATATTGTATTGTTTAAAGTCCAAGTCTCGCAAGCATATATTTCCACTGGGAAAACACATGATCTTAAAATTGTTACTTAAGTGTCATTATTACTACTTTGCTATAAATTTCTCATTTGTGTTAATGTAAGTTTTGCAATTGCGAGTCTTCTTCTAATCTCGACTGAACAATCTCAAGAATTGTTTATATTTTATCCCAGATATTCGAATTTATTTGCACATTCTAGTTCTATATTGTCTATGTTGATTATTGTGTTGATTTCTGTTGTGCCTGTTGTCAAAATGTTTATTTTTTTCTGTGTGTTTAGATACAGGTTTTTTTATCTCGGTGTATTTCTTTGTTATTATGATTAGCTGTGTCAATCCCTCAGGATGTGATATGACGTGCAATGAATGTATATAGCTGTCTAACCATCTATCTATCGCTGTGGGCCTTGTTTGCCAGGCGGTCTCATGGGTTGAAGAGTTATCTGTAGATGGCCTTCTTGTGTGCGTAATAATGTATGACTACTTTAATTAAGTCAGCTTTATCGCTTCTCAGTACTGTGTCGTCAATCGCACCATTACCTGCCAATGAGTCAGCTCTTTCGTTTACTATAACTCCAGCATGGCCGAACAGTATATCCATATAAGTTCTGTACGATTGAGTCGTGTAATAACGCAACCCATTCCTTTCTCAGCATGTCATTTTCTATCTAGCGCAGCAGACATTGAGAGTATGTGAGTATTAACGAGTGTGTTGATGTATTAGTTATCAACAAAATAAGTGCTCATGTAATTATCTCTATCTCCATCCTGATGCTCATTGTGATAGTGGAGTATGCAGATGATCTCTCAACCAACTTCAAGCCGTTTCTTTAGGCAACAAAACTCCAACCACATTCCTATTTACTGAGCAACGTCTTTTTTCACGAAAATACAAGACAGTCAACAGACAGTAAAAACATTAGAAATAATGATTATCTATCTATATTTTCTCTTTTCCATAAATGTTATTAGGCGTCGTGGGGGATGTGAAGTTTTATCTTTAACCTACTTTGTTGCACTGGAAATTGTTAGACCATGATTTTTAACAATCTCTTTAATTTAATCTTCCAATCGTGTTCCTGATCTTCCCCTTCCTATGTAAGATTTATTCTACTGTTATATGCCCATGTATAATGGGTGTATATGAAGTATGTATGTATCTTAGAAAATACTTCTACGCAGTCTGTTTTGTGTACATATACATTTATTAGTTCCAGTGCTAAAGTAGACGAAAAAACACCGTTCAGTTTTATACTCCCACTTTTTATATAAACACTATGCATGACAATTCGTTGGTATTTGTTGCTACAATACCAAACATGGCTGATGACAACTCAAACATGACGGTTAACACTTTGAGTCTCCTCATACATAAGCAGGAATCGGTTGTGTTTCTACAAAGCAGAAAGAGTACTACCTGTTGCTAACATCTTCACTCTGCATTCCTTCTGCTTACTACACACTTGAGAGGGAGGGCGGTTCTCTCAGTGTATAGCGCGCAGAAATAATGAGTGTCCAGAAGAAATGATTAACGTTTTACTATCTGGTAGTTAATTAGTTTACCTCTCTTTTGGAGAGGCATGTCATTTCAACCAGCAGACAGCAAAGTCCGATTAGGTTATAATTAGACTTACGTAAAGCACATGATTATATTTCGTTTCAATGGGGCACGACAAACTATTTCTAAAATTAGTGGGTAATGATGGGCAATGATGAGCACACAAGAAATCATAAATATTACAATACACAAATCACATTCAACGTTTCAACCAAAAGGTCTTTATCAAGACACAAACAAAACATCAAAAGACGACGAATGGAAATATTATCACAACGTCCAACGGAAATATGGAAATGATATGCCGGAAGGACAGAAAGTACAAAAAAACGTGAATATATGTGGAAATGAAACGAACAAAAAGATGAGTAAATGACGGAATTAAAGAATAAAGACAAAGACCACACCAACCCAGTACTAGACATAAGAGTGGTCGGAATTGAGTCCAAACGGCTTGAGTGTACCCAAATCAAAAATGAGACGATTTTCTAGAGCATACCTAGATCTAGCATGCTGGTGTAAGATCTGATGGCAGTGACCTGAATATCCAACGCACCATGATGACCATCGCCGTTGAAGTGTGTAGCATCAGGAGTGGGTGTTCTGTGCTTTATGGCATGAAGATGGTTACAAAAGCGATCGCTAAATCGTAGGCCGGTTTCCCCGATGTACTGTTTGCCACAGCGTTTACATATGATCACGTAAATAATATTACGGGATTCACATGTAAAGGCCTCATCGATGAGAAACTGGACTTGTATTGCTTATCACAGCGTTTACATATGATCACGTAAATAACATTACGGGATTCACATGTAAAGGCCTCATTGATTGAGAAACTGGCCTTGGAATATTCTACAGTCTGATTCTGACACCCGTGACGTTTTCCACAAATTACCTCTGGTGGCCTTTAGGCGCGACAAAAATCTGAAGGACATCTTGGTCCACAGCCACCTCAGGTCCTCTGCACCTGACCATTTTGGTACCGTGCGGTGCTCATTCATTATCATCATCATCAAAAGCATCGCTGTGATCGTCCTGAACATAATGTAATAGTTATTAAATCCGTTCAATGCACTCGCCGGTCTTGACCTAATCTCTCTGCTTCTGTGTAATGTTTAGGTGGTCTTTGATATCTTTGTCCATCACCTGATTCGTTGTCCACCTCCTGTTAGCTTCAATGACATCATCCCTCCCGTATGGTCTTTCTATGACGTCGTGGCCTTTGATGTGGACACTTTGATGATATTGTACTTTTTCTAGAGATATCATTGTTGTTTAAATAGTTTCCCTCCACATGTAAGATGCAGGTGATGAGGATAATTAGCATGCTGACACACTGGCTAGCATCGCCATAGTATCAGAGTACATAGTATCATAGTATCAGAGTACATATTAATAGTACATTCGGTAGTCGTTCTGGTATAATGCACGAAGTACTTCATCTATGACGAATATTGTCAGAAGAGTGAAATTCAGTTGTTTTCTGGAGTGTAGGAGATTGGAGCCAAAATTATGGGAGATTAGAGTTAAAGTTGCAGGAACTTGGAGTCAAGACTGTTGGAGACTGGAGTTAAGACTGTTGGAGACTAGAGTCAAGACTGTTGGAGACTGGAGTTAAGACTGTTGGAGACTAGAGTCAAGACTGTTGGAGACTGGAGTTAAGACTGTTGGAGACTAGAGTCAAGACTGTTGGAGACTGGAGTCAAGACTGTTGGAGACTGGAGTCAAGACTTTTGGAGACTGGAGTCAAGACTTTTGGAGACTGGAGTCAAGACTGTTGGAGACTGGAGTCAAGACTGTTGGAGACTGGAGTCAAGACTGTTGGAGACTGGAGTCAAGACTGTTGGAAACTGGAGTCAAGACTGTTGGAGACTGGAGTCAAGACTGTTGGAGACTGGAGTCAAGACTGTTGGAGACTGGATTCAAGTCTGCCGGAGAGTGTTGTCAATAATGTAGGAGTTTGAAATCAAGGTTTATACGATTGTAGACATTATTGGAGGAGATTGAAGGCTCAAGATTGCAGGAGATTGAAGGCTCAAGATTGCAGGAGATTGAAGGGTCAAGATTGCAAGAGATTGAAGGCTCAAGATTGCAGGAGATTGAAGGGTCAAGATAGCAGGAGATTGAAGGATCAAGATTGCAGGAGATTGAAGGGTCAAGATTGCAGGATATTGAAGTCATAATTTCACGTTAGGAGTCTGGATTTCATGATACGGAGTAAAGATTGTAGACGATTGGAGGCAGGATAACAGGGATTTAAGTCAATGACGCGAAGATTGGAATCAAGAATAACATTATATGAACTATTTCGTGATTCTGTAATCTCCCTTCGGAACTCCTACACACTGGCGACAGTGTCAACTACTTTAGAAAAATGGACAAAACACTGAACGCAAAAGATTATTCATCAAACTTTAATATAAAATAGTGAAATTAGTTCCTGGAAATTTCAATAAACAAATCCAAGAAAATGTAATCAATTATATTAACAAATTGTGAATTTTCTTCAGTTAGAGTTCGCGTGTTTAGCTTAGGCGTTATTGAAATATAACACATGATCCACACATTATCTTCCAAATCATATTGTTTGGCAAGTCTGATATAAATGTACTATATGCACTGAGCTATACCGTTAGAAGTTCAACAACCGAGCTTAATGATAACACAAGAGAGATAGAGTCGTGGAGAAAGATGATCGCCTACGCCATTCGGCATGATACTTGATTGATTGATTGATTAATATGCACTGGTCAGAGAGTGGCCAGTATAATATAATTGGACCGTATGGACTGGTCCCAGAACTAACAGGTAATACTTGGAGATCAAAGTGACGACAGAAAGAAAGCTATTTGGGCACAATAGCTCCATACGATAACTGGATTATCTTTATCAAATCTTTTGATAAAACCGGATGTGTTGGGTTATTGGCTTAAATAAACTATCGAGACAACACAGTTCCGTTATCTGGACTAGAAATTTAGTAGTACCATTGACATGCTACAGGAGATCCAGCAGGAGTTTGAGAATGAGGGCTGAAAGAAAGGAAGGCTTAATCTGGCTGGCCAATATAAAAGGATTGACCATGTGCACTTCAGATGGAAGGTCAATGGAAGGATAATAAGACGTTTACTTAAATGTAGATAAGCTACTTCGCCAATAGACTTAATGTAGAGGTTTATTGTTTGGTAAGTAGATCAGTTACTTAGTTTGGCTTTGGTTGGCATACACATCGACTACATTCAGGTAGAACGCTTCAAAAAGTTGACAAAAACAAATTGTAGTAAGAGCGATCAATGAAATATTCGTAGTCGTAAATAGGTCTGTCTATACAAGCATATGAAGAATGGTCTATGTGGATTATGGGATTGAAACTACCCCTCAATATAATATTTCGATAGATTGGAAAAGTTCAAAATAAAGCAATGAGAGAGGTATTGGGGTGTACTAGGGATACACACATCTCTACTATGAGATTTCCTCTTGATCTCCCCATATTAGAATGTGACATCAGATATCACAGGTTAGGTCGTACCTGTAAGTAACAGAATACAACCACTACCGATTATACCAACGTCTAGATGAGTCAAAATGAAAACGAATCAAGCGTGGCAGATCATGGATGGCAGAGCAAGGCAGATCATGAAGACACACTGCGAAGATATGTGAATTTGAAGAAATAAAAAAGTGCAGTGAATGGGTGGAGGTAGACAATGAGAAGAAATCACTGACTAAAGCAATGACACAACTACATAAAGCGTATGGAAAATAGACGGGTGTCCGGACCCATGTTACATTGGATGAACTTGCCCAGCTACACTCGAAACCACAAAACAATTACATACACCGATGGCTCAGTTAACAGAAATATAAATAAAAGCGGTTCGGGTTTTGTTGCCTTCAGAAACGGCGTGAAGTTGATTGAGAAATCGTCAGCATACTCCACTGTCACATCGAGCATGAGGATGGAGATAGAGAGAGTTACATCAGCACTTAATTAGTTGATAACTGATCATAAACATACTCGGTAATACTCACAGACTCTCGAAGCATGATGCGTAAGATAGCAAAGTGCATGCTGAAAAAATAATGGTAGGACTTAATAAACAACACAATCGTCAAAAGAATTACATAGATGTACTGCCCTGGCCATTCTGGGGTCAGATGAAACGAGAGAACCGACTTAATGGCAGGCAATGCGGCGATAGACATCACAATGCTGGGAAGAGATAAATCAGTCTTGATCAAGGCAGTAATAAATTCATTTCAAGATGAAGACGATGTCAATGAGAATGAGAACGTACACATACAGAAAATGTTAGAAATGGGAGTATCTAGAGGTGGAGGTAGGAAAAGTAATTATTTTGTGAAATGCCCTGAAGATGACACAATCAACACCTGACCGGGACTCTGAGCCTACTACACTGGGATGGCTGCTGGAATGGAGAACGTGACACTTATGGGAGTGCCCCACATGATGTGATGCATGTGTCTAATCAAGAATACATTGACCAGGCTGTATTTTTCTGTTTCATAAATTGTGAATATCGTGCAGTAAATGTGCTTGTTGTTCTGAGGCATTTAGATACCAGCAAGGTCAAACTACGAAGAATTGCACGTGACAGTGGCAGGTAGATGTAAACAGTCATGGGATTTCCCTTAAAGAAACTTATTTCCCCTTTTTTTCGAGCGATGCTAGTGAAAATTTGATCATGGGTGTGGTACCCATTTCGACAAGATTTATCGGTAACCCTGACAAACGTATCATGACCGTATCTTCTTCTTCTTCTTCAGCGTTAATTCTCAAATTCCCACTGTATTTCTCTTGTAACAGGGCAATGATCCTACATGATTTCCAGTTGAATGTAGTCCAGATAATGGAAATGCATTGTGTTACCGTATTATTTGCGCCAATAGCCAAACACATCCGTCCTCGGCGGTATGACCGTATCTAATATAAGACATACTGGTAAGAAGGAAAACTAGTATTCTGAATGAGTTATCTGACTATTATGAACATGTTCACTGGCCACTATGATTACGCTATGTGTGACAGCGAATAAAAATTACGGAAATAGTCTAAAGAAGCATTTTAAAATGCCGAATTTTCCATTAGACAGTAGGTCATGTATAGGTTATGGTCATGGAACTTGTAAAATGCCAATATTACATTAAAGGAATCCCTGAAGCGTTTATTTACAACAGTCGGCTACAGTGTCGTGACAATTCTCGCAGTTATTATTTGCGTATTTTTAGATCTTCGTCAATAGTTTAACTCATGTCAGTATCTCGTCAAATATGCAGCCATGTGGACTAATAAGTCATCATCCTTCCAATCTGACGATATTTAACATTACCCGTGATTTTCATCGGCTGTCTACACGAAGAATGCACAGATTGACCAATGGAAATCACTGAAACAGTCAAATATCGTCACTTTTGCAAGGCGAATTTTGATGAGTTCACACGACTGTATAATTACCAAGGGACTCGCTCATGTTGTCCGCACCTTATAGGTACAGAACTGTCCTGCTCTTACTTGAGTAAGTTGATCATGGTTGCATCATGCATCACACCTCTAAATGCGTCCGTCATAATGCAAACATAAAATGACGAGAGGACTACCTTGAAATGCAGAAGAAGAAATGCAGTCCACAACAAATTTACTTGCATACATTCACTTCTTACATCCTCACATATTTCTAGCTTTCCTCCATTCATTACTTTTATATTCCATATCTTCGCTTTCATTACCCCAACATTTGTCTTCGTCTTCTTGTGATCCATGATGTGCGGCGTTCGCTATCATTTCGTTGCACAGTCTTCTGAAAATTTAATGAAAATTAACAAATCTACAACACCAATTGATATAAGAATAGGCAAAACCAAATTCAAACACGCCAAATGATTTTAATATCTAGGCATATTTTTTCCCCGAAAATGGAAAACTAGACAGATAAATAGAAATAAAGTGTCATAAATGAAACACAGTGACTTACAAATTTTCACCGTTACTTCTCCGATATAATAAAAGAATATCCTGCTATAGAGCCAAAGTTAGACCAAGAAAACGGTGAATAGGAAAAAAACACAATTACCTTGAACAAAAGTACTTCGATCGAATACTGAAGCTACCACAAGTGTGAATACTATCAACCATCATTGACATGAGGAAAGGCAAAAGACAAAGCCTTCATGTCCAATAATCTTCTACACCACAATAACAAGTTGTCCAGCGTTTTTATCTATGTCTTCCCTAATTATTTTTGCTCTTCAACTTGCCTGTAGTTACACTTTGTTCCATCATATCTCTTCCCATGATGTGTCCAAATAATGCTAACACTCTTTTTTTTTTAGGGGAAAACAAGAAATATTACCAAGCAGTTGTACACGTGGAGTAAACAAGAAATATCACCCGACATTAGTAATCGTAGTATAATGCTAGCGTAAATAGCATCCAACATTAGTACGTTTATATATATATATATATAATAGATATATATATATATATATATATATATATATATATATATATATATATATATATATATATATATATATATATATATAAGCCACAATTAATCTACCACTATTTTTGCACTTCCTAACATGCTTTCCGCTGAACCCATTTCATGTTTAGTCAAAACTCATTAGTTTCAATCATTTATTTTTTCATCAGGAACTGTTCTCTGGTTTTTTCTCTCCGGGCCGTCGTTAGTTCCACTTTGCTGAGTTTCACTTTGTATTAAACTGTAGACATATAAATGGAAACATTTAGTGCTGGAACAATATTAACCCATTCACTCCGCGGCACTGTTCAGTCGGTAGTCAAATTTCTAATCTGCTACGAAGAGTATTGATTAATCGACATTTCACTTTATCAATAAGAAATGTTGCATCACTTAACGGACACGACCTAATTGGTATTTCACAAGAGCAGTGTATATCGCTGTGGGGGGGGGGGGGGGGTTAATACCATGTAAATATTCGCACCGTCTACTACGACAATATATTGTAGAAATATAGAGCGACATACAGATACACATACTTCACATAGATGCGTAGATACAAACACGCAATCTTACACATATACAGCCACTTGCTTATTAACCCTTGAGGAGTTTAGAATTTCCAGAAGCCGATTTATATGTATAGATTACTCGAAAAGTGCATTAACTAGCTCTGTGACGGTTTAAGAAAATAGTTGCGCTAATAGATTGGCAACACGGAGTGAATCGGTCATGTACAGACAAATACATACATTTCACACATTAACATTTAATACGTTCAACATTCAGCTTTAACAAATTCATGAAGCGGGCACTTCTCCACATCAAGGTAACAGCTATGGGTTCCTGTGACTAGAAATGAGGTCCAAATACGTCAACGTGTCTAAAAAGTATATCATAAGTATATATAAAAAGTCACTATATAGACTTTAGATACACTCCAATTGTGAACCATCTGTTCATGTCGCCAATTGCATTCTGATACGTCGAAATATCCTCAATTCATGTGCCACATACACACGGAAAAATGATTAAAGACATATGCCAATCATCATTTATATATATATATATATATATATTATATATATATATATATATATATATATATATATATATATATATATATATCAGTTACTACTAACTGCCGAAGACGGATGTGTTATGCCATGTGAAAAAATAAAACAGTTCCACGTTGAATTTCTATTCCCTGGACTACATCGTGATTGAAATCTAGCAGGAGTATGGTTATACTTCACGAGAGAGATTCAGCGAGAGTTTTAGAATGAACAACAAAGAGGAAGACTTCAAATAGAACTCTAGAGAATATATTGCCTTAATACACGTTGCATGAGTAATAGAAACTTTCTAATGATAAATATCTTCAGAAGGGATTTCCTGGACTGTTCAATGAATGTTCCACATAATGCTGTCTCATTACTTGCATTCTGGAGCCCGAAAAGAATTCAAAGAATAGCGACATTGTTATCTTCCATGCGCGTCGTACAAGGCAACTAAGGAGGTATTTGGAGTGGAGTCGGATATCCGATCTCACAAAGTATCAAAGTGACCCAGACACTACGCTGATACGGGTGCGCCGGCAGAAAAACGCAGATATAGCAGCAAAGCTGTAAACCATTATGTTGTTGGTTGTGGGTTCATCATAACAATCAGTTGTTGGTTGTGGCTTCAGCATGACAAACAGTTGTTGGTTGTGGGTTCAGTATGTCAATCAGTTGTTTGCTGTGGGTTCATCATAACAATCGGTTGTTGGTTGATTGTGGGTTCAGTATTACAATCAGCTGTTGGTTGTGGGTTCATCATGACAATAAGTTGTTGATTATGGGTTCAGTATGACAATAAGTTGTTGGTTGTGGGTTCAGCATGCCAATAAGTTGTTGGTTGTAGGTACAGCATGCCAATAAGTTGTTGGTTGTGGGTACAGCATGCCAATAAGTTGTTGGTTGTGGGTACAGCATGCCAATAAGTTGTTGGTTGTGGGTACAGCATGCCAATAAGTTGTTGGTTGTGGGTACAGCATGCCAATAAGTTGTTGGTTGTGGGTTTTTCAATGTTTATCCAGCAGAAGTGTTGTCGGGTATTAACATGTGAGAAAAGAATAGTAACACATTTTGGCCCCAGTATGTCGTAAGAGTTAACTAACGAGGAATGGAAGTTGAAGTAGCTGTTCCATCTGATAATGTTCAAAGTGATTGATAGACCATGCTAAAGTCGGATGTACCAGACCGAAATGGGGTGATATCGCTACTCTCTGCAAACATACACAGCGCATTTCACTCTCTAGATAGACTACAGATTGTCATACTCTGCAGAAGTTTGACAATGAGCGCAGAAAAAAAGATAAGAAACATTGAAGAGGGGACCGTCATTTCCCTCTGTGTTGTTTCCACTCCTCATCCTACTTCTACCATTTTCAGAACACGTACAGTATCTCTTTTAATAGCATATTCATCCTTACTTAGTCATATGGAACTTATACAGGATATATATATATATATAACGTTTCCATCAATCACAACGAAGTAATTTATATATATATATAGGGTGCTCTACAAAACATATATGTTGATATGGAGGTTTGAGAATGAATGCAGAAGAAAACGCTATTCTTTAATCGCATATGCATAATAATAATATGATATGCTTCGATAAAGAACTTTTGGTCAAAACGTCGAAATGCCTGTGTTTTCCTGTGCATTTATAATAACTAGAAAAAAGTAGTTAAGCTGCTTTCTTCTAATGTTCACCTCTCGTATACGCGACCAAGTAGATTAGTAGGTGTGATGGCTACTGTACAATATGATCGGCAACGCAGCAAAGGAACTCGAGAGCAAAAACTCATTGTATATGCACAGGTAATGCTAAACAGCACGAGTGCTAAACACCTAATGTCTATGTTTACTATAAAATTATTTTCTATCCTTAATTCTGAGATTACTGCCTTACCTTGATCTTCTGTAAAGTAGAAAAGCAACAATCAGGATACACAAAATCAGTCCTATAATAAGAGGGATGGTCTTTGAATAATTGAACCTTCTCATGTTACCTGTAACGAAAATAAGCTGTTTGATTAAGGTGTGACCAAACTTTATACAAGAACTAACAGCAGCATCAAAACAAAACATAATTATTCTTCTTATGTTATGTGTTTGATTATTGCAGCGTTCTTCGTTAGCAACTATGAATATAAGTTGTGTCATCCTCGTGCCACCCACCAACGTCGAACGAAGAAATTCACCAAAATATTGAAAAAGGTTATATTGTCATGTTTAACTGGGTTATTTCATATTCCCAAATCACTTCGACTTTGAGTTTCAGTTTCCTAGTCAAATACTCGTGAATTTCGCGAGTTTTCACATACGGCTTACATATCTCGAATTTAATGGATCGCTATTGCGACCGCTGGTGGGCGGACAGTTTGAAATAACAATAGTACAGCGTGCAGCGAAGGACAGTCACCCTCAGTTTCCTGGATGAGAAATATCCACAAGATATATGGGTCAGAGTATACACAGATGGGTCAGCACAGAATGCTGTGAGGAATGGAGGTGCAGGTGTATATATAGAATATCCACACAAGCCTAGAGATACAATCAGAACTCCGACAGGAAAATTCTTCAATAATTATGATGCAGAAATCCAGGCAATTAGTGTGGCAGCTAAAAAACTGCTGAACTCCAACTCTGGCCTACAGCCTGTGGTATTCCGGACAGATGCAAGGTCAGTGCTTCAACCTCTCCAGTCTGGAAAACTAACAGACATGAAATAATTACTTAGCGAATTGTCGTACCAGTATAGGGTAACCATGCAGTGGATACCCTCTCACAGTGGAATACCAGGAAATGAAAAAGCAGACCAACTGGCTAAGGAAGGTGCTGCCAAAGACCAACCAGACATACCAATCACATACCATCAGAAAAAACAGATGATCAAGTCAATAAGAAAGCCATAAACACCAACACAAGATGACTATCACATTATGAATAGATCAGAACAAGTTATAATTCTACGTCTCAGAACAGGACACAACCGACTCCGCAGTCACATGTATACATAGTTCAAGATTAGCAACACGGCCATGTGTACAGGCAGCACAGAGTGCCAAACATATACTTCAAGAGTGTTCTGAGCATGAAACGCTGAGGCAGACATATTGGCCAGAGGACACAACACTGGAATCAAATCTCTATGGGACACTGTATGAACTACAAAAGACAGTGAGTTTTATTAAGGAGACAGAATTACAGATATAGACATGTTTCATGTGAACGAAAGAAGAAGAAAATAACTATAGTACTTACGTAAAACACATGGTTTTGATGTTTCACTTGAATACAATATATGGACTATCTCTAAGACTAAGGAGTTATGAAGTATAAAAATGTAAACATACACATTACAATACACAACCCTACCGAAGACTGATGTTTCGGGCCATTGGCGCAAATAAAACGGGGACACACCGCATTTCCATTTTCTGGACTACATCCTACTGGAAATCTAGCAGGACCATGGTCCTGCTAGATCTAGTAGGAGTTTGAGAATGAACGCAGAAGAAGAAGAACAATACACAAGATATTTTCAACGTTTCGAACCGTAGGTCTTTCTCAAGAATATATAAAACAAACAGTGAAAAACAATGAAAATATTAAAAACAATATTACCACCACAGAGGCACTAAATAATAGTGATGTTGGAAAGATAACGCATTAAAAACCCTGCGTAATTTTCTGATATGACATACCGACAATGACGTCATCTCAAGCTGAGAGCCCTAGAGAGAAAGATATTGTTTTACAGAAGATATGGATTTTTTTGTTTTTGTTATTTATTATGTTAGATATGGATTAGATATCCTTAAAGATGAAATGTCTGCTCCTGACATCACTCTAAGATATAGATTCGAATGTTACCCATTCGGATAACAGTGAACTACTCACCTATATCAACGGGCATTAATTAGATGCGTTTTTGCGAGAACGATATCCCAGTCGATTGATCGTGTAGCAAGACACACACGGCATATCAATGTCATGGTTGTTTGTTCCACGGTCATTCAAACTGTATATATAAGGCAACACCCGCAATAACAATGGTGATAACGTAATGTTCCTCACATCAGAGCTGTTGTTGAGTTTATGTTGAGTTTAATCATGGCAGAGGTTGTGTTGTAACTGACATTACATATAGTATAGTGTTCGTCTCCGTGGCCTACGTTGGATAACATTTCTTATTGCGCTGGCCTAATGTTGAGTCCGTATAATTAGACACATATTGTTTTCCCCAACGGCGGTAAAATACAGGACGTTGTACATTATAGGCTCTCGTAAAGGTTCTAAACACATCGAACTAGCATGTTTGGTAACTTCGAATGCAAGCAGTGGATAACTCATCTTTTGGAAATAAAATTGATCTGACGATGCGGCCATGCTGTAGTCTTGTCTAGTAATATCTATCGTTGATCTGACGACGCAGCCATGCTGTAGTCTTGTCTAGTAATATATATCGTTGATCTGACGACGCAGCCATGCTGTAGTCTTGTGTAGTAATATTTATCGTTGATCTGACGACGCAGCCATGCTGTAGTCTTGTGTAGTAATATCTATCGTTGATCTGACGACGCAGCCATGATGTAGTCTTGTGTAGTAATATCTATCGTTGATCTGACGACGCAGCCATGATGTAGTCTTGTGTAGTAATATCTATCGTTGATCTGACGACGCAGCCATGCTGTATTATTGTGTAGTAATATCTATCGTTGATCTGACGACGCGGCCATGCTGTATTCGTGTGTAGTAATATTTATCGTTGATCTGACGACGCGGCCATGCTGTATTCGTGTGTAGTAATATCTATCGTTGATCTGACGACGCGGCCATGCTGTATTATTGTGTAGTAATATCTATCGTTGATTCAGACAAATTGTTCATTACATAATGCGTCCACATAGATCTTCTGTCTGAGTGATATGTCTTAAACTAATCTCGTGCCTTTATATACTGAGAAATCAAGACGTCGGTGTAATGACAAACTACGCACGCGATTTGTTGATGTGTCTAGGTGATACTATCACTAATATACATTTATTGTGGTTATTTTGTTATCATCAAAATAATTATTCTCTTTTAGGTATAGTAATCTTATGAAGGGGGTTATATTATATTAGGATGTTGTTATTACTCCTAATGTTAATTATACTCTTAGTATTAATATTATTGATGTTTACATTAAGACATACGTGGCCGACTGTGAAGAACTACTATACCCAGCGCATACTGTTATATTCGCCCCTGATTCAAGGACGTCTCCGAATGCACATACGTGACATGCATTATTATACATGAGATTGTCATTTTCTGAGTCAGACGTTGGATAAAAACTAATGCCTTATGGGAATAAATCCTTCTAAATGGCTCATCTGGCAATCGCCATGATTTTAATTTGTCACTTTGACTATAATGTAATGTAATAGCTAATGAAAATCATTGGAACAGTCAAATCAGTTTTTTTTAATGTAAGAACTAGTTCTCTCGTACGCTTGGCATACTTGCGATTTGGATACAGCCCTCCACCGTTCACTGGATCTTGTAAAAACACGGAACATATTAGTTACCAACGTCAAAGTTGTACGTATCGGGTATTCACATAATAAAACGGCTTCATAAGTTTTCTCGGTTCTAATACCCCCAATTCTCGGTTCGGTTCTCAATAGTTTGATATCAAGTACACAAATCTGTGTATAAAAGATGGGAGCGTGAGCGAACTCGAATAAAAATTATTTTAATAGGCTTGATTTTCGTTTAGCAAATATGTCTTATAGTTAGATGGTCATGGTGGAAACCGCATGAACATAGGCCAGCCTTACCTTAGAACTGCTGGTTATTTCAGAGCGAACGGAAATAAACAAATAAATAGACAGAGAATCAACCACTGACCTACCTTTAACGCACATACCACTTGTGATGTTGCATATGCTGCCTATACAATCTGAATAACAAAGGTGCTGGCACTCCCTGCCATAATATCCTATATGACATTCCACGCATGCCCCATTATGCATATGACAGGAATTGGTGTGACAAAACGATGAACATGGGAAAGAGCATTTATTCCCAAAAAATCCGCGATTGCATTCGAAGCATTCACCAGTCGTTTCATTACATTGGTCATTGAAACATCCCTCCGGACACACTAAATTGCAATGATTCCCATAGAAACCAACAGAGCATCCAGCAGCAGCACATGTTCCAGTGATGTGAAAACACGATTGGCTATTGTTACATTTACAAGTGTGCTCACAATCAAACCCCCAATGACCGTCAGGACAAAGGATATCTGCAGAATACGACAAAACAACAGTCTAAGACACATTGTGAACAAGTGGCCATGTTTTATTGATTAATGTAGACACAAAATGGTTAAGAATTTAACCAAATTATATATATTATTTTCTGAGGCAATAATTCTCAACGTGGTCTAAATGACCCACCCCAAAGGTTGACATGAGTTTCCTGACGGCATGGCGAGTAAAGAAAAGTTGATTTTGTGGGGGACACAGACTTATCTAACATGGGGGGGGGGGCGCGGTATCGAAACGTAGAAAAGTTATCTCTTCATCTCTGTTTCGTCCAATCAATTTATGCAGATTTTCATAATGTAGTCCAGAGAATGAAAGAATTGCGCAGGACTCACATCTTTCATGCAATACCTGCACATTTCGGTCTATCCAACCTCAACAACAATTTTCTATCAGTTACCCTCTATGAGATGAGTCATCACACTGTAGCTCATCGTTCAAATTAAACGTTCGTCGCTTGTACAATCCTTTGGATGCATGCGGTCAGTGTTAAAAAATGACGATATTTTTAATTGATAAATTTTTGTCGAAAGCACTGAAAATCAAAGGAATAGCGAAATGAAGAATAATAACTTTGAGTAGTGAAATACTGTCGAAGATGGATGTGTCGGACCATTTGCGCAAATAAAACGACGACACAACGCATATCTATTTTCTGGACTACATCATACCGGAAATCTAGTTGGACCATTGTCCTGCTACAAGAGAGATCCAGTGGGAGTTTTGAGAATGAACGCTGAAGAAGAATGAAATCACGTGATTTCATAGGATTCTAGATGACAATCCACTCTGGTCAACACCCATAGTTGGCCAGGAAATAGAGTGATGCGCATTAATCTACTATGGTTTGTACCCCGTCAATGAAAATGCGTTCCAATACTGCAGCGTACCACGCCAATAATACAATTATATAGAATCATTGGTGACGCAATTTGACTTTTCTCATCCGTCACTCTGTGTGTACTATGTGTCGACAGGCAATGACAACCACATGGAAAGTCACATAACATAACTGTAGGAGAATGATATCCTATGAGTTGTCATAACTTAAATTGACGTGATGCATGCTGCACGGGTGATAAAATAGGAAATGGATAGCAGAAAAGATAGTAATGCCCTGTTCGCTAGGTAGCACTTCAATGCATAAAGATGTCAAGTTCAGTATGCAGACGAATTGTATGTATTTCCTATAGTGAGCCCAGCAGTCTGGTTCATAGTGCGCTTGTTTGCTATCACCGGGTTACAGCGTGCCAGGTTCGAAATACGTCCGGACATACACAAAAATCCGGGTTGTGATTTCTCGCTTGACACGATCCCACCTCCAGTCGACTCAGCTGTAAATGAGTACCTGACGCATGAGTTAGGGGAAGTAAAGACAGCAAGGAAGGGAACTGGCTACACCACCTAATAGTTTCTATGGCTTAGTACATGAAGAGTTATCTTTATCTCCAACAGCAGGTTGCTGCGATGGGACATACCTTTACCTATAGTGAACATACGACAAATGTGTAGGTAAGAAATAAGATAAAGATGTATGCAGGTATACAAGAAACATTCCTTGCAATAGTGAAACAACGAAAACTAACATGGTTTGGACATGTATGCAGATATGAGTCCTTGTTAAACAATACAATTATAGATACTAACGGGAATAGAACTAGTCCGTTATAACGGCATCGAATCGCCTGGCAATCAGAGTAAACCAGACGATTCGGTGCCGTTAGAACGGAATGTCTCAATTCCCATTAATCTCATGAATTTTTTATTTATTCTTCTGCTTCCTACTTGAATTTACGCTTCAAACAAAACTGCTGGGAACCGCCGAAAGGGGGGGTAGAGGGAGGAGCAGAGCAGTACAAATAAAGACATGGAATGGCAACATCAAGGAATGGAGAGGACAAGATTTTTCCTCATTCATCCGTATCGTTAAAGCTAGAAATCGTTGGAGGACACTTTGTGATGAAACATCACATGCGGTACTCCTGCGAACCTGAAGGGTTACGGGTTTATTGTTGTATTGTTATGTTAAGTATGTCTAATGCTGGCAATTCCTTGTTTTTGAGATGCATATTATTTTGTGTTGGGCTATACAGTAAAATGAAATACACAGCATCTCATGAAAAGATGACAAACGTCGCAGCTCTACAGCGGAGATTAGTTTGAACGTCACGGATAGACCCAACAAAATATAGGTAAATACTAAATTAAGTACACAGGATACTGTAGATAACTATCACTATAAAATAATCAGAAATAACAATAAAATATAGAACAAAGACACTTATCGACGTTTTGGTCCAATTGTCTCCTTTATCAAGAGACAAAAACCAATTAAAACAACACAACTATGAAAAAAAGCCCGGACCTTGACAATGATTTCCTTACAGAAACTATTTTTGCCCCTATGTTTTATTGTTACTTATGATCATTTTATATTGATAGTTAGTTATCAACAGGTACCTGTGTACTTAATTTAGCATTTACCTATTATTGTCTGGTTACTGCGGCATTTTCCATTTTGTCGGACATCGATATTTTGGATATTTATATCCAACAAAATATACATTGGTCATTCTATGCTCGAATTCTCCAAGACAATTGCAGTCATAAAATTCTATGAATTCATACTCAAGGACAGAAAACTACCTGATTTATCTAAAGTGGATTTATTAAAGTAAATATGTGAAAACTTAGTTTCATATTTGTTGTTTGTTCTCTTTTGCGTTGTATATCAAACTCCAATTGAATCTCTCTTATAGTAGGGCAATAGTACTATACGACTTCCAACACTATGTGGTACACATAATAGAAATGCGTTGTGAAACCGTTTTATATATGTCAATGATCTGACACATTCGACTTCGCATTTTTTGTGTATGTCAATACATCTTTGATTACTATTAGTAAATCGTTGTGATCACCGAACTTATTACTTTGTAAACAGTAAGTAAACCTTACATTCACTCATTTGTTTTTCTAAATTGTTCATCATCATTAAGTGCCGTCCCAGCAACGAAGAATGTCTGCAACAGATCTGCATCATCCCGTGTCTCTTATTTTGTTGGTGCACTCTTCTTACTCTCCCACATGTGTCTCTGCCTACCTCTTGCTCGTCTCCCTTCGACTTTACCCTCAAGTGAGATCTTAAACAAGGTGTCATATCGTTTAATATGTCAAAAATAATTGTAATTGTTTGTTACGTACTAATAAATTGAAAACTAACAGACGAAACATAAACCGTAATTTTGTTGTTGTCAAGTTGTTGTCCTTTAGAACCTTTGGTAAGTGACAAATGGTTCTTTCAAGTTCATAAGTCATTTTGTGAATGCACATATTTGTTTTTGATAATTTACTTCTACATATATACATAATTCATGTAATATGTTCATAATATCAAACACTTTCAATTGCCTATATATATATATATATATATATATATATATATATATATATATATAAACCATATTCTTCTGTGTTCGTTCTCAAACTCCTCCATATTAATATGAATTAGTCGAGAGAACGGAATCCGCTGTATTATGGTTTATAACAGATATGGTCTGCGCTTTTTGAAATGACATGTCCTACTTCAGCACCTCACCGGTCACTTTGACCCTACATATGATGAGAAAACCATCTGAAGTCTTCTTCTGCGATCGCTCTCAAATTCATACAGTTTGGCAGGAAATAGCCCACACAACGAAATGCGTTGTGTTATGGTTTACAACTCTGCTGCCATATCAACGGCTTTTGTACTGATATATCACACTTTAGCACGCTTTCTTGGGGACTTTGACCATATATGGAAGATTGTTCAGTCAACGCCACACCATAAGCTAGTTAGCGCCTCGTCGGACGAGCATGGAATGTAAACAGGTTTGCTATTCTTTGTTCCACGTTCAGGTCGTGATAACAAACTGGCTGCTGAAGACTTATTAATGAAATATATTCAAGATGGATTGTACCATGTGCACAATAGTTTAGAAACTGCAAAAATTATTCAATCCGAACACTAAAATATAAAGGGCTGAACCAGCTTTGTTAAGACATGGTGAAAGAGAGAGGGTGGGGGGGGGCATAAAAATCTACGACTTACCTCCAAATGTTTCAAGCTCACAAATCGTAAGTTCACCGATAACTGATATTGTCAACCAACTAACTCTCTCAGTCACCGCTTTGAACTTGACGATGTAAATCGACATTACCTCTCCTGGCTCAATATATTCTTCTAGAAGAGTTCCGCTTGAGCTGTAAGTTTTCATGACGAACGACTTCAACCGTTCCTTGTATTCTTGAATACCAAATAAATATGACAGTAGTTAGTTAGTATTAATATATTAATGGTTGGTATTTATGGATATGTCGCTATCATAAGGAAATTATTTAATTGTTGTTTACCAAGTAGGAATCCGTAGATGTCACTAGCAGATATTTGTTTAATTTATATCATTATCACACACAAAAACAACAACAAGATGTGTGACTAGCAAATATAGAACAAAAAGCATAAGACTGCAAACGGGGTTTACACCAGAACATTTCAACTTATGCAGTGCAGGGGACTGCGCAGTCAAGATCCGGGGCAGAACAGCAACAGAGATGTCTAAATTAAAACAACTTAAAAAACTGTGGTAAGGCGCAAACACGGGAATTGATATATGTTTGTTACTACATGTTTAATCCTAGTGGCGACCTACGCCTGCGAAACATGAACAATAAATAAAAATGCAACTAACAGAATAGAGGCTTTCGAAAAGGAATGCTATAGACAAGTCCTTAGACTATCATGGACAGCAAGGTAGACAAATCACAACGTGCTAATTAAAATCAACGTCCATGTAGGCTGGCTTTTAAACACCATATTAGGAAGTAAGTTGGGTTTCTTCGGCCATATGAAGAGATACGATGACATGGAAAGATTGTTGTTGGAGTGGGTGATAGAAGGCAGTAAACGCATAGGTCGACTAAACCGTCGCTGGACAACTGATATTCAGGTCTGCATGCACGTGTCATTAGAGGCGACGGGATAACGTGCCAGAGACCGCTGGGATTTCAGGAGATTTATACGAAAGACTACATTCTGGAAATAATGCGTCACATAACACACAGTGCTCAAATAGCAACCTGAGTGAAAATGTTTCAGTATCTAAATCTAATTAGGTGGGTCACATAAACGGGTTGACTGAAGTTGCGAGGAGAATAGATGCCACCAGAACGGACCTAATTCAAATCATGTGCAGACTTACAAGAGTTTTAATAAATTAAACCACCCATGCATGTATATTATACTATTCATTGACTAATGATGAACAGTGCTTTATAAATACTGCTGGTCAATTATAGTATGAGGTTTGCGATAAGGTTAGGGTTAGACTTGGGGTTAAACTTAGTGCTAAGAGTTTACATTAGGTTATTGTTACGATTAGCATTATAGTTACGACTGGAGTTACGTTATTTACGTCATTTATTTGATCACTGATTGAATATCTACTGAAGGAGTGTGGCTTCTTTATATTTATATTTCCGTGTAATCTTTATATCAGATATAATATTTCTTTACGCACTTATTTAGTGGTGATATCTTCTCAGGATTATTTGTTCTATCTGTGTCGTATATAATAAAATGATAGAACAATAATTCTGCACTGAAGATGTGTAGATAATGTCCATGTTTCAGACGCGTAAAGAAATACATATACATAGAATCTAGTTAGTGAGCGAGTTAATTAGTTAATTAATTGACTAATTAATCAATTAACTAGTTAGTCGATTAGTTTGTTAGTTACTTGGCTAATTAGTCATTTAGATAGCTAGAGTGTAAAGTAAGTATTTAATGGTTAGCGAATCAGTAATTCAAGCAGTTAGTTATTTCGATGTTTAGTTAGGTAGTTATTTAGTATATTCTTTAGTGAGTTAATTAAGTATGTAGTTACTTTCCTAATTAATTAGATAGTAAGTCAATTAATAAATGAGTTAGTTGCTTTTAGTTAGTCACATTGTTAGGTAATAATTCAAATAATAAGTGAGTTAGACATTTAGTTAATTAGTTAGTTACTTATTTAATGTACTAATTAGTTACGTAGTGAGTTAGTTAATTATCTATTAAGCCCATTGTTTAATTGGTGAATTGATTAGTTATTTAGATAGTTTGATAGTTAGTCAGTTATTCAATTAGTGAATCAGTTGGTGAGAACTTTAATTAATTATGGGGAAAGTTAGTTAGAAAATGTTTAGTCTGTTGTATCCCATGATGCATGTCTCGCTACTGTTATAACTTGTTTCCTACATTAGTTAGTTAGTTAGTTAGTCGTCGGATCATCATCACTGCAAACTGGACACATCCATAGTTGCTCCGATCTCTCCTTGAGTGTATCCGCCATCACACTTCTGCTGACAGTACCGGTCCTATGCTGGTTGACCATCATTCTTCTGCGCCCTCCAAAATGTTCACCTCTAGCAACACCCCATCTCAATCCCTGATCTTTAATCCTAGCCATTGAAAAGGAATCATCATCCACATTCGTCTCACTCTCGCGTGTTATATCTCTTAAGGAGTTCAAAACGTCAGCGCGATCCATTGCCCCATCGCCCTTTGCCACAATCGCACACAATGTCAGTGGATCCGCTCTTTCATTGCCTCGAACGCCCACATGTCCTGGCACGAAAATAAATGTAACCGCCTTCAAGCTCGCATTTCTCAAGGCCTCAATCCACTGTTCGCGAACGAGACCCACTTGTACCTTCTTAATCATACTCATAGAGTCACTCAAGATATAAGATCCCATTTCCATATATACTCGCGCTAGGGTAGTGACATGAGTAGAGGGGTGCAGAGACGAAGAAGAGAGCACCTTGGCTCGCTTCGCTCGCTAGGATCAGTACTCTTACTGATCCAGACCATGCTACTCCTTCTCGCGGACGACCCTGGGTAACAGAGCAATCTGGCTATGCTAGGAAGGATCGAATCATCCCCAGCTGAGGTGGGAACCTACTGTGGACTTATAAACTTCCAAGAGAGAATCGACTCTCTCACCTACAGTTTGTCCCGGAGTTTCAAGCAAGCCTCAGCAAAACTTTCGTCAGCCTTTTCGAATTTTCGCCAAGGCTCAAGTAAGTTTCGCCAGTCCCCCGGTCACCCCCAACGTCATGATATCGCCAGATATCTCCTTTTTAGGACTAGGTGGAAAGCGACGTGACCAGGCATAGCGAGTGACTGATCGAATCCCTCAACTAACAAACAAAACAAATAACAAAAAAAACATGAGTCAGTGTCAGTAGACACTGATATTGTGCTCAACTAAACTAAGAGTTTCATCATGAAGTAATTGAGTGATCAGTGAGTTTTGATTGTGTTGATGATAAGAGATGTTTAATGCCAACCTCTTCATCGAAAAATTAAGAGGATTCATCAGGTTTGGAGAAGGTAGGAGCTCCCATGGGGACTCGTAAAACTAAATATAGAAAATATGACAACTATATTATGGTCTTTTTGTGTGGATGTCATTTGTGAAGAGTATCCTCAATGTATTCTTTGTATGAAGGTTTTATTTGTTGAATCTATGCTGCCGAGTAAATTTGAAAGGCACTTGCAAACTCTTCACCCAAGTTATAGGTAAACCAAGGGACTTTTTCGCAAGAAAATTAACAGCGGAAGACAAAGGTCTGCATTTTACAAACATTCTCAAGTCAACAGTAATGCACTTTTGGCAACGTATAAAGTGGCCTATAGAATTGTCCAGTGCAAGAAGCCTCATACAATTACAGAAGAGTTGATTTTACCTGCTGCTGTCGATATGGCAAAAATTATGCTCGGGGAGGATGTCGGTAAGCAGCTTTTGAAAATACAACTGTCCAATAAAACTATCAGTAGGAGAATTTGTGACATAGATGTAGATATTATCCATCAACTTTTAAAAGTTATGAAAGGCAAAGATTTTGCGATTCAGCTAGATGCGGCAACAGATGGCCACAAAGATGTTTATTTAATCTTTTATGTTAGATATGTTGACAAAAAAACAGTTGTTTGAAGATTGGTCTATTTGTCAAGAGATTGAAGAGGTGACAACTGGAAAAGACTTGTTCGAGGTTGTGGACAAGTTATGACAGAGAATAACTTTGACTGGGAAAAATGTGTTGGTGTATGTACAGATGGAGCACGATCAATGACAGGCTGTTACCTGGGACTAATATCACGCATTCAGTCTAACGCACTAAACGATAATTCGCCTCACTGTATTATACACAGGGAGGCTTTGGCAGCAGAAAAAATTTAGTAAAGATGTGGACGACACTTTAAAATTAGTGATACAGGCAATACATTTGATTAAAAGCAAACCCTATAAAGTTAGATTTTTTGTCAAAATGTGTAAAGACTGAACACTCATCTCTTTTCAGCAGTTGCCGTTATGAAATCTAAATATAGAGGTAACCTTTATATCGAAAATGAAATTCGTGTTTCTCTATCTAAAATAACACGAAGATTCCACGAATTGATCAAATATAAACAAGCCCATCGCTCTCATTAGGACATAAATATTTATTAAACTCTTATTATTTGTACCCAATTACATTTAAAATGATTCTCTACTATGTATTAATTCATTACTATTTCTGTACTCAAAATATATGTGGTTTTCTTTATTTTTCGATTTATTTACGTTTTACTTTTCCTCCTTTTTACAATTACCAAAAACAAATTTACCAACAACTATTCACAAAGTATTTAAATAAAATTAAAATCTTATACAAATATAAAAGTTACATTTAGAGATCATAGCATAGAACGTGTTTAAATTTAAGATTTAGACTTAAAATTATAGGTCTCTAATTTTGCTTCATGTTGTCGCCGACGAAAATAACCTGAACGTTAAGTGCGTCATAGCTTTACAATGTTTTGGAACCCCTGCACTAGACTAAAACCTGTGCAACAGCAAATCAATGTCAACTAGAAGAACAACCACGCAGAAACAAATCAATGTCAACTAGAAGAACAACCACGCAGAAACAAATCAATGTCAACTACACTAACAATTATGCAACAACAGTGGTAGATAAAAAGTCGATACACTATTCTTTTTCGTCACCGTTCTTTACACATTTCGACCCCGTCCCCTTTCGGAAACAATTTCTGCAGTAGCTTTATCCAAGTCTCAGTGCTCATTACATGGGTCATGCAACCCACATCGTTCAGCACAGACCTAGAAGATTAATTTGTATTCACAAAACTTTGCATATCGCTGAGTAGTGTAGATCTCTGCTTATAAGTATACTGGTGTAGAGAATAAACTTTGACTCGGAATTGTATTTAGGGAAACATCTTCGTCATATTATGACCCGTGCCGTGTGGATGTGGTTATCTTGTCTTCCACATCCTTCTATTTCCTCTGCTGTCCATGATATCTTGTTATGGCCCATGCCTTGTGGAGTTGGTTATCTTCTCTTTCACATCCTTCTATATATTATGATGTCAATTATTTCTAAAATCGAGTTACAAAGTATTCCATCTCTTCTATTATCTTGTTCATTTATGTGAATGGTCTCTTTCTTTGGTTCGTTACTGCATGTTTTCCTGTGAAGGAATGCAGAGAGGTTTTCTAAGGGCCTAAATAAAGGCCGCTTTGCCATAGCAGACGACGCGTCATGAACAGAAATAATGTTTATTGTACCTCCGAAACTTTTTTCTTTGTTCTGCTTGTTAGAGTTGGACAATCAGTTTGTGGACATATGGAAAAGGTTACTGATCTTTAAATACAAATGGTACGGCCGAATTTTCCGAATGCCACATAGAAAGCATAAGACAAATGTGGACGTAAGAAATAACGTAGGGATATATATAGGCCTACAAAACTCATAAATTTAAACAGTGAAACAAAGAAAGCGTGCATGGTTTGGACATGCATGCCGACATTGTCCCTTGTCAAAAACGATAATACAGGAAACGGTTTGAAACTGAAGGAAACGAATGTTGAAGTATCGGAAAGGAGAGGGGGGTAAGAGTGTAAAGAAAATCACATCATTGTCAGACAACGTCAACGACTGGAAAGGTCGAGAATTTCTTCACCCGCCGGAATCGCTGAAGAACTATGTTTTGAAGAATCCAATATGGTACATCCCCGCCCCTGCTGGATATAGGTTCATGGATGGGTGAATTATATGAATAGTAATGTATAAGTAACAAGTAAACAATTTTACACTGTTTCTACTCACCATCTTGATTATATAACAAAGCAGTGAACAATATGGGTGGCATTCTGTAAAACAATCTAAAAGTTGGATTTGCATCAGATAAGTCAGTTTGTGAGCAGGATCCATTGGGAGAGATAACGTTAGCAGTAATGCCATCAACTGCTAGAGATGATATGTATTTCGTACTGCTTTGATTGGTCGCTTGTTTCAATGCGACATTTCTTCCTGCGAATAAAACATTTTTGAATCGTATGGAAGATTTCTTGTGACGTAATAGCGCTAAAAAATGTGGACTCATCCCTAAACAGTCAGACATATATTCAATAATAATAATAATAACGATAATGATAATAGTAATTATGATAATGAATAATTTAATAAAACTAGTACTATTAATAATAATAATAATAACAATAAATAATACAAATAAATAAAGAAATACATGAATGAAATAACGAAACAAATGAAAGATGCAACGTTACTGTACAGAACAGATGCAATGATGTAGAAAATATAAGTAGTATTGATGAACAATGACGAATGCTACAAGACTCAATTCAACAAACACCAATAGATATAATACCAGAAATAAAAAGGGCAGAAAAGAGGAACTGGATGCCAGAGGCAGATTTACAGCTGATGGAACAAGAAAAAAATGCAAACAAAACGAAGATTTATGTACAAGAATACCTAAAGAAATTAAGCAAAAAATGTAAGACAGCGAAAAAAACCTAACAGAATGATAATTGCAAAAAACTTGAGGAACAATGTCACACATTATGTACACACTAACACACGTTAATTTCAAGGAATTAGAAAACAGTCACTAAATAGCTGTGTGAAAGAAAAAGATAAAGTAAAATAATAATGGACACATAGAAAACAATAGACATATGGTCAGAGTATATACAAGAATTGTATGATGACAGCAGCATATCAGAAAGAAACAAACATGACCAATATGAGGAACCATCAATATTCAAAGCAGAAGTAGAGGAAGAAATACAACATAACAATTTTAAAAAATTCTCCAATGCCATGTAACATCACACTTGAGGAAATTAAAGATATTGGTGAATGTAGAAGTGATAACAAAATTGGCGAATGATATCTACAACAGTGGATATATACCTGGATATCTCGTGATATATACCTTCATATTTCTTCCAAAGCAAACTGGTGCCATAGCTTGTGGAGAATATCGCACAATTAGTTTAATGAACCACGTAATAAAAAGTATGATGTGAATTGTAATGAAAAGAATAAGAAGTAAAATCAAACCAGACATTGGAGATGGGCAATGACGATTCGTAGAAGGTAGAAACCGCCATATTAGGTATTAATTCGTTGATTGTGCGGCATGCCGATGGTTTCGGTTCTATGGTGGTTCATTCTCTTTGTGAAATCTTTGTCAGCAGTTCTCTACGGGCTACACCCATCTACAATCCAAATTCGCACATTTTCGATATTGATTCATGCTCATTACTCTAAAAGTGCATCTGATAGTGCGAACTCATGAAGAGCATATGCATCTTGAGGACATTAATAGAAAGAATGATGGAAGTTAACACAGATCTGTATTTGCACTTTATTGGCTGTAATAATACCTAGAAAGTGCACATACAAAGAATGTCAGAAATGGGAGTGTATAGAGATGAGGGAATGAAAAATAGTATATTTGGAAATACTCGAAGATCGCGTAATCAACACCTGGCCGGTACTGGGAGTCTACATACATTGGGATGGCTTCTGCGATGGAGAGCGTAACACTTATGAGGTGTACTACGAGTGTGATGTCTATTGGTTAATCAATCAACGAGAATGACAATACTAAGACATTTGATAAGATGAAACATGAAGCAATAATTATAATTTGTGAGAATTTAAACATTGATGGTAAAAATCTGAGAATAATAAGGGATATATATTGGCATCAAAGAGCATCCGTGAGAATCGATAACCGCACAGGAGCATTTCAACATGTCATAACAAGTGGTTAGACAAGGTTGTGTGCAGTCACCAGATCTGTTTTATGTATACAGTGAAATGATACTGAGATTCATACAAAATATGCCTGGAATATTATAGAGAAACACATCGTATTGCAAGGAAGTTAGGTAGAAAGTTTCCACTGGCAAAACCATATGTGATTGGCATTAAAGGGGGTTGGGATGGTAAATAGTCGCACTTTGAATTGCACTGCATGTCGCTAGCGTTGACTCGAGAAGTTTGACTAATCTGTCAAACAAACTACAATCTGTAACGTAAATTCGACGTGCCTTCTTTTGCTTTATGCATTTGTTCTCAAACTCCTGCAGACTATCAGAATATAGTCCACAACATGGGTTTCGTTATGTCATAGTTTACAGCTTTGCTGCGATATACACGTATTTCGGTGTTAGTGTATCACATGCCTGGCAGGTAATAGTATCGATATTATATGCTTCAGTTTCAGAACTCAGCAATATACGGACGAGGTCAATTGAAATCTTACATTCATATCGGATGTTTCGAAAAGAAAGGCGAATGTATCGCAGCTATAAGCTTCACACACGTTTACACTCACAAAACAGCTTTCTGTTGACTTAAAAGGTTAAAAAGACGTAGAAGATTAACTTCACTGTACTTGGGATTCCCCACATCTCAAAGAAGAAGCAAGCCAACTGCATAGAGTTTCACTCATACCACGTAACTCGTAGCTTCAGACGATTGTCCCCAGAGATCTACAAAAATAGCATCTTTATAAACAAGACATCGCGAACAAGATTTGAATATAGCGAACGGTTTAACCACTACACAAATGTATATCTCTAGTTTATACATACATCAATCTTACCAGTACTGACTTGCGAACTACACAAGTAACTAAACACAGAGAAATCTTACCGGTACTGACTTGCAAACTACACAAGTAACCAACTGCCAGCCCATAAATTTCAATATTATCTATTTTTAGAGATATGTTGCATGTGACATCAAATGTTGTCGACGTTACCACGAAATTTTTCTGTTGGAGGCATCTCTGTTTATTTCTGTTAAAAACCACTTGGAACAATTTTGCAACACCTGAAATTAGATTAGTAAATGTTAACATTCACGAGTATATATGTGCAGGTTTTTTTCATAGACAGGGTCAAAACTTTGAATATCTTGAGTTTCTTACTTATGCAATGTCTGTCATACAAGCCTTTCACAACGATACTCTGCCATACCTGGAAAAAGTTAAACAAGAAGTGAACATCGAAAGGAGGGTAGTACTAAAGTGATTACCATTCCATTGTGACATACCAGGAAATGAAAAGGCAGATATACTTTCTAAATATGGGATAACACAGGAACGAAATGGTCAAAATCGTCTACCGATAAAGGAGACACATCATGAACGATATTAGGAAAGTTTACCACCCAGATGAATACTATCATTATCTTGACAGAGCGGAAAAGGTTATTATATTCTACATCAGGACATGATACACCTGACTAAACAGCAACTCAAATATACTAGGACTGGCTCCATCACCTCTGTGTCACGCGGGCAGGCAGCACATATTCTAGGACTGGCTCCATCACCTCTGTGTCACGCGGGCAGGCAGCACAGATACTAGGACTGGCTCCATCACCTCTGTGTCACGCGGGCAGGCAGCTCAGATACTAGGACTGGCTCCATCACCTCTGTGTCACGCGGGCAGGCAGCACATATACTAGGACTGGCTCCATCACCTCTGTGTCACGCGGGCAGGCAGCACAGATACTAGGACTGGCTCCATCACCTCTGTGTCACGCGGGCAGGCAGCACAGATACTAGGACTGGCTCCATCACCTCTGTGTCACGCGGGCAGGCAGCACAGATACTAGGACTGGCTCCATACCTCTGTGTCACGCGGGCAGGCAGAACAGATCGCAGAACATGTCAGACAAGACTGTATTATACTAAACCAGTTAATTGAGGAGCACTGGCCCACAGAGATGGATATCCAAAGACAGTTGTGTGGGAGATCTGAGGAGCTTTCACAAACCTCAGCATTTATTAAGAAAAACAGACTTGTTAAACTGCGAAAGAAAGGAAGATATATATATATATATATATATATATATATATATATATATATATATATATATATATATATATATATATATATATATATTTATTTATTTATTTATATATTTATGTATGTATTTCATAAATCAATCACTGACATTGAATATCTTTGCCACCATTAGTATCACAAGAGGTTGCTCATCAGAAATCAGAATGAGATTAGCAGTGTTCCTATCAAAACCCTCACACATATGACAAATATAGAAAACGGAAAAAAACATAAAGTTATTACTATTAAGAAGCTATAATTGGTACTATACGGTAAGCAATATCCACAATACCAACTTTTTAATGTTATGGGCAGACACCGTTTTCGCATCTTTCGTCCACGGTTCATCTTTTTAATGTTATGCGCAGCAACCGTGTGCACATCTTTCGTGTAGTCAACTCCCTAATAAAACCAAAAATCTATGTGTATTCACTACGAATGGTTTGCGTCTGTAGGTCTCACCAAGGCCCACTAGACAAACCAACCATGCAACAGAAAAACCTTAGTAGATGACATGCCGTTATATTGAGGTTATCTTCTTATAGAAGCTTCATGGCATGTTTTCTATATAATTATACCTCTGCTACTTTTTTTTGTTACAATGTATTTTATGCCATGTTATTTTCCTTTTTTTGGGGGGTTTGTGTATGCACCCTCTGTGGTTAGGAGGGAACCAGCGATTTGCGTCGCAGCAGTGTGGAAGTGGAAACTGACAGCACTGTTTTTCCTATGGCTGAGGCCCATCATATAGGCACACTGACTCAGGACGTGGCAATCCTTTTGACTTGAACATTTGGTTGCATGCCTGGAGCAATAGAGAAGTTCGACATAACCAGTAGTCAATTGGTGGCGGGGAATGAGCACAGTAAACCCTATCTTGGCTGCAGTGGCTCGGAGCAGTTCATATGCTGAAACCTACCGTACTAGTAGTGTGATAGTTGTTCTCTGGCTCTGGCCCGGGGTGGGACGAAAATCCACAGACTCCCCAACAATATAATTCCAGTAATGGGTAAGGGCATGAGCCCATGGACCGCTGGATCAGCAACCAACCAACCATGTGTATTGACTGAGCTTGCCAGCTACTAATAAAGGCGCTGTACGTTTGTTACAAACTCGAGGAGTACTTGAACAGGACAAGATGTACAATATAAAGGCAAACTCTTGCAGCGTGTTGCAATAAGTATTTGGTGGCAAATGCCGTGAGACACGGCGCGTTCTCTTGCTGCAAGTGTAAGATATAAGTTCAGCTACCTTAATGAAGGAACCTTCACCTAACCGTAAATCCCTCCGTTCTCAAACAATAAAATACGCAGCGCCATCTCACATCAATATTAGTGAGATTCTCACTAACAAAGAGATATAATTAATGTCACTTTTATGTTAACATTGGTAAGTTGCCCCTAAACTACACTTGTTAGTTCCGCTGAAACGAATTTTCCAAACGAAAGTTTGTTCCGGTAAATATGCGTTCACTGATTTCCTTACAGTACCTACTTACGTAGAACACAGTTTTGCAGTTTTATTTGATAATGACTTACTAATAGACTATCACTATCAGACTATAGGGTGTTAACCCTATCGATACATAAGTCAAATCGTCAGAGCAGTGCCGGAAAATTTTAAGAGTTGTAGAATTTATTTCCCATACCAATTTACCACCACAATCTTCGTTAAACAATTTGGGTGTATAATTACTGTACACTCTAATGTATAAATTTACAAGCAAAATGTTTCTTTATATATAGGAAAAGTGTTAAAACATTTATATACATTCGTCTCGCAAAAGGATAGAATATTTCATACAAATAATCATAATACCCTGTTTTTTTTTTTCCGGACGCAAAGTTTTTCCTTTCAGCAATACACATGTCAGCATATTTATTTCTCTCATCAAAAATTTGTTGTATAATACTATCATTATATTCAGGTACAAAGTTTCTTAAAACATCTGCATGATAAAGGCATTGATATATTACACCATTATTGTCATTTTTCTGTGACTGGCTTTGATAGCCGATATAAGTATTCGTGCGCAAACATATTTCAAGGAGCGAACCAGTTGTCTTTTATTGTGCAATTCATTGTATTTTCGTTTGGAAGTTGCCCGTACATGCATATAACCATATGAGATAAGAGTACGCAGCCAGAGGAAGACCCAGGAAAAAGATGGATAGAAAACGTCAGGGACATCCTGAAAAGACACAGTCATAGCACAGCCGAGGTCACACATCTGGTTTTAGAACAAAAGCTCGAGCCCCAATCACCCTACGCTTAACGGCAAGCGTGGATCACAAACCAACCACCTGGGGAAAGACAATAGACAATTGCCTGAAAACAAAATTTGGGAGCTTACTATATCACACTTGTCTGACCACACATTTGAAATATATGAGTTGCAAATATTATATCACTACATAGCTAAAGCCTCAGAATCACTTCTAATATCGCAATATAAATGAAAATTTTCTAAATCATTTCCTTCATCAGATAAATTAATGCTAGATATATTAGGAAAACAACTTTATTCTCTAAGTTTATAAATTATCGATTCATTGAGTCGAATATTAATATTTATTAAGATAACTCTTTCGTCCTTGTCAAGGTTAAATGTGATTTGGAAAAGCAACATCAGTGTTGGAGTAACAGTCAAGCTGTACAAGTATCTGGCACTTTCTGCTGTGTCACATGATTGTGAGAGTTGGACACTCACTGCGAACTTTGAGAAAAGATTACAACCTTTCAAGTACAAATCCTACAGACAAATTCTATGAATTTCCTATAGGGAACATAAGACGAATGTGTACGTAAGAAACAAAATAGAGGTGTATGCAGTTGGTCAAAAACCATTGCTTTCAATAGTGAAACGACGAAAACTAGCATGGTTTAGACATGTATGCAGACATGACTCGTTTGAAAAAACAATAATGCAGGAAACTGTCAAAAGGGTGGGAAGCAGAGGAGGGTAAATAAGGGCATGGGCAGGCAACATCAAGGAATGAATAGGACAAGATATTTCCACACTCATCCGAATCACTGGGGATAGAATCCGCTGGATGACTCTGTGTGCTGAAGTATCCAATGTGGTACCCCTAAGACCCTAAAGGGTTACGTGTTTATTGATGATTTATTAAGCCATATTTGTTCGAGGTAAGATGGCTGCACATAGAAGGCCCAGCTGTGTTGACACACACTTGATTCTAGAATAGATTCTTACAAGAGTGCCCTATAATCTTTTCATTCTAAGAATGAAGTAGGTCAGGCTTTATTATTGGTTGCTGGACTCCAAATGCATAAATCGAATGTTACATGCGCGATAATATAGTTCATTATATCATAATACCATTCTTAATTTAAATCTAGTATTTCTAAGTGAAACATGTTTTACATGTCACAATAGTAATTATGTTTTAAAATAAATTGTCATATAATCTATCTTTAACATTCCAAAATAAATTACTAGTCCCGCTGTTATATCGTTGCGAAGAAGCAAATAGATCAGGAGGCAACCATTATAGTTCCTTAAAAATGTAAAAAGTTCTGAATAATTAATTGTGCTATTGTTTTTAAATGGCATTAGCTATATAAATATCACCTGTTGTCGCGGAGTAATATGTGGGTGTGTTTGAACCAACTTCAATCTTAAAATGAACAGAGTATAGTACAAAATCGCAATTATAATCTTTACAATCAGCGTATTTGAACACGTTGAGGTGTTTTCTTGCAAACCTCTGGCGTGCGATAAGGGCGTATTCTATCCCCCTTGCTATTCATCACATATATCGATTTTATATGTAAAATTGTCAACTCCAATGAAGAAGACGTCATAAACAACTCCTGAGCGAACTTCTTTTTGCAGCCATCAAGTAATAATATCAACATAAGATGAACAATTACAATATGATATAAATAGACTGCATACAACATGCAGGGACTTTAATAAGGAAATAACACGGAAAAAAACGAGGTGATGTCAATCGCAAAAACAGGAGAAACATTATTTTTATCGATGACAAATAACTTAAACAGGTGATCACTTCTCGTGAAAGCTTGGATACTTATCCTATATCATCAAATGGGGAAAAACACAAAGAAATTCAATATATATTGCAACATAGCATACTAGATATTACGGTAGGTGTCTCATATTTTCCAAAACATATATGTGAACATGAACACTAAAGCAGCACTAAATAAAACGCTCATCATACCACCACTGTGTTATCAATGGCAAACGTCAACACTGACAACAAAGACAAAATAACACTTATTACTAGAGGAATGACTTGTCTGCATATAATTCTCCAAGTAACAATAAGAGAAAAAATTAGAAATTAAAATATCACCAGATAAACAAACACAATGCCAATCCTGGATTACATCAGAAGACAACATAAGGGGTTCTCACATGATTCCAGACCACCATCAAACAGTGCTCCTGAAAAGAGTTTACTAAACTGATACGATGGGAACAAAGCCAGATGCAGACCAAGCTTACGATAGAATACATAAATTAAAGAGTCAACGAAAACAAACATCTATGAAGAACACAAAAAGCCATCTCCAGAGAACTATTCTACCCATGACGCTGCAAGGCACAGAGGGGTATACAGCGAAAATACAAAGAAAGAAATATGTGCATTCAGGGTTAAATTATGCGAATACTTGTCCCATCGCACCATAAGGAAATGACCGCAAAATGACTATAATTTGTAATCGTATCAGTAAAGATACCTCAGCTGTCAAGAGGTTTTAACACGAAAACATACCAATAACAGTATTACAAGAAAGTTTAAACGTTTAAACCGTTAGGACTTTATCAAGAGCAAACAAAACAGACAGTGGACGAACAACAAAAACATTAAAAACAATGATATTATCACAGAGCACTAATGTCTGCGTTCTAGTTTCTCTGTGATAGTATCATTGTTTTTACTGAGCTTATTCTTTGTTCTTGATAATGTTGTTGATATGTCTTCGTGTAATCACCCCATAGTCCGTTAGTGATAGTCTGTTAGTTTTCGTCATGTAAAACTACATAAACGTGTGTTCTACGTGAGAATTATTGTTAAGAATATGATGGACATAGAGACAGCCAAACACATATGTCCTTAAAATTCTGACCATAGAAATAGATTGGTGACTCAAAGTTATCCTAACAAAACGCATGCTTTCAAAAAAAGGATACCTATTGAGTGAAGAGATTAATAGGACATTCATAGAGTCAAGGGATTAACCGGACACTCATAGAGTGAAGGGATTAATCGGATACTCCTAGAGTGAAGGGATTAATCGGACAATCATATAGTGAAGCTCTAATCGGACAATCATAGAGTGAAGAGATTAATCGGACACGCATAGAGTGAAGGGATTAATCGGACACGCATAGAGTGAAGAGATTAATCGGACACGCATAGAGTGAAGAGATTAATCGGACACGCATAGAGTGAAGCGATTAATCGGACACGCATAGAGTGAAGAAATTAATCGGACACGCATAGAGTGAAGAGATTAATCGGACACGCATAGAGTGAAGAGATTAATCGGACACGCATAGAGAGAAGAGATTAATGCGACACTCATAGAGTGAAGAGAGTAATGATGATGGTAAAGATTCCAGGAAAGAGAAAAAGAGACAGGGTCAAGATTACGGGCCCTTGATATAGACGATCTTTTTAAAATGGCAACAGCGGAGGCTGGAAAAACTGAGAGACTTGCAGTAAGCATGATACATATTGACCCAAGATATGTACTATTTACTTCATAGTCATCTGGTTGGTGTTTTTTTTTAAATATTGCTTTACTTCATTTAGGTACATTAATATATTGTCTATCTCATACATCTATCGCTATATGCCAGAAATTGATGTCATTTGACGCTAAAATATATATGCCCTGTGTTTTAACTCCTTCAATTTTTTAATACCAATATTGTAACCGTTCCTATGATGAGGAACACACACTATACCGTTTCATCTTTGAAAACTCTAAAATTACACCAACAACATAATTATTGATAAATGTTCTTACTTGGTTCGGAAACAGTTACTCTCATCCACGAGAATGGGAAATGTTTCGGAAAAGAAATAGATGCTGTGCTCACTGAACTATTTGGATTGCATGTCATGTTATTTCCATCTATGAGCCATCCTGACATACCTTCACCAAATCTATAAGCTCCATCTTCTGGAAAAGTAAACGACCATTTATATTAATTGAGATAGTGCAAGAGTTTTTCAAAGATATAAGTGGGAAGGAAAAATCACGAAGTGGAGAAGTTACAGTATAGCAGAGTGTACCACCGAAGCAAGAGACATATTGTGTTAGTGATTCGTTGCAACCAAATTTCGTTGTGGAGACACACTTTGATGATGATGTTGATAAATACGTCAACATCAGAAATAATTAGTCGTTATATTTTACTCTAAATGGCTCACACGCAGTATATAATTGATATAATGTAACTCGGATTACTCAGTATGCTCTCTGCCCTCGTAACGCAACTGGATGTCGCCTGCCGAGAGTTTCAATTATAGCACGTAGCTCCGTATCTTATTCGATAATCCCCAGGAATTTTCGATAATATGCACTTTATAAACAACACATCACGAGCTCTTGAGCATAGAGGAACAGCTTAGCCACTAATCAGGGAGACCTCAAATACGTTAGTTTGTATTGATAATTTAGGCTGTCATGTGGTAAGAAGGTTTGTAGTGTGAATTTAGGCTGAGTCATGTAGTAAGAAGGTTTGTAGTGTGAATTTAGGCTGAGTCATGTAGTAAGAAGGTTTGTAGTGTGAATTTATGCTGGATCAGTTGATAAGAAAATGTGCAGTGACACTTTGGGCTGCGTCATGTCCTTTTACCGAAGACTTACCTATGACCTGCGACGTAAGAACGCCTTGACGTGCTACGGAAACAATTGCATACATATTTAATAATGCATGTATTATTTTAGCCATATAGAAACCATTCTTTCCGTAGTGTTGCACTGAATGATGGATCTGTCAACTAGACATTTAGTAGGCGCGTCCGATGGACAATGATCATGAGTGAAGTAACGTCTCATCTATAAATAGGTGATCTTATATGGTGCTATATTCTAATTCTCTCAGATATATTTTCAATCTATGTTTGTAAATGCCACAATTATTAACGTATGATAATACGCAAGCCGCAGGCAACATAAAAATAACTTACCAAACTGACACCCTGGACCATACCAACCGTCCTCACATACAGCAACATCCATGCAATCACCATGCTTATTACAATTGTTTAAAGTGCACCGACACTTATATTCACATTGCTGCCCAAACCAACCTACTTCACAGCCTGCAAAAACAGAAATTTAGATATAGCAAAGAATAACTATCAAGTTCATTATTTTATTCCGTTCGAATACACCATATTTCAGATAACTAATTGTTTATTTCATATTACTTAGATTGTGTGTAGATTTAAACACCAAAATAACACTATTCAAAACATGTATTATACTAATGCCAAACATGGACAACGACAGCACAAGATAAACGTAAACTTGTAACAGATGAATTGGCATGCTTGCACAGAATCAAAGGAATATCGCTACACGACAGATTGAGAAATGACGACATTAGAAAAAGAACCAGTACCATTCCAATCTTGGAGTATATTAAGGGACAACAGATAAAATGGTTTGCACACATCAGTAGACTACCATCAGACAGCATACCACAGCAAGCTATGCTACACAGATACAGTGAAGGCAGACCTAAAGGTCGACCACGAAAATGATGGACCACCGATATAAAAGAGGCGATAAACTCCACAATATACTCAGCACATACGAGGGTCATTTCCAGAAAACTCTTCTACCCCTGACGCTGAAAGGCAACAAAGAGTTTAGCGAATAGATAGATATATAGACTTACATTTTTCATATTTCATAGTTCTTGATCGTTTGCTTTTCGTTTTATTCTCTGTTCTTGCTGCATCTGTCTTTTTTTTCTCCTTTTGTTATTTCTATTATATTATGATGCTCCTGTCCAAGCAGTATGATTCACTTATTTTAATATTCATTTCTTATTGTTTGATTTTGTCCTGATGCAGTTTTATTAGAAACAAAGTTTGTTTCTGTTGATGTCGTTAATGTCTTTTAGAATTTTCTGCTTTACTCCTTATTTGTGTTGAAGTAGTCTGTTTTTTCCGTCCTCATTACTCTTTATTGTAACAGACCTGACTTCTTGAGTACGTTAGGTTGTTATCTAACACGAAGAATGTATCCTGATTTATGTTCTTGGTAAATAGTCCAGAATATTAAATTTACTTCAACTATTTGACCCTTATCAATTATTTTTAGAACATGTGATAAGAAAGGTAAAACTTAAAAATGTATTAGCTACCGGAAAGATCACTGGGAGAATGTACATAGGAAGAAATAGATAGAAATTTATGAAATGGTGGTCACTGTGGGACACACAGATGTCACCAAATGAACTTACTAACAGGGGGGGGGGTGTGCCGTGCTATGATTCAGGGAGGCAGCACCAATCAAAATATCTTGTCGGGCGTGGCATATCGAAGTCAAGCATTATACTGAGAAAATCTTCCGTATACTTATAAACAATAAAAAGAGAACACAAAGAACTGTGAAGACATGTGATCGACTACGTCTCTCGGCATGGCACTTGTTCGACTGAACAGATTTGGAAACAAAGTATTGGCAAACTTGGAGTTAGTGTCAAAGAACATACACACTTACACTTACACACACGCACACACACATATATATATATATATATATATATATATATATAAAACACGAAAATTCGGATAATTAGATATAGCTCAGGAATGAAACAAAACAGTGTAGATACGTACAATCATACGTTGAAATAAACATAATTGTATTGAAAAGGTACAGTAATATGTAAGGAAGAAGAGGGCAATGATTAATTGCTTCGCTGTTATTAATAACTCGTTGCATATATCACTGTAACGGTAAGTGCGCACTGGCACGGGACGTCTCTACCGCGTCCGCTAACGCATTCACTCAAAAAATAGTTCACACAAATTCATATATATATATAAAATATATAAAAATAGTTCACCCAAATATATATATATATATATAACGTCATAAACCCTCACTTATTTTTTTCCACGATAGTTCAACGCAATGTCATAAACCCTCACTTATGTTTTCCATGATAGTTCAATGCGATGTCATAAACACTCACTTATTTTTTCCATGATAGTTCAACGCGATGTCATAAACCCTCACTTATTTTGGCCAATGCAACTAATTATTGATCTATTTGTTTTCTACCTTGTTATGAGTTTTTACTGTAGATTACCTTGCACACCGGACACGCCCATGGGTGCTCAAATCCCCGTTTGAATACATGCTTCAAAGTGTAGAGACCGACAATTTTGGTTTCGATGCAGATTCAGTTGCTCTTCATTTACCTATTATGTTTCTTCTTGCGGGCTTGTCCAATTCTTACGCCAGTCTCACGCAGTCTTGACAGCGACCACGCTTCAAACTTGTGAAAATCTTCTGAAAGAGCGAAGTGCCACATTAACTATGTCGATTCGATCCATTGATGAATGTGATCATGCATGCCAGTCTATGGTTCGCTTATCATCATTAACGACCAAATGTCATGGCATGAATATGGAGTTACTTCTATTTATCATAGATTGTGTCATATCACCACCCATTGACGGTATACCACTCCAAATTCACCTGTGCAGATCATGTGCATCACGTTGCAAACACACATGCTTCAAAAAAGTCGTGTAGCATTATCCAAGACAGTGCCACCGTCATAGTCTTTATCTCTAACGTAACATTGCTCGTAGCTGCACTGAAGGAACAGCTGAATTCGTTGACAGTTTCCCACCGGGCAATGCAGAAACAAGCACTTGTGTACACTTTATATAAAACATTGACAGTTTCTCACCGGACAATGCAGAAACAAGCACTTGTGTACACTTTATATAGTCAACTAATGATAATCACTTGCAAAAAAATCGAACCAGCCAAGATAGGTGACGAACTTTGGAAAAACGAGCAGGGAATTTGATGAGAAATGATAGCACATACAATGTCTCTATAATAAAAACTAAATCGTTGTAGCAAACTTCCAAGAACGTACAGTACATGTTCAATAATTGTGAGAAGTTTTCTGAAGGTTTGTTTTATTTTGTTATTTTGTTTTCAACACTGATCGAATGAGACAGTGGAAGTGCTTTAGTAGTTCGATAACTGGTATTTTCTCGTCATTTGTGTTGTCTGACAATACACAGAATGCTCAGAGTGACTAATCTGTATATGCATAAACCCGTAACTCGTGCGGGTCGCAGGGGTACCATATTCGATGCATGAACACACATTCATCCAACCATTTCTAGCTTCAACTATACGGACGAATGAGGAAAAATCGTACCTTATTCTGATTGTCCATTGTAATATTTTAGTGGGCGAAAGGTTTCCCTGGTGGCGCCCATTTCCTTTCTAGTTATCCTTAAAACATGACTTCATAGAAGTGCTTTCTCTTATGGTCTTCCAGGTGATTAATGGAAATCACACCGAATATGCTAAATGATATCACTATTAAAATATGTCTAACGAGAAGTCCGTATAACTGTATAATTCACTAAGAACTAAGCAGAACTTCATTTACCGTGTTTTGAATTTTCGTGTGTTTTATTAAAACAAATAGTTGTAATTAATTTATGTAAACTGTGAAGTTTCATTAAATAAATGTAAGATCAATAAACGTTGGAGTAACGCACATTACATTGTCCTTGGCACATTTTTTCATTACGTGTCAATCATTTCTATATTGTTCTTCCGTAATTATCGCTGATTTGCGAATAACTACCAAGTTATTGCTTCTACCAACATAAACTTTGTTGACGTCATATGTCAACAGCCGTGTCGTTTCGTTTATTTTCATTCCTGCAAGTGTACACATACTCTCTGAACATGACAAAGCTATAATGTTTCCCAGCAACAGACCGTCAACTCAGCAACACCTGTCACCACAAAAGGAAACTACGTGTCTTTCCTTGACTGGTGACATAAAGTATGTATACTTCTTCTTCTTTATCGTTCATTCTCAATCTCCCACTGGATCTCTCTTGTAGCAGGACAATGGTCCAACTATATTTCTAGCAGGATGTTGTCCAGAAAATGGAAATACGTTGTGTCGCCGTTTATTTGCGCCACCTGCCCGACATATCCGACTTCGTCGGTAAGTATCTATACATTTATCAATAAATGGCTTGGAGTAGCCTCTAACAGTGAGTAGCCTCTAGCAGTGACACGCAGTTACGTAATATAAAGGCCTGTTACTCATGAAAAGAAGTAATTACTGAACAGAGATATCATAATTATAAGGTCTTATTCTTGTGTTACTGGCAAAGAAAAAAAAACATTAAGCTGAACGTACCACATGAGATCCAGTAGAATAGAGTGGTCAGAATAACGGTCTGTAGCAAACCAGAACTTGACATCAGGCTCCCAAGTTTCATCAATAGACTCATCGATGTATGAAGTTCAAATTGTATCATGTTGTACCATTTAAACGTTGTTTATTTTTCAACTAAAGTTTTATTGAAAAACACAAATAACAGATGAGTCATATGCATATTAAACTATTTAAAACAAGATGCAAAATATTTCTGCATACAACTTTAACACATAATGTACCAATGGTGCATGGTAATAATAAGAATAACAGTATTAATAACAATAAAAGTAAGATTAGTATTAACAATAATAGTAATAGCTACAATAATATTAATACTAGTAATAATTATTGCCGTTCTTGCTGGTCGTTTCATGGTTTGTGCATGTAGTCTTGATAAAGGAATTTTGATCGAAACGCTGATTTATGTATGCGTTATTATATGTGTTTCCAGTGATTAGCTAAGCTTCTTTACCCTGTTCCAAGTTTAGCCTGTTCTTGGCAGAGCTGGTATCCCTAATATTGTCATCCTTCTGATGCAGTTGCAGATTCGTAGTGTAGATCACGTCTAACGAGTTACAGATCACTGTTTACAAAAGATACCTACTTATATGTGGTGAAACAATGATAGGCATGCGTACTCAACGTAAACAAATAGAAGAGCTACTAAGCCTTATTAAAATTCTCACAAATAGTTAACATAAACCGAGATACACAGAAAGATACACAACCACGGGAAGCGTATCAACGTTCTGATGACCTTTCATTTCGACAACTCGGACCTTGACACGATAAGCAAAATTAAGTGCAGCAAGTCGAAGGCCAAGCGCACACGGCGCAGCGAGCTGAACCAGTCACCATGGTGGGATAACGACATAGAGGAAGCATGGAGGAACAAACGGCAGGCCGTCAAGGCATGGCAGAAAGCACGCAACTCTGACAGGACACCATCCAACAACGTAACGGCATTAAAGCAGACCGTAGATAACACCATGTTACTCTTCAAGACATGTGCTCAGCAAGCCAAATAATAAAGGAGGAATGAATTCTGCAAGCAGATCAGCTGAGCCAAATCCCTTAAGACGTTCTGATGTTTTCAGCAAAACATGAAGGGAAATGTTCAAAGAGTCGGCATACCTAAATTTCAGTCCACTGATCTGACATGGCATAAATCAGACGAAAATAAGAGAAATGCTTTCCTCGAGCATTACGTTCAACAGACGGAACAAAACAATCTAGATGTCAGGCGGAGGATTATCACCACGCTGTCTGGTCTATGTATGGAGGCTGAGCGGAATGAGAGCATGCACATCACTGCAGAGACCGTCCAGGCAGCTCTGAAATGGTCGCAGAACTCTTACCCAGGCCCTGATGGTATACGATACAAGGACTTCGCCATTCTTAAGGAGAACGACATAAACGACCTGGTTGGCGAGTTTAACGGCAGCATCAAGAATGATACTATCAAAGAAGAATGGCAACACAGCTACATATTGCCCCTAAAGAAACCCAATAAAAATCATGCTCAGATCAAAGGCTACCGAATCATAACGATGCAGAACAGCACAGGCAAACTTATTGAGAAGATTATAGCACATCTTCTCGCTTGAGAAATGGATGAGTGTCGCATTTTTCCGAGCACGCTCGCAGGCTACATACGTTAGAAAGAAACAAGGCGCAATGCCTCTGTTTTCGCCTACGACGCATTCGAGGGCTTTCATTCAGGTCTGGAAATGTGTGCTGTCGCGACTGACTTGGATGACGCGTATAACAGAGTGCCGTTCGTGTACCTCATCGAAACGCTCTTGCTCTTTAATGTTAACCCGTTCGTCGTCAGATGAATATCAGGGGAGTTGCTGGAGAGGAAGGTGACCCTCAGATGCGCTCGCTGGACATCTAAACCCATAACAATACGCCCAGGCCTTTAACAGGGATCTCCCTCTCACCCGTATTTTTCAATGTCTACACCGTGGCAATAACACAGCAGCAGCTCGACGGAAGAGGTAGAACACAGTCCTTTGAGGATGACATGCTGATATACAGACATGGAAGGGCTAGAGCAGAAACTATCCAATCACTGCAGAATGAGCTAGATCGTATCGCCTTCTGGTGTGACGATCCTGGGGCACTGATCAACCAAGAGAAGGCTGCGGTGACATGGTTCTCTCTAAACAATAACATCGTAAAGTATACAACACCGATGGTAGAGATGAGAGGTTATGATGTAACCAGGACCTGATCCTTACAATACCTGGGCGTGCGATTTGATCGTAGTCTGTGTTTTCGGGAACATATTGATCATATTATCGCAAAGGCCCGTAAAGGACTTTCAGCTCTGAGAGCGATGGCAGCAGCTGACACTAAACAACCTCATCTCGTAATCTTATATGAGGCTCTTGTCCTCCCTGTCATTGTATATGCAGGCACCAAAATCACAGCCAGTCTCACACATATTGAGACGATGGAAATAATTCAAAAGTGAACCAACAGAGAACCGGAACAATCAGCCGTTATACCCTGAGCGATTTCCTGAAGCGGAGATCTGAGCACCTATGGACGTGTCCGGTGTGCGAAGAGGAAAATCAACTTACCCAATACCTAATACCTGGCACACTCAAATCACTGCTGGCATCACGAAATTTGAAAAAGTAAGAACACTGCGGCAATCCACAAGCGCAAAAAGCGGAAGGACAAATCCGTAAACTCTCCTACCCCGAACCTTCAGCACTCCTGCATGCACTGCAATAGAACTTTCTGTGCACGAATCGGACTCATCGGGCATCTACGAACTCACAAACTAAATTAGTTAATCACCAATTTTAATTATTATATATATACTTATTTTTCATCGCATTTAATGTTTTTTTTTTTCATTCCATGCTCATCTTCGCTTGCGAAGGAGGAACATCATCATCATCACCACCTAATACCTAATACACAGAAAGATGTTGCACTAAACATTGCAAAGATATAATCTACAGTAAAAAAAAAAATTACGCAGGTTCTGGTTAAAGGAAGAGCGAAATTCAACGACTCAACAACACTTTCTGATGTTAAAATACACGTACACATACAAAACTATGTAATCCTATCATACCGAGCACCGCTTGTCCAAGTACCTATGCGTGAAGCATATGGCTTGCCATCCTCGATCTCGTAGAGATCTCTCCATGCTAAACGTAAAAAACATCGAGAGATACTACACATAGAACATTACCAATATCTTGGACACATAATCGCAAATGATTGTAAATGTGAAACAGAAGTTGAACGAATAATTTTTCAAGCAAGTGTCATACCGTGTGGCATAGGCGATCATGTTTCTCCATTATTCTCTCTCTCTCTCTCTCTCTTTAATTGTTAAAAATGTCAGTCGGTTACATCTTTTTGCGCAACAGTGACAACACATTCAGAAATTTCGCTCTTTGCTCTAACACTGTCGGTTCTCCCCCTTGATCTCTTCGGTGGTTACTAAATGTTCAAGTTTTCCTTTTCTCATCACATGCCCTAAAAATATTCAGTCTATGATTTTTGCTATAAGTTGCCCTTTTGCCATATCATCTCTGAGGGGTTAGAAAAGCAATAGGACAAGATAATTAGAGATGAAAAAGATGATAAACAAATTTATTATTTGCGAACTCGTTTCAGACCTCGTATTTGTCTCCATTCATGACATAAGATACGACACTGCTCGAATATTAAGGTTGACTGATACATTTGCCCGAGCCATTAATGTGGAAATCTTACAGTGAGAAACAGAAGAGGACGAAACTCCTCATTTTAAGTAAACGTGAATACTAAAGAAATGTTAGGACTTAAGATCAATGGGAAAATAATAAACAACCTTAGATGTGCAGATGACACTGTTCTTTTGGCGGAAAGTGAACATGAATTAAAAAGACTAATAGTTCAAGTCAATAAACCATGTAATGAATATGGACTGGATAAAAATATCCACACAAAAATGATAATCAGCAAAGACACAGAAGAACATGAGGTAAACATAAACATATATGGAGAGAATCTACAACAAGTAAAACATTATCAATATCTTGGAGACATTGTCACAAATGATGACAGATGTGAAATAGAAGTTAAAAGGATAATAGGAATGGCTAAAATTACCTTCAACGACATGAGGAAATTATTAATATCTAAACAAATTACAAACAAGTTAAAAGTGAGAATTATAAAATGTTACATCTATTCTAAATTAATGTATGGCTCAGAAACATGGACACGAAATAAACAATTAGAAAACAAAACTGATGCCTTTGAGATGTGGGTTTATAGAAGAATAGAGAGAACATCATGGGAAGATAAGAAAACAAATTAAGAGATACTAAAAACACTTAATATGAAGAGGAACTACTAATAGAAATAAAGATCAGGCAAAAAATATACTTTGGACACATTAAAAAACATGACACCTTGTTGAAGATCGTACTTGAGAGTAAAGTCAAAGGGAAGCGAGCAGGAGGTAGGCAGAGATACAAGTGGGAGAGTAACATCACACTATGGACAGGTTACAGACCAGCAGAGTGCACCACCAAGACAAGAGACATGAGATGTTGGAAATACGTTGCAGTCAACCTTCGTTGCGGAGACGGCACTTAATGATGATGATGATGAATACTAATGTAATGTAGCAGAAAAACTGGCTAGCATTTAAAACCAATTCTCATGTGAGTATGCTGACCTCCAACAGTAAAATAGTATATCTATCTATACGATTTGGTCCTTGTTTGCCTTGCAGTGTCAGGGGTAGAAGAGTTCTCCGGAGATGACCTTCTTGTGTGATGTTTGTAAGCTTGTATATGTACTTCTTTGACTTCTATGATCCATCTTTTACTTGTTCTGACTCTGACTCTTTATAGCCGTAATTTTTATAGACGTTATGACCATCTGTTACATGTTGTCTTTTGGTAGTCTGGAAGTATATGATAACCACTTAATCTGTTATCTTTTGTTGTTTTCCAATACTGGTATTGGTTTGGTTATCTCTCCGATGTTATTGTTTCTGATTCTATATCTTATGGTCACTCCGAGTTTTCTGCGTAGACATGTCATTTCTGCTGCAACTATTTTTCTTAAAAGGTATAGGAGTTAACTTACTTATGAAGTATATATCGAGTGAAGGGAAAAACAGTAAAGAGAAACAAAATAGATGCAACGAAGTATCGCAGATCGACAGACGACACATATTTTTAAGAACAATAATGTAAATATAGACACTAAAGTTGCATTATACAAGACTGTCAATGATTATCCCATCACTGCGCTACCAGTAACAAACCTGGACAATGATAGCACAAGAAAAAAGTTGTATATAGGAGAAGAATCAGCATATCTAATACAGCCGAGGGACTCTTGTAATGTTCTTTACGATGTGTCAACTGCTTACCTCGAAATTGGTAATATTTAGTATTGTTCTTTAAATATATTATCTGCTTACATCTAATTGGTAATGTTCTATTCAGTACTTTATATTTCTTTGCAGATCTATTTTTTAAAGCTTCTTTACTGTTTGTGACGACTTTTGATGACGTCAAACTATATCCTTGTAAAATTACATCTAAACAGCGAAACAAAATAGTTTCTGTAAAATGGGGTTTTATATCTTATGTTAGTTAGTTAGTTAGTTAGTCGTCGGATCATCATCACTGCAAACTGGACACATCCATAGTTGCTCCGATCTCTCCTTGAGTGTATCCGCCATCACACTTCTGCTGACAGTACCGGTCCTATGCTGGTTGACCATCATTCTTCTGCGCCCTCCAAAATGTTCACCTCTAGCAACACCGCATCTCAATCCCTGATCTTTAATCCTAGCCATTGAAAAGGAATCATCATCCACATTCGTCTCACTCTCGCGTGTTATATCTCTTAAGGAGTTCAAAACGTCAGCGCGATCCATTGCCCCATCGCCCTTTGCCACAATCGCACACGATGCCAGTTGATCCGCTCTTTCATTGCCTCGAACGCCCACATGTCCCGGCACGAAAATAAATGTAACCGTCTTCAAGCTCGCATTTATCAAGGCCTCAATCCACTGTTCGCGAACGAGACCCACTTGTACCTTCTTAATCATAATCATAGAGTCACTCAAGATGCAGACCTGCATTACTTTCTGTGTGCGTAGCCACTCAAATGCCTTGGTCACCGCCATAGTCTCCATGGTCATACTACTCGTAGTGACCGCAAAGGCACCACTTTCCTCCTTGATCGTTTTACCTGCGCACTGAGCTGTAAAGGCCCAAGCACTGCGAACATGCCTAATTACAGATCCATCAGTGTATATAATCACATCCCCCTCTTTGGTATTCTCACTGATTAAAGCCTGCACTTCTTTCTCCACAGCTGTGGGACACCATTCTCTGCATTCCCTGCTAAGTGATATTACTACTCTCAAACAAGTTTCGAAATCTGTGGGTAGACATATCCATTCCGCACCAATATCTTATGTAGTTGGTGGTAAACGTAAACTTGTGACAGCTAACAAGGCATGCTTGTGAAGAATCCTAGGAACATCACTAACAGACAGAATGAGAAACGAAGACATTGGACAAAGATTCAGTACCATTACATTCTTGGAATGTATTTAGAAACAACAGATAAAACTGTTTGCGCACATCAGCAGACTACCAACAAACAGTATTCCACAGAAAACTATACTACACAGATACAGTGAAGGCAGACCTAGAGGCCGACAGCGAAAACGACGGGCCAACAAAATAAAACAGGCGAAAAACTCCACAATATACTCATTGCACACGGGGGTCATCTCCAGAAAACTCTTCTACCACTGACGCTGAAAGGCAACAGTAGTATATGAGGGATGAATCTGGCCCCCGGACCCTTAACTACGGGTCCAAGATGGCAGTATGCTAATATGGTCCATATAACGAAATACTGGCCAGGGCGAGGTTTGCAGATGTCGTGCCATGTTACTTATCTGAACAATAATTTCAAATCAAATTCCTTTATTCTAGTCATGGAACAAAACTCATCGTCGCTTATACAGTCATTTGCGGGTGCCTTTTCCCGTAGGGCGTTCAAAATGTCTGCTCGATCCATTGCTCCACCAACAGCCGTAGTAGCTGCGTGTGCCAACCTATATGCTCTCACATTACCCCTGACTCCCGCATGTCCCGCCACAAAAATTAAAGTCTCTTTTAGCATATAGGAATACTTCATTGCATCCAGCCACTGTTCCCGAATATATTCCGCCTGAACTTTCACAATCATGCTCATCGAGTCACTGAGTATGCAGACATGCGAGCACACCCATTTAAAGATTTGGTTACTGTCAAAACCTCCATTATCGTGCTGCTTGTCGTCTGTTCGAATGTACTACTTTTCTATCTAATGGTTTCTCCCCACCTTTGAGCCGTGAAGGCCTAGGCACTTTTGATTTTCATAACTTCTTTTTTTTGTAAGTTAATTTTCATTTTCAAGCCAATTTATCCTGTTGTTAAAGTCGTCAATATGAATAAGACGTTAAAGTCGTCAATTTGACTCTAACGTTAAAGTCGTCCCTAGGAATTTGATCGAAAAGTTGAATTATTCCCATTCAGGACCACGACATTTTCTGAACAGTATGAATAGGCAGAGATACAAGTGGGAGAGTAACATCACAAGATGGACAGATTACAGTCTAGCTGAGTGCACCACCAAAACAAGAAACAGGGGATGTTGGAGATCTGTTGCAGCAAACCTTCGTTGCGGATACGGAACTTGATGATGATGATGATCACAGCACACGGGCCACTCCCATAAATGTCGAAGACGCTGTCATATACCGGATACAGCATCTAAACACAGGCTGTCTTGTGTTAGAGAGTACAGAATCGTCCAATGTCAGGCTTAAATAATGCAACATTTATGATCACCATGTGTAAGTGTGTGTGTGTCATGTGACATTCTATCCAGAACATAATCTTCAACACATACATGGATAGAATAATAAAACAATCTCACATCAACAAAGAGGAAAACATTGCAAATAAACCTGATGAAGAACTTAATAATGAAATCAATGAACTATTATTTGCTGATGATCAAAGTTTAATATACAAAGATGAGGAAACTTTGCAAAAGCACACCAATGCATTGTTGTTATCATGTCAGAAGTACACCATGAAAATTAATGTAAAAAAAAAAACAGAGGTTATGAAAATTAGCAAGTCTTCAACACCAATGAATATAACAATAGATAACACCAAAGTGAAACAAGCCAAAGTATTTAAATATCTAGGCAGCAATTTTTCCGAAGATGTAAGACTAGACAGAGAAATAGAAACATGGTGCCAGAAAGCAAACACAGTGACTTACCAGCTTTCACAATTACTTCTTCATCCAAAGATCAAGATGGAAATTTAAAAAACAAATAATATCTACAATTTGTATACCAACACTATGCTACCAATGTCAAACATGGTCTTCGCAGCAGCAAAGAAAAATCGTCACATGTGAAATGAAGTGTATGAGGAAAGCTGCAATGGTTATCAAACTAGATAAAATAAGAAATGAAGAAATTAGGAAAACAGTTGGTATAATATCATGTATCGAACATATTGAGAGACAGCAAGTAAAATGGTTCGGTCACCTTATGAGAATGAAGCCAAACCAAATACCAATAAGAGCATATAATACAAGAATATCCGGGCGTAAAGCCAAAGGTAGACCAAGAAAACGGTGGATAGAAAACATAAAGATAACCTTGAACAAACATGGACTAAATGCAACCTCGGCGACACATCTGGCCTTGAAACGACAACTTAAGCTCCCACCCCTACGCTTAACGGCAAGTGTGAATGCGATCTACAAGAATTCACCTGGGGATAGACAATAGACATAATCTTGTCTTTCTTACGAATCTACTGAAATTCCCACCGTCTCTGACAAGCTGTTCCGTTTCCTCCAGCGAGTATAAATGACGTCATATACTTGATTGTAAACACCCTAATATTCGTATGTGAGATGAGTCTAGACAAGTAGAATTTTGATCGATATCGCAAATAAACGAAACTTGAAACTAATGAATGTATGTGAATGAAAACATATATTCATAGGGTCTGTACCAATTGAAATGCACACGCAAAATGTAAAACAAATGTGTTATATATTTGCTGAGATACATCATTTTAAAGTTGGGAAAAACTGGTGAAACGTGATATAGTCTACCTGCTTCTGATTGCCGTCATGTTCAGGTGGTCTTTGAATGTCTTGCTTCCATCTAATTCTTTTGTCTCTTATTCGCTTCTCTGGCATGATCCCCTCCATTATGGTATTCCCTAGGCTGTCATAGCGTTTGATATGGCCAGAATAATGTTGAGGATGGTAATTATAAAACACATAGTTATACGAGGTCCCATCTTCATATCTATATTTTGAACCTCTATTTTCATTTCAACAGTTTGATCATTTTTCCGTATTTTATTATGTAATGACTGGCACCACAAAACTATTTCATACATGCATACTTATGGACGCAATGAATATGATGCACACAGTTGAAGGGATTCGTCTGCAGTCAATGGCGTAGTTATTGGTACATCCTATGACCAGAAAAAATATCTTTAAATTCGTAGCAGGACATGTGGTTGGTGAGGCTAATGAGCAGGCCGATAGACCAGCGAGCATCGCTAAAGTGACAATAGATACAACAATGGATCGATTTCATATAGTTAATACGTTGAGAAACATCGTCAACGTAGAAGTTTTTCAAAAGTATGAATCATTATTGATATCAAGACTCTGCGATTGGTGCAGCCCGCGAAGAGAGGCATAATAGGCGTACGATGTGTTGAGGGTTGAAGAGAACGAGGAGAACATACCATAATATGGATTGATAATATTCAATATTGGGCAGAATTAAGTTTCACTAAACTTAAATAATGGACTAAGGACAGAGTGTCATTGAGGTATGTCTGCGGTGATGTATCAAGAGTGGAACGTCTACGACCCTGATAGGTTATGGTTTTGATGATGATGTGGGTAGAGTCGCCGCTCATTCACAAACCCCTGCAGATTAACATGACGTAGTAAGGAGAACGCAATGTGTTATGTCATAGTTTACAGCTTAGCTATTCGATATCTACGACTTTCAACCTGACACATTCGACTTCATCATGGCGTCTGGTTCACTTCGATACTATATTGCATAGGCCAGTCAGCCCTACCATAAAACCTCGTTAGTGGTCTCTTTTAACATGCATGGAAGGTAAACAGTGTTCATATTCGTATGCCTCTCCTCTAATGTCCCGACAACACTCCATCAGATGCTGAACAATTCTGTTATACTTATTTGTCTCCAGGAAACATACATGCTGTTCTGTTCTACAAAGCAAACGAAACACAACATTCACTAAAACAGTAAAAAAACAGCATAAAGTTCTTGAAAATACAATTTAATATATAAAAATATTTGAAATTTTTAAAGTGAAACTATCAAACAAACCCCAATACCTAATATAAGCGCCGATATATTTATTAATCCATTCAGCGCAAAACGCATCTGACGTGACTTTCTGAGAATCAACTTTCACCATAATACAACCTTCAGCGAATTTTAGTAGCAGCATTTCATAAAATATTTCATAAAACTCCCTACGTATTCAAATTGTAATAAAGGACTTTAATAAACAAGAAAAAAATACTTGCAGAATGTTATTATTGTAAAATAAAATGTAATACAGAAAATACTGAAACATTACTGGGAATCGGTAAAATGTATAATGATTCACATATGAAATACATAAGGGTATTAGTTATTAAATAATTCACAGTAAGGGGCCAGTTATCAAATAATTTCAAATGTAGTTAGTCAGTTTGTTAGATAGTTAGTTACCAAGAAAGTCAACTCAGATTATCTAGCTAGTTAGACAGTAAGATTTGGTTAGTGAGTTTAATTTAGCAAGGAAATCCGTTGGTCAACTAGTTAGTTTATTAGTAAGGTAGTCGTTTGGTTAGGTAATTAGTTTAGTTAGTAATCAGTTAGTAAGGTAATCAGTTGGTTAGTTAATTAGTTCAGTAATCGGTTGGTTAGCTAGTTATTTAATACGTAAGGTGGTCAGTTGGTCATCTAGTTAGTTAGTAAGATAGTCAGTTGGTTAACTAGGTATCTTTTTTAGCAAATGAATCAGTAAACTTGTTACTTAGCAAGGTAGTTTGTAAGTTAGCTCGTTAGTTTAATTTAGAAAGGCATTCAGTTGGTCAACTAGTTAGTTAGTAAGGTAGCTAGTTATTTTAGTTATAGATGTAATTTTAGCTAGTTAGTTGGTTATTTTGCTAGTTAGCTAATTAGTTAGGTATTCGGTTGATTAGCTAGTTAGTTAATTAATCAGGAAGGTAGTCGATTGATTAGATAGTTTTGTTAGTAAGGCACTCAGTTGGTTAGCTATTTAGTTAATACGTAAGGTAGTCAGTTGGTCAGCTAGTTGATTTAGTTATTAATATAATCAGGTGGCCAGCTAGTTAGTTAGTTAGTAAGGTAGTTTGTTGATTAGCAAGTTAATTTAGTTAGTAAAAAAGCAGTTGTTTAGTTAGTTAATTCGTTAGTTCATTAATTAGGGTTAATGACGGCTGGCGTAGGCAATCATGGCTCTCTACAGTTCTCTTTTTCCAGTAGTATTTGTCAGGAACGTTTTTGTCTCCCTGCCATGACACTTTCTTAAACTGTCTAATATTTGCTCACGGTGTCGCCCTTTGTCTCTGTTTCCTTCAATCTTGCCTGTTGTGACTATGTTCTCCAAACCTCATTGTCTCATAACGTGGCCAAAAAAGGAATATTGTCATTTTCTTATATTATTGATTTAGAACCTTATTTCTCTTGCCGCTAATTCTCCACTTTTATTTTTATTTATTGTCCAAGACTCGCATAAATATCTTAGTATGTGAGTTGTATAGCCCTGCAGAACTCTCTTCCTCGCCTATAATGAAAGATAATATTACATTCTATATTTTTCATTTTTTTGGATGGTGTTTTTGCCTACCCTATTCTGTTGAACTTCTTCCATCTGCTGTAATCGATGTACCTAAATATTTGAATTGGTGTACCTCTTTTAATGTTATATCATTCACTTTGATATTGCAATTTAATTAGTAAGGTAGTCAATTGATTAGCAATGTACCTAGTCAGCTAATACGGTAGTATGTAGACTAGTTAGTTAATGAATTTTCAGTTAGTTTGTCAACTAGATGATTAGCTAGTAGGTTGGTTAGTTGGTTAGATACTTAGCAGGTAAAAAGTTTGGGAGTTAGTTATTTAGCAGGGCAAACTGTTGAGAGTTAGTTATTTAGTTATTCTCACATTGTTAGTTAACCTGTCAAACTGACAGTCAATCAATAAATCAGTCTGTCGGTTGGTCGGTGTCAGTCAGTTAGTTAGTTAGTCAGCTGGTTAGCTAGGTAGTTAGTATGGTGGTCGTTTCGTTAGCTGTTTAGATTAGTAAAGTAAGATAATCAAATGATTTGCAAGTTTGTAAGTCAATACGGTAATCAGTTGGTTAGCTTGTTAGGTATTCAATGGATTATTCAGTTAGTTTTCAGCTAGTTTATTAACCAATATATTTTAGTCGCTTAGTTAGTACGTTGGTTCGTTAGCTAGTTAGTCAACTATTTAGTTTGTCCGTTATGTTGTTTTCTGTTAAAGTTAGCTAATTGTTAGGTTAGTATGTTAATGAATTATTTAGTCAGTTTGTCAGTTAGTTGACTATAGTTCGTAGGTTAGTCAGATGGTTAGCTAGTTTGTTTTTAATCAATTGGTTAGTTTGTTACTTCTCTTGGTACGCTACTCTGTTGGTTAGTTAATAAATTATATCTTTTCGTTTTTTTTGTGTTAGTTGATTAACTATAACACGTTTCACTAGCATTGCCCAAATTCAAAGTGATGTATCTCTGCAAATATATGACACATATAAGTGAAATTATGTGTGTGTGGTTTTGAAAAGGTATAGATCCTATGGATTTAATAGTTCATCAAAATACAGGCATTGGATGAAATTTTCAATTATTTGCGATATATATTAAATGTCTATTTGTCAACGCACATAATTTCAGATACTAACAGTTAATTATAAGGCGTCATGTACACATGTTAGTTTATCATACATTTGGTATGATTTACGAGTGAAATTGCACTTTTGTTTACTCTTGAACACAAGATAGACGATGTTTAAGTTTATATCCGGTATGTTGTCTAAAGTGGCATAATTTCTTTTCTCCATACAATAATTAATAGGACAACAAAGAAAAAACGGATTTATTTAGTTTATAAAAAGTGGACGCGATGCACAAGTATAAATTCATTGACTCTAACCAAATATAACATCAGTATGCAAAGTGACATTAATACGTCAGAAGGTTAATCAGATAATTACATTTGTTTGAAGGTAAAGCTTGTCAAACGTGTTACAGATTGTTGGCTAGTTAGTTACTTCGATATTTTGATAATTTGATGTAAAGAATGGTATAGTTGCACACACATGTGCGTCAGATTTTACAGCCTTTCTTTATTATAATTTTCCATGAATTAGTATAGACTTCATTTATTCTAAATGTCTATCAGTTCCTATAGACTTCATTTATTTTAAATTTCTATCAGTTGTTATAGGCTTCACTTAATTTAAAACTCTATAATTTCGTTTTACTTATTACAAACTCCATGCGTTCTTACATGCCTCACTTATTCTGGTACAATACAAGAATCAGTGGACAGGTTTCTACGGAACAAATAGCTAATATAATTAAACGGAATTAAAATCTGATACAGGCGTATATACCGGACGCATTTAATATTAGACACGTTGCGCGATGAGAGCCCCTGACCACTCGATGTGCGCGATGTACAATGAGTGGGAGGTGGATGACCAGTTCATTGCGCGCAAATAGCTAGATCGGCATTTTAAATTACGACTTTTCAAGTTTCCGAGATAGTGCAATAGCATATGAAATTAAATAATTATATTGTCACGTGATTTCCCCACTGATTCTTGTATTGTACCCTTATTCTAAACATCTATCAATTCTCACAGTCTTCAACTGTTCTAAACTTACATCACGTCTTACAACTTTCACTTATTTCAAATTTTCATTTCTTACAAGACTTCACTTACTTTAAACTTCCATTCATTAGCTTTCTATGTCATTATTGCAAATTTTTTATGATGTATACGTTCAATATTCATAAATTAAATCACAAACGTTTTTTTCTGTATTGTAGGGATATCTAACATTACATATATTTCCTCTCATCTCGATCCAACTGTAAGAGGGAAGCGACCACCCTATCCACAAAAATTAGGGGTACCGAGAGGAATGACCTCCATATTATGAAGTGCTGGAAGTAGAATAGTAAGAAATATCAGGACTCAAGATCATGGGAAAATAATACACAACCTGAGATATGCAGATAACATTGTTCTTTTGGCAGAAAGTGAGCATGTACTACAAAGACTAATAGATCAAGTCAATAAATCAAGTAATGAATACGGACTGGATACAAAAATCCAAAAAAAAAAACTATGAAAATTAGCAAAGACACAGAAGAACAGAAGCTGAACATAAACATACATGGAGAGATACTACAACAAGTAAACCATTATCAATATCTTGGACACATAGTCACTAATGATGGCAGATGTGAAACAGAAGTTAAAAGGAGAATATGAATGGCTAAAAGTACCTTCAATGACATGAGGAAATTATTAATATCTAAACAAATTACAAACAAGTTACAAATGAGAATTATAAAATGTTACATCTATTCCATATTAATGTATGGCTCAGAAACATGGACACTAAATAAAAAATTAGAAGACTAAATTGATGCCTTTGAGATTTGGGTATATAGAAGAATAGGGAGAACATCATGGAAAGAGAAAAGAATGAAAACATTATGAAAAGACATGACACCTTATTGAAGACATTATTTGAGGGTAAAGTCAAAGGGAAGCGAGCAAGAGGTAGGGAGAGATACAAGTTGGAGAGTAACATCATACGATGGACAGGTTACAGTCTAGCAGAGTGCACCACCAAGACAAGAGACAGGAGATGTTGGATATACGTTGCAGCCAACCTTCGTTGCGGAGACGGCACTTGATGATGATGATGATAACGGAAGTAGAATAGTAAGATATTATTTCGTATGAGAGAAAAAGACAGTAAACTAAACTGACGGAGACGAGGTTAGAGTTTTTAATCAATCAGAAAGGTTAACATAAACTATTGCGTCACTCAAGTGTTAACAAAAATGGTAGTGTAGGATGTGATTTTTATAAGCTAGAGTGAAGTCCCTTGACAGAGAGTTAGGTTGTAAATATGTAGGTTGGACACATTAGAAAAACAATATTCTCGTGTTGAAAATCCAGACAGGCAATGAAAGGTCAATTTTCGATGAACAAATAAATGTGGTTTATAACGATCCTTAAATATGCGCTCTAGTAAATATCCTGTTTATACCAAAATAGAGTATGTAGGTGGAAGAGACACGAACAAAACAAGATTCGGCGAGAAAAGTTAGCCAATAACTAACTTTCCAAAAGGAATTACATAATATTCTATAACCCTGAGATCGTTTGAACAGAAGAAATACGTGTTTTAGCAGACGGGCGAAAAGTCAGTTATCACTTGGAACTTGTCACTTGAAAGTTGTCGCTTGAAAGTAGAGATAGAAGGTTCAAAACAGTTTTAGTCCTGACTGATGCCAATTACTGGAGTTTTCGCCAGAAATTGAGAAGTAAATATTAAATAGTTGTCGTCAGAATGCTGAAAAGTAAGTATAGAGAGTTGTTCCAGAATACCGAGAAGTAAAAATCAATTAGTTGTCGCCAGAAATCCAAAGTTGACAACACAACAAAAAGGATGAAACTGTTCTTGAAAAATGTTCTTTTCCTATTGAGAAATATATCCGATTTTGGCTCAAGTCCAGTCTAAATCTCCAAAGTGACCTGTTTTCTTTCTTCGATGTATTTCCTGATCTTTACAGTGTGGAAGCTATGTGCAGCTCTATTGCATGATTGAATTTGTAATATAATTAGTATTTAAAATGAAATTATTTTTATTGAAAACGATTGTATTAGAATTAGCGTTTAGGGTAATGGATTAAGGATTATAGTTAGTTTTTAGTATTTAGAATTAAGGTAAATTATTATTACATACAATAGCGGGAAGATATAAGGGACATGCGCAGTAGTATACATTAACAGACGGAAATAATAGATATATCGCGTAAGTAGTGTAATATCGGCAACATACTACTGGGATTTGCGAATGTGCCGAATATACTCGAATGTGCTATTATAGTTAAAGAACAAAATACTCTATGTGGAAAGGTCGTGCAATGGTCGTGCCGAATGTACTCGAATGTGCAAATTCGGCTCAAAGAATAAAATACTCTTTATGGAGAGGTCGTGCAAAGATTATGCCGAATGTGCTCGAATGTGCTAATATAGCACATATAATCAGCACGGGGTATTAGCATGGGGTATCAGCATGGGGTATCAGCACAGGATATCAGCACGGGATATTGACAGGGTCTATGTATGAAAAGTGTTAGTATTGAATATTTTACGAATAGTGATAAACGGTGAAGTTTCATAAACAGTATGATGTATGAAGTTTGTGAGAAGTGTTGTCATGTTTTTTTTTCCGTAGGGGGTAATAATTTAGAAAACGAATACAACATAAAGTTTACCATGTGTAAATAAGTTCATTAGCACCATTTTTTGTGTCTAAATGTCTATAAATGCCAACTGTAAGTATAGAAAAGAAACAAATACTCTTTGATCACACCAAAATGTTATACCATCAACTTGCACATATGTGAAAACGTGATAAGTGATGAAGTCCATCAGAAAAACATGCCAAAAGTTGTTATGTTGTTGAAGGTAACGTACTGAAAAATGGTTTTGTATGGTATCATAACTTAGACATCTGATAAAACATACCGAAAATCACTAAATCGAATTTGTGTAATTACGAAAAAGCAATGACTGATGAAGGCCCACAAATAAAACATTGTAAATGTGTTATGATGTTTGTGCAAAAGTACTGAACTTTGGTTTCTTATGGTATTATAATTTTGACAACTACTGATAAAACATAACGAAAATCACTACAATTCATAAATTACGCAGTCCCAGAAATATAAAAAAAATCAAAATTTGTTATGTTGTTAGTGGAATCGTACTGAAAAATCGGTTTCTTGTGGTAAGATAACGTAGTAAAAGCGTTAGTTGTGAAAAATTTTTAAATGATGCACTTACACAAATAAAAACATGATAGCATATGTTATAATGTTTGTGTAAAAGTACTGAAATATGGTTTCGTATGGTATCATAATTTAGACAAACGATAAAACATAATGAAAACCACTAAATGCGGATTGGTTTGTTGTGAAAAAATGGTACATGAGGCAGTCACACAAATACAAACATGACAACATTTGTTATAATGTTTGTGTAAAAGTACAGAAATATGGTTTCGTATGGTATGATAATTTAGACAAACGATAGGACATAGCGAAAATCACTGAATTCGGGTTGGTTAGTTGTAAAATAACGATAAACGATGAGTTTACGCAAATAAAATGTTGTCAAATGTCCTATGTTGTTAGTGAGAAAGGGCTGAAATGTGCTTTCGAGCGACGTGTTAATTTAGCTGGCTGATAAAAGTGTGGTTTGCGATATGAAAATATGGTACTATGACCTGTATTGATACATACATGTAGTGAAATGCGCGATAGATGTATATGTTATATACATCCAAGAATGTTTGGATAATATTAGTCGTTGTGGTACCTAGCGGCCTGAGGGTCCATAATGTGAGAACCACTAACAAACATTAACAGCCGTTATAGGCGGGTTGTACATTGCAATGGTAAGGATTTTACAATGTGAGAATCATTTGAATATAAGCATAAAATTATGAGAAACATTAGCCAAAGACACAGAAGAATATTTGGTGTATATTAGCTTTTGTGGTATCTGTATTGCACGGGTTTTACATTGTCACTATCAGGTTTTTACAATGTAAGAACCACTTGAATATAAGCGTAAAATAATGAGAACCGTTGGCCAAAGGCAAAGAAGTATTTTTGGAGTAGATGAGCTATTGTGGTGTCTATATGGCCCGTGTTTTACATTGTCACGACCAGGAATTTACAATGTGAGAACCACTTGAATATAAGCATAAAATAATGAGAACTATTATCCAAAGGCACAGAAGAATTTTTGGAGAATATTAGTTATTGTGATGTCTATATGTCACGGGTTTTACATTGTCATGACTGGGTTTTTATAATGTGAGAACGATTTTAATTTAAGCATAATTAGAATATGCATTATTGGACAAGGGCACAGAAGAATGTTTTTGTGGTGTCTATATAGCACGGGTAACATTGGCATCGTCAGGATTTTACAATGTGAGATCCACAAATTACTTGCTGGACATAAAATTTCACACGCCTAGAAACTCATTTATCACTTTCACTGTGACACCTGTCGAGTACGAATGGTGAGATTGCGTCTGATAATCGCTTAACAACTGCTCGAGCTGTCTTGGTCAGCCCGTTTTATCAAGTCCGTACTCATTACTCACGATCACTTTTGACACTTGGGGAAAACGACTGTTGGGCCTTCGCCTGATAAGCGATTAACACCTGTTCTGACTGTCTTGGTCAGTACGTTTTTATCAACAGAGGGTGTTATAAATCTGAATACGTTTAATTTTAACTTTTAGATTTTGCAATGAACAAAGTACATAAAGTATGTGTACTTATATTAATATAACACAAAATACATAAGAATAACAAGTGCATATTAAAACCAAATACGTATCATATATAAAGATGGTTAGCACAATCACGGACTTACACACACACACACACACACACACCTCACCACCCCTTTTCCTATTGTCGGAGCGGGACCTTTGCAGGACCTCTCCACAGATAGCATTGTGTTCATTGCGCTATATTAGCACATTCGAGCACATTCGGCACGTTCGCACATTTACGTGGTAAGTTGCCTATATTACACTTCTCGCGTGTTGTTAGATGTGACGTTATAAATTTAAATTATTAAGTATTTGTATATACAATAGTTGAATATTCTTGGAGTTCGTTTCTGGAATTTAAAAATCAAATTGTATCCTGCAGGGAATGCTGAATAGGGTGAGTGTTTCGTTGTATTCGCATTGTTAGAGTTTATCAACCCAACGGATTATTCATTTTCCTGGAGAAATCCATGACGTTAGCATGTTAAAAAAAATGATGTGCTAATTATAGCACAGTGGAGTCTTAATTAAACTAGACTTATAACCAAATGTTCCTGTTAAGGTGATGTTCTAAACAGTTAAATATCCTACTCTCATGTATGTCAGGAATTGTCTTTCTTCCATTTTATCTGAAAATGTTGATTGTATTAATTAAATTAATTTAGATCATTTCATCGTTCCTAACATCACCCAATAACCATCAGGACGAAGCCACTATCAATATATCGTATCACGAACCATGAAGAAATAAACTGTATTGTGAAGCTATATCAATACATTGCACGCCCAGACACGAGCCACATATATGCGAAGAAGAGATGTAAAGAAGAATAATTAAAAAGGAAAGATTAAATCATTGGACATAAAATGTATATATAAACTAGAAGAGAAACTTAAACTACACCTGATGGCAAACATAAATTCATACATACATTCAAGTACTGTAACATCGATCCCAGCTCCTGGAAGACTACAGCACTTGACCAATCAGCCTGGCACACCCAGATCTCTGCTGGCATCAAGAAATATGAAAGAGAAAGAACACTGTGGGCAATCCACAAGCGCACGACACGGAAGGACAGATCCGAATGTTCTCATATCCTAAACCTTTAGCACTCCTTCATGCACTGCAATATAACTTTCCGCGCAAGAATCGAACTCATCAGACATCTGCGGGCTCACAAGCCTAATAAGACAATTGCCAGTTCATTGATATAATTGTTTTTCTCATCGCATTCATTTGTTTTTCATGCCATGCTCATCTTCGCTTTCGAAGGAGGAACATCATCATGACACACATATAAACTGTTAACGGATATTTACATTGATTATTGGAACTAGATAAAGGACATTCCTATTCCATTGGATATAATCATATATTACATCGGAGCTAGGACCACAACACAAGAGATAAAAAAGAAAAAGCTGTAGATAAATTGCTTTCTTCATTATTACACACCACCAACTTAATCATCATCATCATCAACATCATCATCATCATCATCATTCTCGTCTTCTTCATCTTCTACGCTTGCTTCTTCGACTGGTTTCTCAGCGTTGCCCTCAGCTTCTGTTGTTAGGCTTGCCTTTCGTAATTTTGATTTACGTGATCGTTTCTTACGTTTTCTCTGTTCATTATTGGAGTCGCTGTCTCTTCTGTGAACATATACAAGTACATTACTTATATAGCAAAATTGTATGCGGCAGATATAGAATCAATGCTACAGATAATGTATTAATGACTGGAATATATATGAAATAATATATACATGTGTGTGTGTGTATGCGTGTGCGTGTATAGATCACCATCGGTGCAACCTATGCCTGGACATCTAGTACTAGGTGAAAAGTGTGGTAGCGCTGTTTTCTTTCCAGACATGAGTAGTATATAGCCAGCATAACAACCATCAGATAAGGGTGAGGTGATAAGGGGTATAAGTGTGATAAGGCACCAAATCCAATATAGCGAGAGGATCGCTGCCAGACGCGTGCCGTCGCGGGTGGGGCGTGTCACGATATCGGAGCTGTCGTTCGAAAGCGGTTGTAACCGACCCAGTCAACTGGAAAAGAGTGGTAGTAGCATTTTCCCTTTAGTTTTTGTGATAAAGAAAATGTCAATGGAAAGTTACAACGAATGAGGTCTTCATAACCAGGTCACACGGTGGGGGTCATATATACCACTACCATATTTAGATCTAGGTAAAACCGTTCGAACCATATAACTGATGGGTGTGACGCTTTTGTTTAAAATTCAAATTCTGGCCAGAAAAACACATACAATTTTAGCTTACAAGGTCAATTACCCATCTGCAAGGGCACGAAAACTTACACCGAAAGATGTCACCATAACCCGGTCACGCGGCAGGGGTCATCTATAACACTACCCTACTTAGATCTAGTTCAAACTGTGTGATTAAATAACACAGACGCGTACATTTCCGCAAAGAAAATAACCATGGAAACTTAGCACGAATGAGGTCAGCATAACCTGGTTACGCGGCCGGTGTCAGCCATACCACTACCATATTTAGATCTAGATCAATTCCTTAGAGGACATAACACTGATTTATATGGCACAGCCTTAAATGGGTACCGGATTAATCCGGTAAGTAAAGACTGCGAGGGAGAGGAGATGGCGACCGCCCTCATTTGCAGAGCCTATGAAATGTGAGATTGCTAACATCTCACACCCCTACGGCATTAATAAATGCTATGGGTCACTTTACTTTACTATGTGTGTGTATGCATGTGTGTGTAAATATTGCGCGTTATACTAGTATGAAATTTTTTTTTTAATTTGGGGTTTGAGAATGTGTATAGACACAGACTGTTCCGTAGAGATTTAAAATACGCTAGAGAGCTTTGAAAGAATTGGCAAGTATATGTGTGTGTGTGTAAATATATATATATATATATATATATATTGATGTACTGACATAACAAAATTTAAGCTGGTAAAATTTCTCCTCTCCTACACTAAGGTATATTTAACTATATATGTACAAAGACCTGGGGAGTTTCAGAACGCTCATAACACAATGCTAATTCGTGTGGCAGACTCAGATTTACAAATAACCAAAATTGCATTAATAAACGTGTCAGAGACTGTGTGGGAACAAAGGTGTTAATCCCTACGCGGTGGTGTGATATGACCGTATTATAAGTATTAAACATACCACGTTTTAAATTTTCAATATTTAATAAGAAGACTAATTTCTATCCATTTTAAGTGATTCAAGAAATTTTGTGAATGCTATATGTTCAAGTTTATGAGGGTTACTCATCCATATTTCTGTTACTTGTTTTCATCCCTGATTATTTTGCTCTTGCCTATGTTGGTCTAATACCTTTTATACAGTGGTCAAGCCGTCACGCTTGGTGATTATCGATTGACACGCTTTCACCTTCTTAAGCCAGTAATTAAGACGTCATGCTTTACCTGTAGGTTGATCATTGGAATGTAATATTTATTTATACATGTCCTGTTTTCTTGCTAAAACCTATAAAATCTTTCATAGATTAGGAAATATTTTGTAAATTACTCTTTGAAATATAAACTTATAATTTAGATATGATTTGTATCATTATATTCATATCATTAATATTAATATAGCATGATCACGAAACGAAATCCCTACATTCGGACACAAAACAAGTTTATAGTGGTTATATACAGACAGAGACAGCTAAGATAGATAAAGGGTATTCGCCTTCATATATTGATTGTGTGATCGGGTTATGCTGACCTCAATCGTGCTAAGTTTCTTACACAATCAGCATAAACATCTCCTTAGGTACACCTTGGTAATGCACGACGCCATGAGAAAAATATATATGTATAATACTATTTCCAGAACTAGTTAATTCTAGCTCTTGCTGGAATCCTTCGAGCTACTTCTAATGCATCGACTCCAGCATATTTTGCTCTCGGTGCACTTATGTGTGCAGCATCGTGATGTATGGGGTTCTCCCTTGAAGGTGCGATTATGTCTCTGGCGACGGTGCCACTGTCTTGCGCGTCTCTGTATGACGTCCTCACCAGGACCGGAGTTGGCGAGCACTCGCGCCATCTACTTGCAGCTCGAGTGTTCCGATAAGGTGCGTCTCTGTGCCCTCTAAAATGGGTGTGGGGTTTCCTCTCTTCCTGACGGTTCGTCGTGCACTTCCTCCACATCTGCTACTAACGCCTCGTCTTCTTCAGCGTCGTCGCTGGTTATAGACTCCACATCCTCCGTGTAATTACCGTACTCATTTCTGTCGTCTTCTCCGTCTGTGTCGTCACTCGCGATGGGCTCGCTGCCCAAGTCCCTTTCTTGTGGTTTCGTATTATTGTCATAAGTTCATTCTTGCTCTCTCAAGTTTGGAGCTAATACTGCGAGGCTGTTCGTAACCCCATCACTCTCCGACAGGAAGGTTTCCCACGGTTCCTCCTCGTCCTCGCTAGATGGGGCGACGTATGTGGCCCTGCGTCTCTTCCGTACTCGTGGTTCCTTACGATGGTTCTCGCCGGAACTGCTATCCCTCCACAGGTGCTGAACTTGTGTTCGTATGTTTCTTGTACCCGCCTGGAGTTTAATGACGTAGGACAATGGTCCTGTCCTTTCTGTAACGATGTAGCCTTTCGTCCAGCGCGCGTCCAGCTTTGAGTCTCTACAATGCTTTTTGTAATACATCCTGTCTCCTACTTAAAACTCCTGGAGATTGGCTCCCTTGTCGGCGTATTTCTTTCTCTTCTCTTCTGCCATTCTCACGTTTTTCTGCATCATTTTGTGAGCTTTCTGCATTTCATGCAATGTGGTTTTTAGGACGTCTTCTCCCAGGTATTTCCGTCTAGGTTTCAAAATGTGGTCAATCGGTAGCATCGGCTGTCTACCGTGTAACAGGTAGAAGCGGGAAAAACCTGTGCTAATGTTAGAGGTGGTTCCAATTGCTGGTTGAGGTGCACATCCAAATTCCGTTCGTCCCTTCCGACAGTCTTAGCAGGAATTTCCGTCAGAACTTTGTGTTGACGTTTATTAAGGCCGTTGGCCTGAGGTCAATAAACTGATGTGGTTATATGCCTTATATTCAAGGACTTCAGAGCCTTCTCGAACTTCCGGCTGGTAAATTCATCTCCGCTGTCGGTCAGGATGACCTGAGGACAACTGTGTCGTGGAATATATTCGGTTAATAATATCCTTACCACAGTCTCGGTTGTCTTGTCTGGTACGGCGAAAGCCTCTGGCCACCTGCTGTAACAGTCTGTGAACTGCACTATATAGAGGTTGCCTGTCCACGTCTCCGGATACAGCCATGCCAAATCTATACTGACTTTCTGCATGGGGTAGAGTGGTTTGTCGGTACACTGCAACGGACAGTTTATCTCTTTCATATTTCGCATCCGACACACCTCACAGCAAGCCACCTTCTGTTGAACATCTCTGAATATTTTTGGCAAATAATAAGGCGTCAAGACAATTATCTCGGCCCATATGTCCGTTTTCCTCATGGTACTGTCTTAACACTTTTTCTCTTAGGGACGTCGGGACGTACACCTTTAACTCTGGGTTATCTTCCTTTTGTACTAGATAGCACAGCAAGTTATCTCCCTCGGATAGTGTGAACAGGTCAACACTTTTGTCGTCCCTATTTTCCAACAAGGTGTCTATTATATTTTTAGGTCGGGATCCCGTTCTTGCTCAGCGCTCATGCCTATCATGAGTCCCGTGTCCTCATCTCCCGCTATTCGGGGTCGTTTCCCCGACTCATCTACTGGTATCGGTTCGTTGTCTGTACGTGGTTCGGTCGTTTCGAGAGGTTGTGAGTGACCTCTTCTCTGTCGGGGCTGTCGACGCTGCTCCACTTGACTCCTCAAAGTTTGTAGGCCTTCCTGCATGCTTGTGTTTACGGGTTCGGGTGACTCATCTCTCACGTTTCTCTGGTGTCGTGCACGCTGCACTGCCTGAATAGTTTTGGGGATCTTCTCTTTACTTTTGACTGTCTGTCTTCTTTCTTCCACCTTCTTAGGTTGTTCCGGCGCGATCGTTAGTGCATAATATGTGTTCCTTCCACCGAAGGCAGATAGCTCTTTCTGCTCTTGTTCCAAACTCTATAAAAGCAAAACTCCTACGTTTTTTGTGGCGGTCCACTGGTAATGAAACTTCTTTCACTACACCAAACCGACTAAAATATCTTCTAATCTCCACCTCCCGTATTCTATTATTTATGTAACCGACGAACAAGCTGACTCCGTTGTCGAAGTCTAGGGCTGTGACGTCTCTACTTTTGTTGGGCGACGGTCCTGCACTAAAGATACTTTATTATGCTTCTTATTAGTATGCTCCTTCTATATTTACTCTAAACATAGCTATCCCTTTTAATTCTAATTCGACTCAATTTTTAACACCTCTCTTATGTGGCCCACACGTGGCCGTCTCTGTAAGGGGTTTGAGTACTGGGGTCCGCTCTCTTTATTTCTTGTACGGACTCTTAAGGCAGTTACTCGCCAGTTTCCTTTATCGATCGCTTGTCGCCTAAGGGAGGAGTCATTATTCCTAACCATGTTTTTCCAAACCGGTCATGTACTCCACCAACTTGTTGGTACGCTAATTCTTCACCACTATGTGATTGGCGACTTCTAATGTATTTTGATCCTCCTCCAACAAGTGGCATTTCATCTCTCTTGACTCTAGTCCGTGTATGAAATAGTGAAGCAGTATCTTTCTTACGTCTTTTTCTTCTATTTCGTCGAGAAACGCTCCTTCTGCTAGGCTGGTAAGCCGATTACAGAAGTCTTCTATTGACTCTTCTTGTGATTGTCTTATTTTTGTTAGCTCTGACAACGCATATTTTTCTCCCGAGACACCTCCATATCTTCTTTCTAATTCCCTTCTAAGATCCTCCCATGATTCAGTGGGACTCTTCTCTATTCTTCTTTTAATTACGTCTGCAACATGACCTCGGCTTGCCTGGAGCGCGATCATTTTCTAAGGTTGTCCGTTTGCGTTTGTTATTAACGCATATTTGTCTACTTCTCCTAACCACTCCTTAAACTAACTTTCTTCGCCTGTGAAAGGTGAGATGGCTGTGCTTGCTCCCTGCATCGTCATCACCTCCACCAGATCTTTCATTGTTCCTGTTGTGGGTTCAGTGGCCGTTGTTTCCGGCTTTGAAATCTCTTCTATTATCTGTCAGCTTATTTGTTCCCCTTCCATTTATCTCTTAACTTTTTACTTTCAATATGCAAAATTTTCTTATTCCTAAATCTTAATAAAATAAGATTTAAAAAGCTGTACGTGTGTCAAACTTCAATCAAATTGTCACAAAATAATATGGTTACTATTTATAATAACAATAACAACAATTTATAATAGAATAATACAATCACAGTGAACCTGTGGACGTAATTATATATACATTTTTATCTGATATCTAATAGAATAATATATATTATTTTTCTTTATCAAGAAATCCAAATCGGAATCTGTTCGGTGGATAGATTCACGCAAGTTCTAAACTACTTTGTAACAAAATGTTCTAGATTATTCTTCTAGAGCCAAATCGTGACTCCTCTCGTGGATAAATTCATCGGTGAATATGTAACTAACTATTTATTACATTAAACTGTGGAGTAAAATATTCATTTCAACATATATTTACATGCAACTTGGTTACTACGATGAACTTTACATAAGCAAAATGTTCCTCAAATATATATTTTTTCATGTACTGGTGGTTGTTCATTCCTGAGAACTTTTCCTTTTCTCTTCATGAATTAAATACATAGTTTACAGTTCACTTCCTAACTGTTCCTCTAATTTCAAGAGATAACTGATTTGTCCTTTCTTCTCACACGGGACTAATTGTTCCTTCTCTCTGAGCGACCACTGGTATTAACACCTTTAGCAAATTACAGTACTGGTTATACATTGATACTCACAGTAGGATCCTTTCTCGTCTTCAGCTTCCGAATTACACAATAAAATTTCCTACACACACGCACAGATACATTTCTTGACAAGAATTGACTTCGTTTGGCCGTAGATCTATATAATGGTCAATACTACTTTCGTTGGCGGACGATTCAGGTCACTTTGCAACAGTGTGACAGTGACGAGATCTGCACTTGGTGTGACGGAGAATGAATCTGAGTCACAATGCCTGTGACAGTAAAGTAACAGCTGCTTTCTGCGTCTCGTAGGGAAGTTGCTAGAATACTGGTGCCGTGCCCAGCTTAGTACCTGTGGTTGCCTTGAACTACCACGGCCAATTAATTCTCTCAGGTTATACGTATAAACTCGTTAACAACATCAACCAAGTCTCAGAGTATATTTTATGGCCTCTCTCCTCGAGAGATCGCCAACACAGTTTATTTACAGTGGCAAGAAACAATCACCAACAATTATATGCATTGAAATCATGGAATCACTTGTTTCAAAACGTCTCTCTAACTCTAAGATAACTTGTGAACTGGCTGAGTTCTAACTTATCTTGGGATCCTCACAACCTGATCTAGTAATTATACACCTTACACGTGAAATCACAGAGACATCAACTATCTCTCTAAGTCTATGCTAACTAGAACACTGTATTCTAGCTAGCTTAACTTGCATCTGACTTGCGACTAGATATACGAACCCTGTGGTTTGCTTCCTCGGTTTCTTGGATGCTACTAAGTCCTAGGGACTGACTCCTGGAACTGACTGAATAATCTATTTCTCCTGGGGACTGTGACCGAAGTCCATTCAACTCCAGTATCAAGTAGTAGTCTCAAACTTTGTGTCTTCACCACCGAGGGTAAAGTCCTGCACTAGACGAGACACGAAACTGGAGCTCAGAGATCAGAGTTCACTTAAATCCTCCGTCTAATCCTCTGAAGTCCTAGTCCAGAGTCAGAGTCCTTCTACAGTTCACAACATGTGTTTACAACAGCAAGCAAGGCATATAATATCTATCGTACTGCATCACATAAACATACTATTCCAACATCAGCTATGTTATATTTCCACTACAGCTAAGTGTCTCAACTTCTAAAAAGTTGACGTGTATCTTCAACTATAAGAACTCGGATTTCTCAGTTGTTAAGAGCTGACATATGCCTAGGACAGGTGTCCTAGTCGAGAGACAGCGAGTCAGGACCCTACCGAGAGTGAGAGTACTCCCGAAGATGAGTCCCTTATCATACATATACCTCCTCTTTTATCTCCCGAAGATAGTCCCGCCTATCTTCTCTCTAAGATAGAATTATCCTCGACCATATTTTGAGACATTCTCTCTCATTGGACTATTTCTTGCATATTCCTAAAATCCCCCATACAAACATGTAAAACTCATATCCCTAAATTGGGAACGCCCCTCAGTAATCATAAATTGTCACTGTGGTTTAAACTTCTCAAACTTTATCTGACCGCTAGCACATTTTACATCAAAGGTCAGGCATAACCGATTTTCTTATCATCTATACAAATGTCAAAACCCTTCAATAAGCTACACTTTACTCCATTCATACGATTCATAGCATTCAGACATATGCAGTCTAATTGCTTCTTGGGTAAAACACCTGGTCCTCAGCTCAATTAACAGGCTCCCAATTTATGGTCAGTTGACACCTCAGGTCAATTTCTTACGTGAGATCCGCTAGAACAATTGCAACGTTACGTAATTCTCCCGGTACATGGGTGAATAGTGTGATATTCCTCTAGCCACCTGGCTTAGCCGAACGGGGAATTCTTCAGGTGAGCTGCCATGTATCTGACAAAAGTCTTTTCATCCGTTACCATTAAATTTCCTATCGTTTATGTAACTGCTCGAAGGATATTTCTCAACGAGAAGCTTTGATGCTAATCGCGTTTCCCAGGAGGCAGACCAGACATATGGTCGCCTTTATACCGTTATTTTCATAACGGTTTCTTCTCATCAACCGTTTGGGTCAAAGGGTAACGTGGCTTACACTGTAGGAACCATTGGGTCTCAAGGGAACAGAGGTGCTCATGCTGTACGAGCCGTTGGCTCGGCAGTAGGTGCACATCCTGTTACACTACCACCGCTTCCAGCTAAACACAACATTCTACACATGTGCATCACAGCTTAGTAGAACCTGGGCATTTGCCAGAATGGCTATGTGCTGTCATGGAAAAAGGGATTAAATCATCATCATGTAATGAATGAAGGGGCCTATAGCACATTTCACTTTTTTAAGTAGCTAATGATAATACATTTCAGCAAGACTTAATTAGTTGTTGTAAACGAAACAATTAAATGACTATCACAATAATTGACTTTCATCGAAAGTAATGAAGGGTAACCGATCAAAAAAAATATGGTAGCATATCCTGTTAAGGACGTAGCCATAAACCCAACATTTGTTGACTGTGGCGATTTTCTAGGCAATACAAATAGGTTCAGTAGTTTGCCATTGATTTTTGAACAATTGAACGGATGCACAATTCACTGTGGAGTTGACCGAATACGAAACCTTGACCGTCACAGATGCGCTCTGTACCCTTCGCCACAGAGCCGTACACTAATCGAATACGGTATGTTTATTATATCTAGATTGCACCAGGGACCCTCCAAGTGTGACTATATGGTTCCGCCTTAACTTTACCAGCATATGAAATGTCATTGATATGTGGCGTACCCGTGCATATCTCATTCAGAGTGATTACCGGCTCAGATCATCCACTACAAATCGAACCCCCATGTGTAAAGGGATGCAAGCTCAAGAGAAGACAATCGTGGATGGAGGCTCGCTAAGAATACTGTTAAACAGATTTTTGCAACACAGAGCATCAATCGTGGCAAGAAATGGACACTAGTTCCAATTATCTCTCAAAAAAGAGACAACGAAATTTTTTTTTCTGTCCATCGGTCTGTTTTTTGCTATCAAGATGATCAACACAGATAAACTGTTTTCAGTCGCGTTTGTCCGGCATGTGCATAATATGTTGAGTCCATTTCAGATGGACAGTCCTCTTCATGGTCTACGTGTTGGGATATTGCCTATAATTAGGGCTTGAGTGTCAGATACTCTATCGCGTCACTTTAGTGTGAGAAATCTGCGGAGAAGATGAATATGTCGGATCTATTTAAGACTATGTCATGTCTGCTACGCTATATATATATATATATAAAATATAAAGGGACTTAGACCACATGAACTATTGGTGATATGAGTCTGGTTCGATGATCAGCCAGAAGAAAGGTGCTCTTACTTGCTTCTCGCTAAACAATCACATCATCCGCACAGTGGCACCAGCAGTGAAATTTAAGGAGAGCGATATATCCCTAATACCTGCATTGTGTTTTCTGGAAGTGACATTTGATCGCAGACCTTCCTTCTAAGAAAATATTGACAGTCATAACCAAAGCCAGCAAATGTATATTGGCGTTACGAGCAATGGAAGCCTGTAACATTCAGCAATATCGATTCGCAAAGCTTTGCGGACTACGTGTTTGTAGTATAGAATACGCAAATGCCGTGTTAAGTTAATGATAAATAGATTGCCAGACTGGACAAGATTCAGAACGAAGCCATGCGCATCATCTTGTGATGTACGAAGAATACACCGTGTGTAGCAATAAGAATTATCCTTGACTTGCGGACCGTAGCTGACAGAATAAGATGTGGCAAGCTTGGGCATATCTTAAAATCAGTACTAATAAACTTCACACATTACATCCAGATCTCAATAAGGCGAAAGACTCCAGGTTCATATGGGGCCAGATCATAGTTTTGAGAGAAAGAAAATATCATCAGATATGTATTACTTGCATTGATCCTTGAGATTAGTGAATACTCACTCCACCTATATTATGTGGTACATACACTGTAGTCATCAGACTAGACTGACCTTGCAGGGAAAGAGATCCGGCGTCGTTGTATAGAGAAGACATAATTGTCATTGACGATAACACCTCATACAATTATGTAATTATCTACACCGATGTATCAGTCATTCGCCATGAACGCTCTGCATTGTATGTCTCTTCACGGTCAGGTAAAATAAACTGTCGAATAACGTAGATATGTCCGTTTGAGTCGATATTGACTATTAAATTCATTTTTGTTTGTCCATCACAAGTAATAATGGACATTTGTTATATCCACTTTATGAAATGCAGTAAGAGTTATATCCTTCACTACGACTTCGAAGATGGCTCAAAAACAATAATTAGGCTACAAATGTCGTTTAGACAATTTGAAATGAGATGACAATTGTAGATTGTTTTTGTTTCTATCCGTGAGTCTCTAACCACTCTTCGTTATTGAATTATTGCATTCCTTCTCTTTCACAAGATACTGCGCCTTGTTTGACTTTAGAACGCCTTGTAGCTCTATTTCGTTCAGCATCTTTCAGTGTTATTGGTTTATTAGAAAAATTTACAGTGAGGTCGTTAACTAGTCCATCTAGTACTTATTGTGTGGCCACATTGATAACGTATGCCATTCTGCAACTCATCATAAAGAAGTATCTTTGGTAGGGGATGATATAGCATACATACCACGTTAACTCTTGCATGCAAACTGTCTGCGAGTCTCACGAATGACCCACTAAACACACACCTATACTACTCTTTGTGACGTTATTTGTGTTTTGATTTACATTCTATTTGGCTATATATGCATGTGCCATCTGTGGTTGGGAGAACGCCAGAGATATACTGCGCAAAAGTGGGAATGGGAAAACTGGATGTATTGATTTTTATGGTTGAGGCCCATCATAAAGGCACGTGACTCACAAAATGACATATTCCTTCTGCTTTGAACATTATCTTACATCTCTGGATCCAAAGAAAACTTTGGCATAACCAGTAGGTACTTGGTGGCAGGGAATGAGCACAGGTAACCCTTTCTTGACTGCAGTGAATCGAAGCAGTGCATAATTATAAATATAGCTTCCTTGAGTTGTTATAGTTATTTTCAGACTCTATCCCCTGGTAGTTCGAAAATTCACAATTTCCCAGCACTATTGATGTGGTAAAAGAGCATGAGCCCATTTACTACTGGATCAGCAACCAATCAACCAACAAACCAACCAACCATATGACAAACCCAACAAATGTGTGCCTGCATCAGAATAGTGTCAATTAATGCTAGGGAAAAATACCACATATATATAAAACACAAGACAAATATATTTGTCCAGCATAACATAAAACAAACCTGCAGGTTATCAAGAACCACATTTGGCAATGGTAAAACGGTATACCTTTATTTGGTTTGGACATGTAACGAGACTAGACTCACTTTCTAAATATATTTTAATATTTTGCCGGGAATAGACGAGGTGGTAAGGAGAAGATATGGTAAAAGAAAATTATGGATTACTATCAAGGAATTGTCTGGGCATGATATTTGTACACCCCACTGAATGACTGAGAATATAGATGTTTGGAGAGCGTTTTTGTGCTGATGTCCCCAGTGGAGCATTCCCAATCTGACGGATTAAAGGCAATGTTCCCTCTAAGACAAGCGTGCTCATAAAAACAGTATCTCCGTGGGCTGATACATTTCGGACACCACTTCATCTGAGCAAACCATCTACTAAATCAAAATAAAAAATAGCCGTCTTCTGTATTTTCAATTTATTTTAGTTACATTTTTTACTATGCAATCTTTTGCGCAAATTTCTATACGTAAATAGTATGAGCCACATCCAAACTCTGTGATGCAAGGGTTCAAATCCAAACACATGTGTGCTGGCGAACGGTAACGTAGCGTACCGCGAACAGTGGTTGTGGGTCTTAAATTTTATTATTATAATACAATACCAGTTCCGTCCATGATAGTGTTATCCTGAAATACATATAAATCTAATGAACATTTCTATTTGTCCCGTTTGATGCACATTTTCGCTTGCGAAGAATAAACACAGTTATGATCATCCATGTTAAGGACATCATATAACTTACCTCGTTTTTTTAGAAAGCAGGAAACAGACGACTATAACGCCCAGAAGTATTCCTATAAATAATGGCAACCTTGAAGAGTCTTGACTCACCTCCTCTGTCACACTTCCTATGCAAGAAATAATGACATCTCAATTATTTATAAACATGTCATGTGAACTTAATCAGAAAGTAAATTACACGTGTTGTATAAGTGATTTCGTCTTCTGCATTCGTTCTGAAATTACTGTTGGTTGATTTAATTCGAAGAGAAGAATGAATTGCATCATCATTTATAAATGTATTACGATATCTACGTCTTTTGGTCTGACACATTCGATTTCTGCATGGATTTAGATTTACTCCGAAATAATATGTGTTGTTATTTAGATTCTCAAAAATGTCAACAACTAGAGTTCTTGTTTGCTATGCGCAATGTTGTGCATTGTATATATATTTATTTGAAATCCAAATGATTTCTACTCTCAATGATGTGATAATGCTAAGAATAACAATAAAAGCCTACAGGAAAAAACACATTTTCCACTTATTGTTCTGTGTTGCAACAGTTCTCGCATCTTTAGTGCGTTGGATTGTTCCCAAATACTAAGTATATTTAAGCCTTTAAGGATAAAGTACTGTGTGTAACTTAATAATAAATTCTAAACATATCTAAGAATAAATGAAAATAACAAAGGAACAATGACACAATAGAATTGTATAAATGATGTGCAATGTTGCAGTTTTTATAGTGATAATTCACGCCGAAAAGATACCAAAATAGGGATGATAAATACAGAGAGATTAGAAATATAGTGTATTTTACTCCACAACGAAACTTCATTAGTCACCTCTTACATTATACATGCCACTACATTGTGTCGATAGAGATTGCACGATCTGTGAGCTCTCACATAATGTGGAAATTATAAGTGAAACAAGATGCGAAATTTGGAAAAAGCAAATACCATACATATTTCTTGTAGAAAACTAGCAATGTAAAGTGAATGTAAGTGCTGGTTTGCTCGGTTGTTCCTAGTAATTAATTTAAAATGGCATTGTATCATTTTGTGCAATTAGAAGGTTGTGGACTAACCAGTGAACTCAAACTTTCAGAACAATATTGATGAACGTAAGACTATAGTGGTCACTTTAACAGCTTCGCTGGCAATAAAGGATATCATTGATGAGGAACTGGTCTCATTGGGGGATGTGTAAGTGACCATAACGACAACACCAGATGGTGCACCAGGACACGACGGAATACGGTACAGCCTCATGAAAGATATTGCAGACGACCAGTTTAAACCAATTTTTGATGATTTCAACACAAGTCTGAAAACAGGACGCATTCCAGAAAATGGGCTACATATCTAACTTCTACCCCTGTAAAACCTAGCAAAGATACCTCCGACATCAATAGTTATCGTGTCATCAATTTACAAAATGTCTACGACAAGGCGCTATAGAGGATAATCGTTACAAGACTGGAATTAGATTTGGAAAATAGAGTCATATTTCCTGACACTCTAGGTGCATACAGTTGGGAGAGACACGACCACAAATGCGGCAATCCTCGCATGTAACATCTACGAGGGCTTTCAGACAAAGGAGGAAACAGTGGTTGCTATGGTCGAACTAGAAGATATTTACAACAGAGTCAGCTTTGGCCAGCTAATACGAACTCAGCATCGATTCAGCAAGCGAACTCAGCATCGACGTATGGACAATTCGATGGATTGCGATGGTGCTAATGTCCAGACCTGTTGCTCTGAGATTGGTATCCTGGACACCAGAGATCAGAACTATAACACCGGGATTGTCACAGGTATCGCCACTAACACCTGTACTCTTTAACGTCTACACATACAAAATAGCGCAGCTTCAGGAGGGTGGCCCCGGCAGAATACTAACATATGCGGATGAATTCTTGCTGTACAAGCATGGCAGAATCAGAAGAGACATGATTGATGACGTCCAGTGTAATCTAGGACATTTGTCGCTCTGGTGCACTAACTACAAGGCAGTCATCAATCTCACCACGGCTAACATTGTCTGGTTCCTACTGAACAACAACATAATCACAGCCACATTACCAGCAGTCACCTTCATGGGCATTAACATTGACCGGGATCAGACTATGAAATATCTAGGCAACATATTTGATAGAAGTCTATCTTTTGCAGAACATGTAGACAATGTTATTCAGGCAACTGGGAATGATGTCAGTGAATTCAAAATCATGGCATCTTCATTGATGCCGCAGTGAACCCTTTTGCAGGCAGTGATACTATCTGTGTTGAACCATGGTTTAGGTTTACTGACACTGTCGCATACATAGGTGAATAGATTGGAGACAGTTCAAAACGAGGCCATGTGAACTTTCTTGGAATGTACAACAGATACACATATCGTGAACCATGAGGTTTCAACTAGACATACCGAGCACCAAATCAAGACATAAAACAGTTCAGATTAAACTATACTTCAAGATTGCCAATACTGATCATCACCTCTTACACCAATCTCTAGACAACACAAAAGGAAGGCATATGAAGAGAGGAACGTCCTGGATGGCTGAAGCAGAAGATACCCTACTCAGAGTTTGTGAATTGGAGGTAGCCGGAAGAGAATGTTAATATGTGACATTTGACAAAGAGAGAAAGTTATTGACAACAGTTGTGATACAGATGTGAAGGAAGTGAAGCGAATGGGCTGCCAACAGAACAGAGGCAATGATCCAATAACTCATACTGCAGAACTCAAAGCCACACGATACAATAATTTACACAGACGGCTCAGTAACACAAGAAACAAACAGGTGTGCTTGGAGTTTCGTGGCATATCGAAATGACAAGAAATTAGCTGAGACGTCAGCTGCGTACGCCACTACAACATCGAGTATGAAATTGGAAATAGAAGCGGTGACAGCAGCTCTCACTTGGCTGACGACGCAAGACGCAACCACCAACAGACTCAGTGATTATATCGGACTCTGAAAGTATGCTGCGCAAGATAAAAAAGTGTGTGATCTAAAATGAACGGGTTACTCCTCTCAACAACGCGCAGAGCATTACATGGATCTAATGTCCAGGTCATGCTGGGGTAAAAGGAAGCGAAAACACCGATGTGTTGGCTGGTAAAGCCTTGGTGAACGGCACAGCGATCAAAAGAGACATGATTGAATTGATTAGAGCGGTCATGGATACCCTACGAGAAGACGAGGAGGAAGGTGAACGAGACAATTACAATTTACATATTCAGAGAATGGTAGAAATGGGAGTGACTAGAGGTGATGGAAGAAAGTCCTCCCTCTCTTGAAAAATTAGATACACGCTTAATCAGCAACTGACGGGACACTAGGCTTATACACTTTTAGGCGGAACAGCACGCAGAGCATATAGGGGAATTCCCCCAGTGGTGTGACGTTAGTTCGTAATCAAAAATAAATAAAGCTTTAAATAAGTGGACTATTTTTTTTTTTAAATGTTTCTTACTAAGATGTGACAAGAAAGTAATTATGTGTATAAGACAGGCGAAACTTGGAACATCATAATGAAGCTTTCCTAATCGCTGGTACAACACATAATAACATACCAACATAGACTTTTAGAGCAAAAGGACTATATCAAGAACACATTCATACAAAATACGACAAGTATGAGTTACAATATTCACGTTCACTGAACATTCGGTGTAAGTGGATAGTGTCGTCTTTACTAAAAGTATTATGCTTTGAATGCGCTCTTGATAATGGTCTGTTGGTCGAAGCGTGGATTTGTGTGTTGTTATGTGTGTTTCCAGAGATAGGAAAAACGTTATTGTCCTGTTCCAAGTGTCACCTGTTGGATTAAAGATTTTGCTGCAGCTAAGTACATATTATCGATTGTTCGTATATAACGAGCAGTCGGTTCTTCGAAAGAGAGAAATTCGCACTCTATAGGCATTTCATTTTCTGAGAGTTTGCTGTTGCACTGTGGTTGGTCTGCTCGACATTTGTGCATGTGGATATATTTTCTTAATGGAAAAATTGCAGTTCTTGACTCATGTCATTACAGTTATTAACATGTTTTGGGTGTAGTAAAATACACCAGTAGTTTCGAAAGAGACAAATTTCAAGAAGGTCACTTAATATTGCCGTAACTTACTACCTTTGTCTTTATGTTCTTAGTGCTACAATGCTTTTTTATATGGGGTTGTATTGCTCAACTGAGAACTCACAAAGAACAAATGTAACCCTATATTACACGGTGTAAGGGAGAGTTACAATATATTGACCGGCATGAGAATTGGACCCCCCACCCTTTTATATCTTAAAACTAATGATCCATATCAATTTGGACCATCATGGAAAAAAAACACTAATCGTATGATATTTCTAGAAACACCGCCTGGTTTCTTTCAACAAGCGTGAATTTTCACATCACATTTTTTTACCAATGAAAACATTGTGTTTTTGAAGTGACATTACAAGCTCAATTTCTGATGTTGTTTTCTTGATTGCCTGTAATTTATTGTATATGCAAAATTATTATTTTCCTATGTAAATAATGTTCTTTATGTAAAAAATAGTATGCAATTTTAGAGTTTATGCGATATTTTATTTCTATTTAAATACACGTGGGGAGAAATAGACCATTATTGGAATATTTCTCCCCACTAATGGAAGGTTTTGAGTATTCCATTATACATTAATCACAGATTATTTCCAAATCTTAGTTTGTTTTAACAATTGAAGAGATACATTGAAACTATTAATCTAAACCTATTTTATATATCTTCTTTTTCAGTAAAAATATTTGCCTACCAGAGGAAAACAGATCAATGCAAAGTATGAGAGTCCAGTATGAGAGCTGCAGTGACTGCGGTTGCCGATGGCATGCCTGTTATACAAGCTTTCAGGGAATGTGCAATATCTCGTACAACACTGCTCAACAATATTACAAAGTCAAAACTGTCGGTAATCAGACTCGCCCCAAATTATCAGTAGTCAGATGTTTAATCATGAACATGAAGAAAGTCTGGCCAATTATCTTGATAAGTGTTTAAAATTGTTCACGGACTAACTCCCAAAAAAATGTTCGTGCTCTTGTCTTTGAAATAGCAACAGTAAATCGTTTGAAATGTCCACAAACATGGATTGAAAACTCAATGGCAGGTAGAGAATGGATTTATGTCTTTCTGAAGCACATCAACAATTATCAATAAGACACCCAGAAGCAATATCAATGGAACCAGCAACTGCATGTAACAATCACACTGTTGCAACATTTTATAATTTACTACAAGTCTCTTATACAATACTAAATGTACGTGTGCTCAGATTTACAATCTTGATGAAACTGGTGTGGCAACAGTACAAAATGTTCCTGGAGTCATTGCACAGCGTGGTACCAAACAGGTTGAACAAACCATGTCATAAGATCGAGGTTAACATATTACGATGTGCTGCATTGTTTCTGCAATTGGGGACAGCTTGTTACCAGTGTTTATATTTCCAAGAAGATGTTTTAAACAATTTTTATTAAATCGAGAGTCCGAAACCTCTTTCGAACGTGCTCACTTTTCAGTCTGAGTGACAAGTCAATCTTTTATGAAAATGGTTGAACATATTATAGAATGTGTTAGAACTTCAGAGACATATCCGATCATTGTGGTTATGTATAATCACGAAAGTCACATATTATTTCCGCTCTGAAGTTGGCAAAGCAGAACAACAGTCATGTCATCACTCTTCCACCACATACAAGCAACAAAATTCAACTATTGGATCGGACTGTCTTTGGACTCTTGAAAGCAGCCATTTAGCAGATTCATGAATTATAACGAACGTTGAAAAAAACCCGCTCCATCTATCAGCTTGCAGAGCGCGCAGATATCGCTTTTGTAGGTCTTCTACCGAACAAAACATAATGTCTGGGTTCAAAACTACTGGCATTTAGCCACTGGATCAAGATATTTTCAATGTTGCAGTTCTACATTCTGATATCACAGGCATAACTCAGATTACAGAAGCTCCAGTAACTAATTTAAATATGACTGATAAATGGGCCTTAATCAGTGGTACCTCAAAGACTCTCTTGCTTCATTGACAAAAACATATATATAATGTCTCCAAATGATGATGATGCCCCAATGGAAGCTTTAACAAAGTTTTTTCCTCCTGAATTATTTAAAAGATATCCTAAGGCTGTCCCTTGTAAGGAACGCAATCTAAGAAGAAACATCGAAAAGCAATGATGGTGACATTGTCTCCATCGATATTGGAAATGAAAAGGAAAATGAAATGCAGATCAGAAGACACAAAGAAATTTTACAATATCGCAAGTCAAGAAATCATTTTTATGTGCTTGTAGAAAATATCAGTGATTCTGATAATGATACTGACAATATACCATATGATGATGACACCGATTCTGACGTGTCTGACACTGAGCATGATAGTGATGATGCAAACAACAATATCAAAATGAATGGATAGAAAGTACAGACACAAACTTGGCATTTCTGTAGTATGTGAATTTGATACAGAAAAGAAAACAATATCTTTAATTGGGAAAGCCATGCGGAAGAAAGCTATCTATGTTTCAAGATACCCTTTGATAATATACAATTTTCTTGATTGATTTTCATGTACTATTTCTCCTACTTACTATTTCTCCTCTTTATCAGATCAATTCTACCCTTATATGAAACTTTCCCACCACTATGGTATAATTGTTTCAAATGTATATTTTATCAAAAGTTTCAATGTTTTACCATTCTTTGAAGACAATATTTCGAAATAAATTGATATTTCACTTACAGATATGAATAACATCTCAGACGTATTATTATTTATAGAGTTATACTGATTTTGGTGAAAAATGAAAATTGGCGGTCCATTTCTCCCCAATCGCCCCTATATATATATTTTTTTTTTCTTTGCAACATACTGATTGGACTAATATATTTTAGACATTTTCGTTTTCGAAAATTTAACAATTGTTTGGCTTTTAAGGCAGATGTTTTTTTTATGTATCCCTGAATGGTGTACGATTATTGATGATTTGTTTGATAATCTGCATATATTTAATTTGTAAAAACATTTTGCCCACATATTGTGTACATTAAACAATGTGCATCTTTACATGGTATATTTGTTTTTAGTTTCACTTTAGCTAATTTTCTAAATTGTAGTATTCCGTAATGATAGTGCTTTAGTTTAATTTATGTATTGAGTTTCTGTGTAAAAAAAACCTTGTTTTCTATCAAATATGCATTTTAGACAAATGGGTACCACTGAAATAAAAACATTAATGTGAAACGGTAAGTATTATATTTTCTGTATATATTATGCATTTCTGAAATTGAAACTCTTGATTTATTTAGCAAACCAAACACATTATCCCATTATGTTTAAATCATGAAAGGTGCAATGGAAATTTAATTAGTTTCTTTAATATCATGCTGGTCATTGATTGTGAAGAAGAAATTTGGAAATTTAAATAATATAATAATGTCAATGCTTGACTAGAGTCATTGCATTGATTGTGACAAGATGCAGGGGTGCACGGAACAGGTAGGTTCAGGGCTGGAGGTCCCGCTTACAGTCAGCGACTTCGAGAAGCACCCCACAACAACTTCTCACAGTCCAGATTCAAGAGATTACTGCGGAAGCTACTGTTTAGCTCAGGGGTGGGCAAACTAAGGCCTGCGGGCCGCATGCGGCAAGCCATTGGATATTTTGCGGCCCAAAACACATTTTTAAATAAACAAACGATCGTCACAAATTATTTTTTCCCATTAATATTACGCAGAAATCCATTGGAATTTTAATTCGACTATCTTATATTATAAATATACAATATTTGTTTTTCGAATTTGACATCATTTAAATATTAATATTGATATATATATATATATCGTCAATGAAATTTTACTACGTTTAATATGAATGTTTAATATTGAGTAATTTACTATACTATAATTGACGTAATTTGATTGTCTGAATGATTGTTTCTCAATAATTATAAGTACTTGGACGATATAATTTTATAAAGGTTGAAAATTGCCTTTCAAATTATAATTAATTGTTTTTAACTGTTTAGCATTATGACGGGATATATGTTTAGTTTATATTAAAGAGATGTTTCATACAAAATAGAATATCGCTAAAAGTTGTTATAATTAATAATACATCGTTAAAACAATAATGTATCGTCAGAAATACCACCCCCCCCCCATATACTAAGAATGGAATGCTCAAATACTCGATTTGCAATCATTTATGCTGCGCAGTGCCTGTGGAATTCCCGGTGTGTTTTAATAGCCATCACGTTTGTAGTTTCCATTCCGAAATGTCCCTATTTATATTACAACCGATTTTTCTAAATGTAAATAATTATATTCGCGCTGCCGGAAGCACTTTTGTTTTTAGTTAATTTTGCAACATTTTAAGATATTTTTTATTATAATGAGTGCATCCAAAAAACGTAAAATTGAAGACGAGTGTCGGGTTTTCAAAGACGAATGGATTACCAAATATTGTTTTATGCAAGTTGGCAACAAATATGTTTGCTTGCTGTGTCACGAATCAGTGGCTGTTTGAACAAATATAACTTAAAAAGACATTACCAGACAAAAAATCCCAATTTTGGACACAATCTAACATCTAAAGAAAGGAAAAGAAAATGCATGGAGTTGGTAAAAAAGACTGGAGAAACAACAAAATGTGTTTACAAAACAGTCTTCAATTCAAGATGCCGCAACAGATGCCAGTTTGGTGTTGTCACACAAAATTGTGAAATACAACATGCCATTTTCTGATGGTGAATTTATTAAGGAATGTTTACTTGATGCAACAAACATTCTGTGTCTAGAACAAAACAACAAATTTGACAGTATTACATTATCCAGAAGAACTGTTGTCAGAAGTGTTGAAAATATAAATGAAGATTTGGCCCTTCAACTTCAAGATGCAAGTAAGTATTTTTTGTGGTACTCTCTTGCATTTAACGAGAGTATTGATGTACAGCATACTGCTCAATTATTAGTTTTTATACGTGGAATAAACAATTCTTTGAAACTCTTTGAAGAGTGTTGAGTCGATCAAAGACACTACCACTGGCCTCGATATATTCAATGCTGTTAGTAGATGTATTGAAAGAGCTGGGTTAATGTGGAACAAGTTGACCAGTATTACAACTGATGGTGCTCGTGCTTTAACTGGAAAAAATATAGGACTGATAAAGTTGATCAATAATAGGATTAAGTCAGAATATCCTGTCCACGTAATATTACCACTTCGCTGTGAGATTCATCAGGAAAGTCTGTGTAAATCTGTTTTAAAAATTAAGCATGTTATTGACCCAGCTGTCAGTGTCATAAACCTCATCAGATTCAAGATGACTCAATCACAGGCAGTTCAGAGCATTACTAGACGATCTAGAAACTGATAATTCTGATGTCCTGTACCACAGTACAGTTCGTTGGTTTAGTCTCGGAAAGGTTTTAAGGAGAGTATGGGATCTTAAAGAAGAAATAGTAATGTTTCTAGAGGTGAAGGGCATAGAATGTGACTTGAATGCTAACATTATTGATTCAGAGTGGAAGCTTGACTTTATATTTGCAACTGAAATAATGGAAAAGTAATGAAAAATAATGGAGACATCCAGGATGTATTATTAAATACACATTATGATGCCGCAATCTGAATTTTAATCACGTCCTTTCTGATGCCATTTACTCGCCTTGCAGCTTGAGTCAGCACACATTTCAATTTTCAAACAAAGGGCATTGGGGCGAAGTTGGAAACGTGTTGATTTCACCACTTTTGAGGGACAGTAGCTAGTAAAAGTAAACGACGTACAAGTAAAGGAAATGTCAATACAAAACTTCAGTGGCTGATTCCTTCTACAACTAACATTACCTAAACACAAAAATCTGCTAAATAACCATCTAAAGTATGAAAGAAAATATCATACATACCTAACATGCAAATTCCAACCGTTCTGCTGCAAATACTATCCTTACAAATTGAAGGACATGGGTACTGACATAAGTCACCAAATAAACCGGCAATACAAGTGACACAGGACCCATTTTTAAAATGGCAAATTTGATTCTTACATATGTTAGGACATGACATGGAGCAATTATCTCCGTAGAATTTGTCCACACAAGAAAAGCACGCTCCATTGTTGTCGTTACACATTTGTTTCTGACACTTTATGGAACATTTCGTTGTGCAACTTTCTCCATAAAAACCAGCAGAACAGAAGAAACACGTCCCATTTTTAAAATGACACGTTTTGTTGAAACAATTTATGGGACAAGGAGTTAAACAATTTTTTCCATAATATCCATCGTTACAGTTTAAACAGTCTCCGGTCATGTCAGTGCAGCCAAGAGATCCGCAATCAGTGTTACAAACTTTATTACATTCGCTCCCAAAGAATCCAATAGGACAACCACGAGAACATGTGCCGGTCATGTCCGAACATCTCTCATTAAACTTGCAGGAACATTGAAGAGTACAGTCCAATCCCCATGTGTCGTCTGGACATACAATATCTGTGAGATAAGGTGTAAGAGTTTGTTAAATCGTGTTGCATAATAAATAAGAATAATTAAATGAAATACAAAGCACACACATTTAATGTTTTGGACATACAAAAAGATAGTATACTTTGTTGACGACCTCACTTGAAGTTACAGTTCAGAGAAGGCAATGAAGAGGATGGCAGAAACACACGTGAAAGAGAAACATCGTGAGATGAACACGTATACCACACGATTAAGTCTAGTAGATTGCACTACCACGGCAGGAGTCAGAAGATGCTGGTAGTTCATTGCAGCCAACATTAGTTGCATAGACGCTCCGTGAATATCATGCGAACTTATTAATAAGCGACTGTTACTGACCAGTGGTAACCAATACTTATACATCAATAAATGTGCTTGGCTACAAAAAGACGATTGATAAACATTATTTAAAAAAAAACTCTGATTTACTAATGTCAAACATGGTTCTTGACAAAGACACTAGCGAAAAAGATCACAGTTTGGGAAATGAATTGTTTGTGGAAAGCTATAACTGTCACAAGAGACCACTGGAGAAATGCAGATATCAGGAAAGAGGTAAATACTGTTTCAAGTCAAGACTACATAGAGCAAACCAGATGGTTTGGTCACGTGATAGGAATGGAACCTAAACCATCAGCCCGTTGTGCATACATCAGCAGAAAACCGGGCTACACGTCATGAGGAAGACCAAGAACTAGATAGGCAGGGACAATCAAAGAAGCATTAAGTAGACACGGGCTTACCTGTGACAGACTGCGGGGCTAGCCGAGAGGCGTACAAAGAAAAACATGATGAATGATAACAATAAAGTCAGCTGTCCGTTATTTGGCATAGATAGTACTCGTAGAAGAAAAGAAGAAGAAAACAGTAAGAAAATAACTGTTAGTAAATTTGACATGATAAGGTATTTGGCAGGAGTCACCTATCGTGAATATTCCACTAGACTTCAACAACACACGAAACTGGATGGGGAGAATAAAATTGACAAAGTTGTTAAATTAAGAAAGGATTGTATAGAGTAGAATATTTTAGAAATACTTGTTGACAACTTTAGTGTCACAAAATAGGATAAAACCTGGATTAGTAGTAAACATTTGCAGGCAAAATCTTGAATACTCATGAGTGTTCAGGAAGATTGTGATCCAAAATTCGTCCAAAAAAGCGTAAATGTAATGGATTGTAATCAATCTTGTGTGATCAATCGTTAACTTACCAGCAAAAAAGTAACATTTCAGCGGATTAATACGAATTAAGCAAGATTAATACGGGAACTGTCCATGTAGAAGGAAATAGTTCATCGAACGCTTTTTTTTTTAAAATAATGTTGGAATGCGTTTAGTACAAGTAAATGTTGGGATAATTCGTTGCACGTTTATTTATTAGGAACTTCTATGTTATTGTCAAAAGTGTTAGAACGAAAGTGTGTGAATTCCAGTTTTTATAGGTACGATAGAATTAGCAGTGAATAGATGTAGGTTGTGATAAAAGCGTACGTGTTAGAAGTATAAAAGCAGTAGAGAGGTTATTAATCTGTATACATAAATTGAATAAATTAGGGAGGTCTTTCTGTAGGTCATCAAAAACATAACACGACGTATGGTTCACATTTCATGGAATCGTTTCAGAAAGAATATAATTGTCTAAGAATATGAGATATTCTGATGTTTTGGACAGAGAGAGAAAATGAGTGATATAAATTGAGAGAGAAATGAATCTCTCCTACACAAATTCGCCTTAGAATAGAGGTAAGGACATTGAGAACTTGCATGTTCAATTCTCGTCATATGTTCAATTCAGAAGAACATTGTATGCTGTGTGTACTACTTACTACCGAGGTGCTCATTTAGTCATTAGTTAAGGTTCAGAAAGGTCGTTAGATCTTTCCAACGTCATTGATCTCACAGTGTTGTAGAATGGTGCTGTTGGTGTCTATGCATTAATAAGAAAGGTAGTTAAATTTGCAGTGGAGTTATTTGAAGCCATGTCGATTGAAATTGCCACTTGTTTTTATTAAACCTCATCAGCTGATATTTCAGTCTTTATATTGAATAATTACCAGAGTTCCTACTTTTTTAAAAGTCGTAATTACCGAAGGAAATTGTGTGAAAGGTAACTCAACTTTCCAGTTTACTCTTCATCGCAGAGGAATTATTTATTTTCTTTTTTCCTGATACTGCAGCGTATCTTTATGGTGTAGCCACTGCCTTTTTTGAAGACTTATTTACCGAGTAAGCCTGTGTGAAATCTACTGAACTTTCGAGCCTGTTCCGGGATACAACCAGTAGGAGACCTTGAATTTGGATGAACCTGCTTTCTTTTCTTGAAAACCCAGCCAGTCAACTACTTCGGAACATCTTCGGGAGTAGAAAATGTCCGTTTCAAGCCACTGCGATGGTTTAGTGAACCACTGTGAACACTATATTATAACAGTCAAACCCCATACTAAATTGTGTAAATTCACCAGCCTATGTAGCCTATGTATTCGACAATTTTATGAACAGTGAACACTACGTTATCATTGTCACCACTGACTTAATTTTCTATCTTGTTTATTGTGGCTGTCAATCAATATTTGAACTTTTTTAGTGATAGTTAATTAGGTCAGATAGTTGGGGGGGGGGGAGGGTATCATCTGATTTTAATGTTAGAAACAATAGGCGGTCAATCTATAGCCATAGAATCAACAACCTCCCCTGTCTGTATACAAACTGAAAGTATGTGTTATATGTCATAACTTAGGTTGTTCTCACGTAGTCGATGTCAGTGAAAGAAAGTTGTTATTAAAGAAATATAGTATTTATAGAAAAGTACGTATATCACCAACATTAATCCAGATTTGGAAACTACTATACTGAGAAAGAAGTAGATGAACCACGGACCATAACATCAACAAAAAAGCAATTAAGGAAACAATTAAAGAAGATATTTGTGAGTTATAATATCTGACAAGAAGGATATATAGATACAAAAGAAGAACAAGCGTTACATTAAAAGACGATGGACAGAGATGATTGTAGAGAAGACAGAATAATCCCCACCTGTAATACATTGGTGCCTTAGTCACCTGTATATTAGTATGATTGAAAACACCATTACCTTTCCTTATACATACCATGGTCGAAATAATTCAAACGGCCACAAACAAAAACCTTCTAATTTCACCCACGATTCAAAAAATAATAAAATAAAAAGATAGGTATAACAATAGCGGTCTGCAATAAATGATACTCATCATAATGATAGTGATAATGATAAAAGGATGAAACCTCAACGGAGTGCACGTTCGACTTCATTTACATACCGTTACTGCTACTACTACTAATATTACTACTACTACTACTACTACTACTACTAATATTACTACTACTACTACTAATATTACTACTACTACTACTAATATTACTACTACTACAACTAATACTACTATTACTACTAATATTACTACTACTACTACTACTAATATTACTACTAATATTATTATTACTACTACTACTACTACTACTACTAATATTACTACTACTACTATTACTAATATTACTACTACTACTAATATTACTACTACTACTACTACTAATATTACTACTACTACTACTAATATTACTACTACTACTACTACTAATATTACTACTACTACTACTACTAATATTACTACTACTACTATTACTAATATTACTACTACAACTACTAATATTACTACTACTACTACTACTAATATTACTACTACTACTACTACTAATATTACTACTACTACTACTACTAATATTACTACTACTACTACTACTAATATTACTACTACTACTACTAATATTACTATTACTACTAATATTACTACTACTACTACTACTACTACTAATATTACTACTACTACTACTACTACTACTAATATTACTACTACTAATAATAATAATATTACTACTACTACTACTACTAATATTTCTACTACTAATAATATTAATACTACTACTACTAATATTACTACTACTACTACTATTACTACTAATATTATTACTACTACTACTACTACTAATATTACTACTACTACTACCACCAACACCACAACTACTGCTACTACTACAACTATTAATAATACTACTACTTCCACCACCATCACTACTACTACTACTACTACTACTACTACTACTACTACCACCACCACTACTAATACTACTACTATTATTAACAATATTACTACTACTACTACCACCACAACCACAATTACTACTACTACTATTATTAATACTAATACTACAAGCACCACCACCACCACTATTACTACTACTACTGTCGTCAGTAGTACTACTACCATCACCATTACTACTACTACTGTCGTCAGTAGATGACAAAAATTACTGCTACTGTCTACTCCACTACTACTGTCGTCAGTAGTACTACTACCACCACCTTTACTACTACTACTACTACTACTACTACAACTACTACTACCACCACCACTACTAATACTACTACTATTATTGATACTATTACTACTACTACTACCAACACCAACACTACTACTGCTACTACTACTTCTACTACTACTACTACTACTATTATTAATACTATTACTAATACTACAACTACTACCATCACCACCATCACTATTATTACTACTACTGTCGTCAGTAGTACTACTAACACCAACAGTACTACTACTACTACGGCTACCACCACAACCAATACTATTACTACTACTACTACTACTAGCGACTACCACTACTACTACTACTACTACTACTACTACTACTTCTACTGCTATTATTATTATTATTATTAATATTATTACCACTACTATTACTACTGCTATTATTACTATTATTACTATCACTACTACTACTACTACTACTACTACTACTACTATTATTATTATTATTATTATTATTATTATTAATATTATTACCACTACTATTACTACTGCTATTACTACTATTATTACTACCACTACTACTACTACTACTACTAATACAACTACTATTACTACTACTATTAGTATTAATTCCTTTACTACTACTATTACTACTGCTACTTCTACTACTACTACTATTACTACTACCACCAACACTACCACAACCACTACTACTACTACTGCTACCACCACCACCACCACTACTATTACTGCTACTACTACAACCACCACCATTACTACTACTACTACTACTACTGCTACCACTATTAGTATTAATACTTTTACTACTACTATTATTACTGCTACTTCTTCTACTACTACTACTATTACTACTACCACCAACACTACCACAACCATTACTACTACTACTACTACTGCTACCATCACAACCACTACTATTCTTACTACTACTACTACTACTACTACTACTACTACCACTACTACTACTACTACTAGCGACATCTATCTCACGTGTAATATCGTCGGAATAGACAAAACGATAATACTCTTGTCATCTAAGCTGGGTAAGATGTTTATCATCCAGTGGTACGATAAAATATTAGACAACCAGGTACCGATGAAATCTTATGCATACACACACTGTTAAGAAAGTCACAGCACACTGATCCACATAAATGATAATTGTATGGCATTAAGAAAATAACTATATGGAAAACTTTAGACCGGCTCTAGCAAGGGAGTTTTAAAGAAGCGTTTTAAGGATAAGCTTAAGACATTACAGGCTCACTTCGACACAGGCACAGATTCAAGGGAGTGTCTTGAACAAAACAGATCCAAATAGCGTCACAGATATAACATCGGTACAGCAGCTGCCGAGAACCTCTGACATAATAATACGCTACAAAAGACTGCTAGCAGAAAGGCAAGCGCAATGTCCTACATACTCATCCCGCATACTCCCAGTGAGGTACACAATTCTAGACAAGCATATGGTTTATCAATCACAGTCGATCACACCACAGATATCATTTAATCATTCTAGTTGACCTGAATTGTCATTGTCGACTCCGGCTTCTTAAAAACACAATAATATTAAAAGACAGAGATGTACCAACAAATACAATATAGCTTTTAAGTTATTTCGGTAATAGATTATATAGACATAAGTAACAATTGAAATATCTACACTACATTTCATTCAAAGTAGTTACATTCAGCAACTACAAACTTTTGTCAACGTGCATAGAACTGAAGTAAACATTCGTGGAACCTATTATTAGACACCTCTCTCAGCCTGCTTGTCGCATTGGTGATAACGTAATAAGCATCCTTGAATCGACAATTCCCTTCATTTATAATTTCAGTAAGAAGATCCACAGAAAAAAATAGTCGCTGCAAGGTAGGGAGAAAATTGATGTTGCTCTAAGGTAATCACATTTTGCTTTGCAATGTCCTGCTTTACCAGTAGGGATCCATTTTTCAGGTCACTTTTTCCTAATTGTATCTCTTAGAAGACTTTGGATATCAACGCTCATTTCCGTGTTAACCTTTCGTTAGTGTCTCCATGGATTGATTTGTCAAATATAACACATAATCTGACATTTGTACGTTGTTCATTCAAGGACATTTTCTACTCCACGAATGCAACTACCATATCTATAGCATACTATTATATAACAAACATATATGTTTGACTGTGTATTGTGTTAGTTGCATCCTTGGAGTAGAAAATGTCCTTGACTATATAATATATATACTAGTATATATATATATATATATATATATATATATATATATATATATATATATATATATAGTTTAGTTATAAATTGCAAAATTATAGATACTTAAGATATAAATGACATATTTATAGTTAGTTAAGTTATTAGATGACAAAATCGTAGACGTTTAAGTTATATATATATATTCTCTTTAAGAGTATATGTAAAAGTGACGCCTGTGATATCTTGTCGTCACGGTCGTAAATAACTACAGTAAGTTACCTATTTGTTTACAGAACGTTGTCTTCATTGTGGAAACTACAAACGCCTCTCTCTCTCTCTCGACCGGGCGAGCAGGCCTGCATTGGACCGGAACATATTTATACATTACTCGATATCCATAGTTCATCTTATTCCTTGTCTTCCTGTTCTTCTTTCCCTCGTGTTCTGTTCTCGATAATCATCATTCCTGCGTTATCATGTTTCTTTAAGTGTCTAATAATCAGTAAACTTTCTTCAATATTTTTAAAAATTCCATGTTTTTCTTTTTCTTGACCATGATATTATCTGGATAATGTACTGATTATGCCCATGCTATTCGCAGAATGTTACTGTAGCATTTCTTTTCAAATGTATATATCCTTCTTGATACTGTCGTTACCAACATCTAAACATATGATTCCCATACCATCATCTTTCATTCAAATACTAGTCGAATATTCTAGACTATCTCAAGCTACTTCGCATACACAACACAAACTATATACATGACTCACCTCCATATGTTGCTATCTCACAGATCGTAAGTGTACTTGCAACTGATACTGTCAACCAGCTAATCTTCGCGGTATTTTGTTGAAATATAACGCGGTAAACTGATTGTACGGATCCGCCCTCAGTGTACGTCTCTACAAGTGTGCCATTAGGGCTGTAAGTTCTAATCACGAAAGACTTCATTTCATGCTGATTGTCTTGCATATCCACATACAAATAATATATTAGATCTTAAGCAATCACAATATAAACAGAACACATAAATAAAAGACCAGTTCTTAAGAAACCATTACATAAATAGAGCATACATTTAAGAGAGTAGTTCTTCAGCAATTACAACTGAAATATAACTTGCTGTGAACTTGCTTAAACTTCACATAGCTAAGTTATCAATTGGTGAATTGAGTTAAAACTGCAGGTTATCATCGGCGTACTCCAGATAAAGCCATATGTGCTCCGACCCCTTTCTCAATCAAGTGTAACGGTTCAGAGTTTCAGTTCGATACCTTTTCATAAGTTTATTCGCATATCCATTGTTGTCTTTCTGTTCGGGCTCTTCCTATCTTTACACAAATATGGCGCGATCTTGATGGTTGATTGGTTGCTAATCCAGCGGTCCATGGACTCATGCCCTTTGATCCAATGCATTAAATTGCATTATATTGCTAAGAAGTATATGGAATTTCGGCCCATCCCAGTCAAGAGCCAGAGAATAAATACATAACCATACATAGGTCAGTTACAAATGCCTTAGTTATAGATGCCTAGTTTATAAATGAAAGAATTATAGTTAAGTTATAAATTGCAAAATTATAGATGCTTAAGATATAAATGCCATATTATTTATAGATAGTTAAGTTATTAGATGACAAAATCGTAGACGTTCAAGTTATAAATGGTTTAACATTTAGATAGTTAAATTAAAAATTACTTAATTTTAGACGAACTTATAATTTGATTAAATGTATAGATAACTAAGTTATATATGGCTTAATTATAGATTTTAAGCTATATATGACTTAATTATAAATATCTAAATTATACATATCTTAATAATAGTTGAATAAGTTATAAATGGCTTCAATTTAGATAGTTGAGTTATAAATGACCTAATTTTAGATAGCACTAATAACTATATTAACCTCCTTTTAAAATATGAATTAAAAAATTAAGGTTTTAAAAAGCAGTTTTCGAAGTGATTAAATGAAATTTCTATGTACTATGTATGTGTTATATGTTTGTCAATGTGATAGATACGAGGATTGATGCTAAAAAATTATTTTTTAAAATATTTTTTTTTGAGTAAACACAGTAAACTCGTGTTTAACTATGGAAAATTAAGTCACATATATATATATATAATAGTATACATATTTGCATTGAAAAGGCAAAATTATTGGTTACTAAACACAAAAGCAAATAGAAAACTGCACATGTTTCGTCATATGCAGAGACCATCTGCTCAGAAAGATAAATAATGAAAGGCTGAGCACCAGGGTGGGGGAAATGGCAGACCAAGAAGACTATGGACTTATAACATTAAAGAGATCATGAATACGTCTTTGGATAATAAAACGAGCATGGCCGAAAACAGAGAAGCGTGCGGGTAGTTAATTGGGCAGACGACGTTCTGGTGATTATTACGTCACATGACATACATATATGGTATATTTATCTCAACAGTTTTGTTTTCATTAGTTATTTTTAAATTACACTCAGTACCCTTGTCAACTACTAGCCCTCCAATTCCCACGCCCTCAGTTTAGCAGTGTTATTGGTCGCCCCCATCTCCATATTTCTTTGTGCGATCTTACACATGCACACTATTTAGTGTGTTTGTATATGCCTGTGTATATATTTAGCACAATTGTCGTGAAGCATTCACTTGGTCGGTCTAACACTCGATATTCCTTCTCTTGTAGCATTACTCATTCATCTTTATAGAAATGTGTTTATCTATCAATGATGCATAAAATTATGCCTTGAATGGAACATCACATATGTAGTTGGAAAGCAGCTGGGAGGTAGTGAAAACAAATCAATATTTTTTTTTGAAAAAAAACAATGAATTCATCAGAGACAGCAGCACACTAGAATTTAACCAGTGATCTAGCTAAGTACATGAATGTGGACAAAGACATCAATAGAGCAGTGAGTTAATTTAATGATGCATACCACATGCTGCTAGTAAAACCATGTCCAGGGAGACGTGCAAAAACTTCAGACCCTACCGGAATGATGAACTGGAGAAGCTGCAATATGAAATGGAAACATCTAGACGGTAAGCAGAGAACAGACCTAGCCAAGAACATACAATAAATATCAACAAACAAAGGCTACATTTCAAAGAGCCAGGTTAAAAGCCATATGGAAAAACCGAAAAGAAAATACAGAATCACCGAACCTTGAAAGAGACACTAGGAAATTATGGAAACTGGTAAATCAAGTAAATGATCAAGATACAGTAAAAATACAAGGATCACACTTTATAAAGTTAGAAACAATTTAACAGGTAAACATGTTACTGATTCCTTTACAGAAGACAACAATTTCAAAGTTAGCACAGACAAACAACAGGAGGTTCCAGAGAATCTAAAAAAAACATTGAACAAGACGAACCTATACCTGAAGTCATAGAGACACCAATCACAGTGAAAGAACTGGAGAATGCAATATCCAAATGGAAAATGAAAACGTCTCCAATAGATGATGGAATGTCCAATGAAATGGTTAAAGACATGGGAACTACAACAAGAGCAAAGCTACTCCAGATCTTCAACACAAGCTGGACCACAGGTAATGTTCTGCAGGCACAGAGGGAAGCAATAATGATACCACTCCTCAAATTAGGAAAAGATGGCAACACAGTCTCCATTTACAGACCCATCAGCCTCACAAGCTGTTTATGCAAAACAGTCAAACGCATTATTAATCTTAGGATGCAGTGGTACTTTGAAAGTGAACACCTTCTGGTACGTAGCAATCAGACTATAAACATTGCTACTCTACATAAGATCAGGCAATATACATATCTCAAGAGATTGAGGATGCATTTCAAGAAAGTGCACTAGTACTAGCAGTATGGATAGGCCTCAGAAATGCATTTGACAATGTTTAGAAAGAATGACTCTTAAAGAAATTGTGATTTTGAGGGGTTAACTCAATAAAAGTACAAATGGGTAGAAGAATACCTGTATAGTAAAAGGACAAGAACACCAAGAAAGTCCTTCTGCGTAATTTAGTCCATCCAGGAAGGAGTCATGTCACCCACATTTTCTTGGATTACATCAATGACCTAGTTGCAGAAATACCATATGAAATCAACGCGGCTATGTATGCTGACGACCTGGTGATCTGATTCTCGGAAGAACATCCGACATTGGCCACTAAACAAATACAATGAGCTATTAATGCATTAACCTTATGTACAAATAGATGGTGCATCAGCGTTGACACAGATAAGTGTAGTACTGCACTCTTCACCATCTCAGCAAAACAAAAAACCGCTGATATCAAGATAAATGGAAAGCCTTTGAAAGATGACAAACAACCCACATGATTGCAACTAAGGCCAGGAGGAAGTTAACACTTCTGAGAAACTAAGTGGAACCACTGGGGAGCCAGTGTAAATGTACTTCGTAAAGTTTACCAGCAAGGCATAAGACCACACCTGGAATATGGTTCATCTGCGTGGTGTCCTGCATCAAACACGACATTACAAAATCTAGATAAAGTGCAAAACCATAGTGCAATGTTGAGAGCAATGAAATCAACAACTATAGTTGAGATGCAGAACATGGGAAGATTGCGAACATTTAACAAACGCATAGACACAAATGTACTAATACAAGCAGAAATGTTTCAGTGTATGTCACGTTATCTAATAAAGGAAAAATTTCAAAATCTAACAATGGGACGACTGAAAAGAAGCAGCTTTATTCAGCCAAAATACAGGACTCCGCAGACAACTTAGAGTTCTACCTGACGTTGACAGTCCCTTAAGATCTGTACCCAAAAAAATCCACTTCAATTGAAAGGTATGGTGTACCAATACACAGTCAGACCCACTGAAAAGAATACTAAGCTCGGACAAACAGAACAGTGTGCAGTGAAGGACAGTCACTCTCAGTTTTCTGGACGAGGAATATCCACACGACATATATGTCAGAGTAGATGGGTTATAACAGAATGCAGTGAGGAATGGACGTTCATGTGTATATACAGAAAATGGAGATACGATGAAACACCAAAAGGGCAATCTGCAATATTTATGATGCAGAAATCCAGGCAATTAGGATGGCAGCTGAAAAAACTGCTGAAATCCAACCATTGCCTACAGCCAGTGGTATTCCTGACAGATGCAAGGTCAGTTCTTCAAGCTCTTCAGTCTAGACAACTAACAGATTTACAAAAATTACTTAATGAACTGTCGTACCAGTATACGGCAACCATGCAGTGGTTACCCTCTCACTTTGGAATACCAGGAAATGAATACGCAGACCAACTGGATTAGCAGGGTGCCGCCGAAGACCAACCAGAGGTACCAATTACATACTATCAGAAGAAACAGATGATCACGTCAATAAGACAGCCACAAACATCAACACAAGATAACTATCACATTATGAACAGATCAGAACAAGTTGTAATTCTAAGCCTCAGAACGGGACACAACCTACTTCGCCATGACAACACGGCCATGTGTACATGTGGACAGGCAGCACATAGTGCCAAAGATATACTTCAAGATTGTTCTGAGCATGAAACGCTGACGCAGACATACTGGCCAGAGAAAACAACACTGGAATGAAATCTTTATGGTCCACTGTATGAACTACAAATGACAGTTTTATTCAGGAGACAGAATTACAGAGAAAGACATGTTTCAAGTGAACGAAAGAAGAAAAAGAAGTAAAATAAATGATCTCGCTGTGCAGAAAAACATATCACTGCTCTGGCGAGAACGATAGAACCCCACAAAAGACCACAGTAAGGTGCACAATAAATGTGATGCAGAGATGTCATGAACACCAAGCACAACAGCGGTGGTAACAATCTAAACTAAAAGACTACATGAACTGATATCTACTCCTACCAATAGCGCAGAACATCTCTCTATCTTTTTCTTTACATTAATCGAGTGTATCCTGAGGGCAATGTGCCAACCTCACCACTGAAGATCTGATATGTAAACATAATATGTTTATAAATATAAATAGCACCATAGACTGCTTCTCACAGGTCTGTAAAAACTTTGGTCTCACTATTAACATAAAAAAAAACAGAACTCATGCACCAAGTAACATCATATAGCCAACATACTGCTACTTCCATCATCGTCAATCAGGAAAAACTGCAGGTAGTCGACAATTTTACTTACCTTTGAAGCACTCTCTCTCGGGATGTCAACATTGATGTGGAAATCAATAATAGACTGGCAAAAGCAAGTGCTGTATTTGGAAGATTACGCAACAATGTATGGGACAGAAGAGGTATAAGAACAAACACTAAACTGCAAGTATATCATGCTGCTGTTATACCAACCCTACTATACGCTTGTGAAACGTGGACAGTGTATGCTAGACATGCAAGAAAAAAAACACATTTCCATCTTACCTGCCTACGTAAATTATTAAACATCCATTGGTGGGACAAAGTACCAGACTACGCGGTCTTCGAAAAATCTACCTCAATAAGTATCCACACAATACTTATGAAGGCGCAAGCACGGTGGGCAGGCCATCTTGTGCGAATGGAGAACTCGCGTTTGCGAGAACAAATATATTATGTGCACTCAAGGCAGGTTTTCGAACAGCTAGTGGACAGAAAAAGCGCATCAAAGACACACTCAAGTCATCAATGAAACATCTTAACATTTTCGTAGGCGTTTGGGAGAGCCTAGCTCAGGATAGAACAGCATGACGTTACAGTATTAGAATAAGAGCACTAGCGGCGGAAGAGTCCAGACAAGATACTGCAAGACAGAGAGGGCACGTAGAAAAGAAAAATACATCTCAACCTCACACAGATACCCTCTATTGTTGTCAATTCTGTAAAATAACATTTTGTGCCCGTATTGGATTTGTTAGTCATTTAAAAACGCACTGTTAACTTTATTATTTTTATTATTTATTGTTATTATTATTATGGTTGAGTTTTTGGTCATCGTCGATTACGACGGACGAACATCATCATAAATATAAATATAACTACCCATACAGTTTGTAACTATAAATATACCTGTAACTATAAATATGCCTGCAATAATAAATATATCTAACTATAATTATTTGCTTCAAGTCTATTTTTGCAATACGACCGGCGCATGTCCGCTTAGAGTTGTTGAGAAATTGATGAGAAATTGGGGTAAATTGTATAGACCGACCAGTACCGTAACTATACCGTTTAGATTATCGGCTGGTTAGTTAGTCGTCGATCATTATCACTGCAAACTGGACACGTCCATAGTTGCTCCGATCTCTCTTTGAGTGTATCTGTTAATACACTTCTGCTGAAAGTATCTGTCCTATGCTTGCTGATCAACATTCAGCCGCGCCTTCCAAAATGTTCACTTTTAGCAATACCGCATTTCAATCCCTGATCTTTAATCCTTGACATTGAAAAGGAACCATCATCCACAATAGTCGCACTCTCGCGTGATATATATTTTAAGAGATTCAAAACATCAGCGCGATCCATTGTGCCATCGCCCTTTGCCACAATCGCGCATGATGTCAGTTGATCCGCTCTTTCATTGCCTCAAACGCCCATATGTAAATGTAAATGCACGAAGGTAAATGTAACCACTTTCAGCCTCGCCTTTCTCAAGGCCTCAATCCAATTTTCGCGAACGAGACCCACTTGTATCTTGTTAATCATACTCATAGTCACTCAAAATGCAGACCAGCTTTACCTGCTGTATATATACCCACTCAAATGCCCTGGACACTGACATATCCTCCATAGTCATACTACTCGTAGTTACCGCAAAAGCACCACTCTCCTCTCTAATCGTTTTACCTCTGCACTGAGCTGTGAAGGCCCAAACACTGCGAACATGTCTAATCACAGATCCATCAATGTATATAATCACCTCCCCCTCTTTGGTATTTTCACTGACCAAAGTCTGCACTTATTTCTCCACAGCTGTGGGACACCATTCTCTGCATTACCTGCTAAGTGATATTACTACTCTCAAACAAGTTTCGAAATCTGTGGGTAGATTTATCCATTATCAAGTAGACTTATCGGTTGCATGATGAATATACGTTATCAACACGTCTTCCAAAAGCACTTTAGAATATGTTTTTGGAAACGGAATCTCAGCTAGACCAACGTCAAACTGTGAGTTCATCTCTATAGTCTGAGGTAGTTTGACGAAATGGAGCTAGTGTTATTGTCTGGTTAAATGTTCATTGCCCAATTGCTGTGTAACGTTACGCAAAAACACATCGTAGTGTGGGATGTGGTACCATGTAACCTAGACAATTACTCAGCAGAGTGAAGCAGAACTTTCCGTCAGGGACGTTGAAGTAGCCTTGTGTCCTGTGATTTCTCCCCCTTCTTCTGGGATTTCGACCTAATCAACTTCTATTAGTATATTGTGATGCCCTTGGCTGAAATCGAGGATTTGAAACACGAGCAGTATCAATACACATTGACTAAATGTTATTTTCAAGAAGATGTGCCTCGTTCTTCTAGAATCGTTTCGACTCTATAAACTGTTTGGTTAGATAATTTCTGCTGTTCCTCTCTGTATAATGACTCGTGCACCTCTTTATCCGCATCAACTATTAGTAGATACGACACTAGTGGGATACGACCATATCACATTTACATAGTGTAACGAGTAGTTTTTTTTGTTAAATAACGCGACATTTCCTTTAGTGTACCATTGAATCTCTCGAAGATGGATTCTCTTACATCTTCAATTTTAGTTGTAAAGAACTTATCGCTGTTGACTTAATAAAATTGAGGAAAGTTTTATTAGTCAACTTTATTTCGTTGTATTTTTGGAAATTCATAGGAAACCTATGTCTGTGCGAAAATATCGCTCAGCACATGGACTAGATTTTCTTTCAGTTTTGTTCTTGAACAGCACAGCGCATTCGAATTTACTAAATACGTATATCAACGTCACGAGATACGAATATCCATTGGTGTATTGTCTTAACTTTTTTCAGGTGGATTAGATCAGGCTGAAAATGTTGATATAGTCGTCCTATTATGATTGCTCTCCTCTTATAGTGACGACGAATCGGTTTATCTAAGGTGTAAGTATCCTGATGACTTAACCTTTGTTTGGCGATTGTTAGTTTAAGTTTACTCGTACGTTTCAGTGTCGCAGTATCTCTATACGCACCCGACCTCTTGGGATTGTAATAATTACGAGACAGCTTCACTCCCATTTTGAAGGTTCAACGCTAACGTCAATCTTATTTTGAATTTTCTCAATAGACAGTTGCTTGTCTTCCTCGTCTTTATGGACCAGGGAATGTAGTATTCGGTGGTTATGATGTCTCCTAGGATCAGAGGTGTTGTTTTATTTTGCTCGGGTCAATTCAGATACTGCAGTAATGCTTGTTGGTAGAGTGTTGATTTATCTTTATTATGTACGTCATAACGATCCAGAACCTGTCTCAATTGGTAATTTTTAAAAAAAACCGCATGTTTTCTGTTAGTGTGCTGGGTAGTCCATACGTAGATTTCTAAGTCAGCGTCTATAGGAGTTTAGGATCAATCTGTATCTATTTTCTTAGCCTTATCTAAACACGCAGGATACTATCCAACACATTCAATACTCATTTATGAAGTACGTTTAAGATGTACGTTTATGAAGTCACCGTGCTGAAGAATACGTGTATGATTTTTCTCTGTGGTCTTCTTTAGCACGAGATCTTTAAGGCTGCTCTTGTGACGACACAATAGCTTCCGATGCAATTTAAGGCGAAAGTTCCTTTTAAATTGTTGAGGGAATACTAGCATAACGTGCCCATGAGTTCTGGCATTGCATGTTTAATTATTGCCTTCACTTCAGCTGGCTAGTGTCTTTTCTCCTCAGATGAGCAGGCGTTTTATTTCGATAAATTCACTTCGTGGATCTCACCAGGAAATACTAACTTCTCAGTCTCAGATAAATCTGGTGTTGTCAGTCGTAGGTCGAAAAGAAAATATCCATGAGGTGCTGATGTCACGACTTTAAAGATTACATTAACTTAAACATCTTCCCGGGATACATCTGATTAGCCATGTAACAGTAACAAGATCTGCACTTTGTGTGACAGAAACAACTTGTTACCGAAAACATATAGTTGACTGTCTGTCCTGGACAGACTAGTGTGGCAGAAAGAAGATCTGCAGCGTCACAATAATTTGCGACGGGAGAAAATGCCTTTTAGGACTTACTGGAATACTGGTGTAGTGACCAGGTCTAAATCTGTGTAATACTGCTCGACATCAATCAGTTAACCAAAGCACTGCTTCACACGAATATGTGGTTTATTTGCACAAGTTGATATACACCAATTGATAGCATCATACTCATAAGAGAGGCAAATAAACACTAGTCACAAGTTCCAAACTAGTCTTTTTCGAGTCCGTCCTCAACTCTGCAGACTAATCCTAAAGTATCTGCAACTGGGCAATAATATAATAATCGCCGATTACAAATTACGCTAGCACATCCAGGAATTGTTTCACTCGGGTTATAAGCGAAGTCTTAGAGATTATACACCGATTGACTATCTGGCCCTGACTCTTCGCCTCTCCTGGGAGACCGAAAACTTGACTATCTCAGCTGTGAGACTAAACTAGGACTTGTCTCTCCTGGGAGACAAGCACTGACTGTCCAAGACAAGCCTGATTGAGACTGACCGTGCGGAGCCTGACTCATGGGACTACTTCCTCAGGAGTGAAATTCGACCGCCCTGCTCTTCAGTCGATAATGCAATGTTTCTTCCTCTTCCACTCCTAAGTTCCTCCAAACTTCCAGAAACTTCCAACAAATCGAAAGCTTTCATTTTCCCAGAGGAAATCCTCTGGCCATTCATAAATTGATCCTTCTGGTTACAATAAACCCACGTTGCCTCAGCCCAACCAGAAAGCTTCTACCTGGTATGATTCCCGTCTGTCTATTATCTGACATGTTCTTAGGTAGACAAACGTTGCACTAGATCATAGCTTGACACGTTATACTGGCAATCACCTGTATAAAAACAAATGTTTGGGTTTTATCGTCGCTTGACGCGTTCTTAGATAAACACACCTTCGCATTGTGTGCCACCAGCGTCCGTAGTGACAACATTTACATAGAGCAGAACATTCAATGTGTTGCATTTCACGCCGTCCATCTCTTGCTATCTGTGAAGGGTTCTCACTTCTTACGGTGAAACCCCGAGCCTGTGAAGGGTTCCACAACCAGAGACTATCACAGCCAAATGTATAATTGTTCGTTGTTCCTTATTTTTAGCAAACATATTCAGCCCAACGTACATTACACTCACTGGAGTGCACTACCAATGTAAAAGATAAAGGATGCTGAAGGTCTATTGTAGGCAAATTTCGACGAGAATATTTTAACTGATGATGACTATGTCCCTTGATAAATTTTGCAATTTTCATAAGTGTAATCCTTGCACAATGACGCTTTTTAGACCACTGTTCCGCTGGTCCACTGGGATGCTGAAACATTATTATTTCTATATTACTGTGCGTCACTTTGAAAGGTTGCCTCGAGTTTTCCATTGGTCACGTTTTTATGTTTTGTCGCACAAGCTAAATACACTCACAGATTAGTCTACCTGTGACACGAAATCACGGGGTTAAAAGGCATGTTACTGTCGAATGATAAGGTTGGCCAATGAAAATCCATAGCAATGTCTGCCTACCCACATAACCAATTCCAAGTGTGCCACATGTATTGCAAACAAAAACCAAATAGTAATACTAATAATAATAATAATAACAATAATAATAACAATAGTACTAATTTCGTAATAATAATAATAATACGAATAAAAATCTATTTCTGAATGGAAACAAGAGGAAGATTATGACAAGCGACACAATCACTTGCAATTTCGGAATCCGTATCAACAACAGCGAATTAAAAATAGTCACAGGCTTTGAATACCTTGGTCATTTTAGCAACAGTAACGGTGATGTAAAAGAAACTGGCTAAACATCATGGTTCTTTCTAGAAAGTAAAAGAAACTGGCTAAACATCATGGTTCTTTCTAGAAAGCTCAAATACTTTAGCCATATCAAAAGCCATGACAGCCAAGAGAAGACCATAATGGAGGGGGTTATGCCAGGGAGACGAACAAGAGGAAGACCTAGATGAAGATGAACGCAAAATACCAAGGCCATCTGAAATTGGCAGTAGCAGAAGTAGGAAGACTGGCTCAAGATAGACAGAAGTTTCGAAAGGCTGTGATAACTACTGCATCCTGTTCATGATATGCTACATGATGATGATAATAAGTAATAAAACATGTAACCCATTGACAGAGTCCAACAAGACAAATTAAACAAATTTCTTCAAGAAATAGGCATAGATGGAAAAGACATCAGACTGATTAGAAATATATATTGGGAACAAACTGCATCATTAAGGTGTGAAAACAGCTAGTCACCATACATAGAAATAAGAAGAGGGGTAAGACAAGGATGTATTTTATCACCAGACCTATTTAATATATACACAGAGAATATCTTTAAAAATATAGAAGGAATACCAGGACTCATGGTCAGGTTAAACCCCCCCCCCCCACTAATAGAAATTGATTGCATATGCTGGATGCAGTTCTTTCAATTGATACATAATGGGTTAAAGATTCAGGAAAATCAACTTTTGGGGTAAAATGAGCATAATTTTTTTTAATTTCACTGAAAATGTGATGTTGTATGCCCCAAAATTGTGTAATCTATGTGTCTGTCATTAGGTTTATATCTCAAAAACTAACATAGATAGTTTAATGAAACTTGATATTCACATAAAGGATAATAGTACGTTTCAGTTCAACCATTTAAGTCTTTAATCAGAGATATGGTTCAAATGTTATACTGTGTTATGTGGAAATTTTTTTAAAATTTTAAGCAAGGGGTATAGGTTAACATAAATGGCATAAATATATAAAGTATTCCATCTGTTACTATGCCTATGCTCCAGATTATGTGCATGAAAGTTTCATAGCTGTGTGCCAAGTTTGGATAGAATATGTTAACAACTTTATGAGATATCTCCTGAATTCCACCTGAAAACATTGGAAAAGGTAGTAATGAGAAAAATGCAACAATGTGACTTACAATACTGGTTCCCTATGTAAATCCAAACTTAGTAAGCTCTTGCTCCATAGGAATTATCCTTATCATGTACCTTGGCTTATTGTACACTTTTTCTTGCTCATTTTATTTTTCTATCTATTATATTTCCTTCTTTGGCCTCTATTGCTCTGAGTCGGCAGATACGCAGAAATGTCGTAACATTGTGGTACCCACAGCTCAGTCCTTATTTCTTTAAACTGACAATCCTGAAATTTAGTTTGCCTAGCTTTCCTTCATTAAATACCATAATGGTATCATTTACAGCTAATTCCAATCTCTCTCTTCCTACAAATATTGCTTTAGGACAAATATCCCAGATCAGGTGATGGAATGCTTCATGTGAATTGTGTGTACCACCAGGGAAACACACTTTTTAACAAATTATCATCCAAAAGATCCTCATAAACAGGTTTTATTATTTCTATGACAAAATCAGTCAGCTTATTCCTGTTTTGACTATGACACCTTGATTGTGAACAGTTTAGATGTATTCCTTGTATATGTTCCCAGATTGCCCATATTGCTTTTTTCATAGTCTAAATTTCCCACATTTGACCTAATGGCACCTTAGTAGTGACCTTGAATGAATTCTTTTTATTGCTGCTTTTGTTAGTCCTCCTGCAACTCCAATTCTTGTATATATTCTGCCATTTTCTATAAATGATGTGTTCTTTATAACTTAAACTGTATACTTCATCTAAGAGTCTTGTGGCCATAGGCTTGTGAACATGGCCTCACCATTATAGTTTTCTTATTAATTTACCCAAAAAACCAGTAACCATGGAAACTCTAAAAATTAATTTAAAATAATTCCAGATGGATGATTACAACTAGACATGTATCATTGTTTGCACAAATGATTACTCTTTCAAATGGATCAATAAACTATAATTATCAAATCTTAAAGAAAAATACTAATATTGGGGGTATAACCTAACCTCAAGATCAATGGGACAATAATAAACAACCTTAGATATGCAGATGGCACTGTTCTTTTGGCAGATAGTGAACATGAACTACTTAGAGTAATAGATCAAGTCAATAAATCAAGTAATGTTATGGACTAGATATAAATATCCAAAAACCAAAAATCGTAATAATCAGCAAAGACACAGAAGAACAGAAGCTAAACATAATCATACGTGGAGAGAAACTACAACAAGTAAAACATTATAAATATCTTGGACACATAGTCACAAATGGTGGCAGATGTGAAACAAAAGTTAAAACGAGAATAGGAATGGAACAAAAATAAAGTACTTTCATAAAGTACTTTATGAAAATGAAAATGACATTAAGAAATTATTAATATCTAAGCAAATTACAAACAAGTTAAAAATGAGAATTATAAAATGCTACATCTATTGCATATTAATGTAGGGCTCAGAAACATGGACACTAAATAAACAATTAGAAGACAAAAATTGATGCCTTCGAGATGGTGGTATATAGAATTGAAGAATATGGAGAACATGGAAAGAGAAGAAAACAAATAAAGAGATACTAAAACACTTAATATGAAGAAGGAGCTACTAAGAAAAAAACAATCAGGCAAATAAAATACTCTGGACACATTAAAAGACATGACACCTTAATCAAGACCTTACTTGAGGGTAAAGTCAAAGCGAGCAAGAGGTAGGCAGAGATACAGGTAGGAGAGTAACATCACAGGATGGACAGGTTACAGTCTAGCAGAGTGCACCACCAGGACAAGAGAGAGGAGATGTTGGAGATTCGTTGCAGCCAACCTTCGTTGCGGAGACGGCACGTAATGATAATGATGATGACTCCTATCAGAAACTGTAACAAAGAAAACCTCGCGGGTTTCACAACAAACACCATCAAAAATCTACTGTTGCGTTGGAACTCTACCCATATTGTTTTTCAGTTTGTAAAATAAACTTTCATGAATTTCACCTATGCTTCAGTGACCACCTATACGGCAATTTGGTAATTGAGACAATACATAGACGCAGACCTACCTCAGCAGAGCATTCAGCTGAAAAATTTTCAGTTCTCTGGCACAGTGTACATTCTAGTCCCCAACAGTAGAAGGCAACAACATTACCCAGTGACATCTTTTTGTCCATTAATCAAGTACAACTGGTAACCTCCCGTTTTGATTTGTGCTGGCGATCTCGACAATACTAAGGTCAATTACCACCAGCAAAAATTTTCATGTCATGTCCCATATTGCACACCGATTGACCTGGTATAATATTAATATTAAGTCATTGAAGTAATTCCACCGCTGTCTTCTCGTTGGTAGGCAGTCTATTTGCAGTATTTTCTGGTGACCGTTTGTTAACAGTGCTATTAGCTGTGGTGCCGTTAGTCGATGCACTATCGTGTTAATGAAAGGTCTGTTTCCCGATTCCCTGTGGTGAGTCAACAATTGAGACAACACATTTTTTCCCAACAAAAAATTGGGAGGGGAGGGGGGAGTAGGAGGACTGAACTGCGACCATTGTACCTAATTGTACTTACGACAAAGATAAACGTCACCGTCAGTAGTGTTATGAACTAGCGTCATCACACAGTTTCTCGTATTATAAATCAGCGTCATAACACAGTTTCCCTTAAGTGCTCAGCTGCTTTGCTATTGGCGGACCAGAAAGCGCCTGATTAGCGTTGCATACCGCTGTCGCTTACAACAATTTCACCTTTGCTCGACATTCTCAGATTTTCTGCTTTCTGGTGACTGTAAATAATGATTATTTCAAACCACGACGAATGAGTGAACTCGAAACCATGGTATGCTGGTCGGTGGGCGAATGATGTAACACAACAGGCATCCTGGAATGAAATCATTATACTTTACCATGTTAATCTTTATTTAATAAAACAGACAATAATAAAGATGGTATCTTGAAAGATTGACATAATTAAAGAATATACCTATTCTAAATACATAACAACCTACCGTGTTGATTAAATAGAACAGCTGTGAAGAGGAAAGATGGTCGTTTGTAAAATATACTAAAGGTGGGGTTTGGATCCAGTGCCGCAGTTTGAGAACATGACCCTTCTTGACGTGGAACATTATCAGTTCTACCATCAACCGCTTTCCATGACTCGTAATTTGTACTGCTTTGGTTAGTTGCTTGTTTTAAAGCGAGATTTCGTCCTGACAGAAGAAAAGTTCAATGAACAGGTCAATTACTACTATAGCACGTTTCCAGACACTTGTATTCACGATCTATAATATCTCAGTAACATGTGATCGTAATAAAACGGTTATTTGCATGTAATTTTTTATATTATAAAAACAAACAATTTTTCAGCTTTTATAATATGTTTGAATAGACATATTACGTTTAACTATGAATAAGTTAGAAATAGTTATCTTTCAAGACTTTATTTACGATAATTTCAACCATTGAATAATATTTCACGAGAGAGAGAGATAGAGAGAAAAAGAGAGGGAGAGAGAGGAAAGTATCGGCAATATACATGTGTGTATGCACTTGGGTTCAAATATTGTATCTTGACAATAACTTAACTTTGAAAAGAAATATGTAGTAATTATAAAACTATTAGTCTTATTACTTATTATAGCACAAAGATGAAAAGATGTATGTATGTATGTCTTTGTATTATTGAATCGCAGTCAGAAAACGTACCGAGTAGTATTAAACCAGCAACAGGACCCCCTACAGCAGCTGTGGTACCAACATTGTGGATATGTGAGGTCACAGGACACGATCGGCTCGAGGTGTTGATACCGGAAACCGGAAATGCGCGGGGTGAATCCGTTTATCGGTACTACAACAGATAATACTCTAAGCTCGGTGTCATCATTGATCAAGGCTAACACCTCTTGTGAAGCTGGTGTTAGAAGATCACACTGACGTGGGGTCAAGTATCACTCTATATATTATATATATATATATATAAAGATATCACATACCAGAGAAAAGGTTCAGTAATAGAAAATGCTACCAAGTGGAAACATTATTTTACAGCTATGATTGCGGGGCCGACCTGGTATGGCCAAACAGATTTTGTGAACAATTTCTCAACGTATGTGGATTTATTGGTGGACCCTACCCCAGAAGAAACTACCTGGTGTTAGGGTTAGTTGCAGTCTGCGTATGAGACTATGCCAGGTGTTAAATTTATTGAAGGGCTACCAGAATGTCGCAATGGACTGGTGATAGGCCAAGAATGTTGGTTATTGATGATTTGATAAGTGAGATGGATGAGCGCGTTACTAAATATTTCACTAAAGGGAGTCATCATCGGAGTCTAAGTGTATTGTATATTGTTCAGAATTTGTTTGTGGAAAACAAACAGTACCATTAGCCTGAATCCACACTACATTGTACTTTTCAAGAATCTCAATGTCGGTTCGCAGATTATGCATTTGGCCAAGCAAATATCCTCCAGTCGAAATATTTAGGCGCAAGATAGTTTTAAAGTCGCAACATCTACCGCCCATGGTTATTTGCTGATCACCTGATCATTTGAGATTGCGAAATTATATATCAAATATTAAAAAATATGGCTGAGCTTTGAAACACAGCGGGCTATTGTTAAAAGTCAGTGAATAGTATAGTAAAAACAGCATCACCTGAACTCATACTTACCCTGTGTGAACGTTGTCAAATTACCCTAACAAAGGATGTTCGACTTACCAAGCATAAGAAGAAACTACTGCAACGACACAAGATTAATCTCAGACTGCTCGCTCGTAAATAGATCACAGTGAAAAGACGGAAACATATTCTTCAACACCGTGGATTTATAGGCGCATTACTGAAACCTGCTCTGCGTGTGTTGGGTAGCCTCCTGGGTGTATAATGGTCAAGAAAATGTTACTGATAAATCCTCAGTTATTATATACTTTGTTTCAAATATCTACTTACACATTCCCGGATAGTTCAACAGATAACATGCGAGATCTGGATCAACAGACGCTAGAGGTATTGACTCGTACGGCTTTATCTGATGCGGATAAGGCTAGGCTTTACCAGCTAACATTACAACATTATTTGACACGGCTTGACCAGTACAAAAACAGACCACTTGGGCAATTAGACATCAACCCAACTCCAGTGGTACCAGTTAAACCAGTACATAACAAATCAACACCGTTGGTTCCTGTAGAACCAGTACGTAAAACTGAAGAGCCAGTAAACATGTATTTAAAAATATCCAAGTAGTCTTCACATTACCCAAAATAACAAACTCGATGGTCTAAGGCGGCCAGGGGATGAAGCTCCACATATTGACCTCGTCTATAGTTGTTTTGTGGTACACTAAACAAATTAAGGCCACAATGAAGGCATTCGCAGGAGATGGCATGAATGAAAACGTGAATGAAAACCATTATCAGAATATGTCTCGCGGCTTGTTCTGCATGGAATGATCTCGATGAAGATTAGCAGTTGGTTTTATTCTTTTCCGACAGGGCTCACCAGTTGGTGGTGGGCGTTATCGGTATCTAATACCACTATCAGATCGGGTAACGTGTCACTGTCCAGCTTCTTTAGCTCTATCTCGCATGAAGTAGCAAATATTCACACCACCTAAAGCATCCTGAGACACTTGCAATCCAGACGTAACCCCTTCTCTAATTAAACATTTACCGCCTGAGTTTTAACTAATGTAGTACCATTATTCCCAGGCTGCTAAAGAAACTACACAGCCGTTGCCTTTTTAATGTCTACCACCGACAAATAAGCCATTTCCGGCTTGGTTACAGAAAAACTCTTCATATAGCCTGAAATTCTATGTATTGCGGCGTGTCTAACCATTGTTTACTGTAAAGGAAAACACTTGCGTGAACGAAAGTGAAGTGTCACCGTTGACTCCAGCTGTAAATGTTATCTTCTTTCAGTGGTCTGTTGTTAAGGGATCTCGACGGCGTCAAACGAGAATCGACTTAGAGGTGTAAAGTGTGGTTTGTCATAGATTTGTAACACTGTGTTGTCAAATATGGGTAGATAGCGTAATACTTGGACCATCGCATCACCCACTGAACGTGCAGATACAATATCTTAATACACGTTGACAGTTTTAATGTCACGAACCATATCAACCATCTCTTGTCTAGTTCAATCAGTATCGTCGTATGTCATACGTATTTTTTGGTAGCGCTAGAATGTTTTTCAGTATCTCATTCAGTATAAGTTCAGTGTCGTCATCGAGAATCTTTATTGTAGCTCTCTTTGAGGTTTTACTGTAATATATTTTCGCAATACGACCAGCCTTTGTCAGCTCAGAATTGAGTTAATAGATAAAATCGTAGGCTGAATCGTATAGACCAGCCGGCAAAGTTATTACACCGTTCAGGTTATTGGATTGTAGTTAGACATATGTCAACCACACCTCATCGTCGTGCAAGTTGAAATATGTGTTTGTAAACTTAATTTCAGCTAAACCAACTTCATATTGCGAAGTAATTTTTAAAGTCTTTTTATAGTCATTGCGGCAGTTTGACAAAATAATGACTAGGGTTTTTGTCTGGATAAATGTTCATTGAAGAATTGATGGACAAAGTAACGTTAAAACTCATCCTAGCTCTGGGTTTAGTAACATATATCCCAGACATATACTCAATAATACGATCCAGAACTTGTAGTCAGATACGTAGAGGCTGGATCGCGATAGATTGAATAATGAAACACCACTCATCACATAATTAATAATCATTTTGCAGAGGAAAACGATTTCTCAAAACGGGACCAGTTTGCCGAATAAGACCAGAGTGAAATTCGTATCCGCCCACTCTCTTCTTCTGGTCGTAATACAGGTGTTTAAACTTGATCAATTTCCATTAAGCTCTAGTAATGTCTTTGGTGACAACCAATAATTGAATAACGAATTATATCCGAATCGCTTGACTAAATATTGTTTCCGAGACCACCACCTCGCTCTTTTAGTAAAGTTTTATTCACAATATTTTATTCTCAACAACTTTGTGTAGTTCTTTGTAAAATGACATCTGTACTTCTTCACCCGCATCCTCTTTGATCGTATAAGTTATAGTGATGGTCGGTTGTATCTGGCTGATTGTAAACAGTTCATCTGTCCAGGCGGATGTATGCCGCTTTTTAAAAGTATGTCTGCCTAGACTGATTCTCACCCTATCAGCAACAATAAATTGTACTTTTCTGTCGGTAGGTTGATCTCCAAATAACGTATTCCACACTTTTGTTTGATTATCCTTATTAACTTCTACCGGTGATATCCGAATATTCCTATGAAATGAATAATTGTAATTTCGAATCTAAGAATTAAAAAAACAATGAAGACTTTGACATCCTCGTTTTCAGGTGTGAAGAAATTAGCATTACTATCTGTAAAAACTTGAGAAATGTTTTATTGGTAAATTCTGAACCATTTTAAGTTTGAAAATGTATTGGTTTCTTTTGCTCGAAAATATCACGCACAACCACGAATAAAGATTCCTGTGTAAATGTTCCTGTGTTGTTCTTGATCAGAACAGCCTAGGAAAATTAACTAAACACATCTTTACACGTCACCAAATACGAATATCCATCGTTGTATTTTCTAAAATTTGTTAGGTCAATTAAATCCGCTTGAAACTATTGGTCTATATCACCTGTTATTATTGCACGTCGCTTAGAGCGCATAATTACTATGTTAAGTGTAATTATCCTGATGTTAAGAAGTCGTGGTTTTAAGTTTGTTTGTATACTAACACCATCATATGCCCCTTTTCCTTAGGATTGTAGTAATGGCTAAACATTAAGCTGACCCTTCAGTTGTATGTACTTGGTCTACAGGTACCAACGGTGTTGGTTTGTTATGTGCTGGTTCCACATGTAACACTGAAGCTGGTTTGATGTCGAAAAGCCCCAGTGGTCTGTTTTTGAACTGGTCAATCCGCGTCAAATACTATTGTATTGTTTGTTTGTAAAGATTACCGTTATACGCATTAAACAATTCCGTACCAGCCAAAACCTCTCGCATCTGGTAATCCAGATCTCGCATTTTATCGGTTAAACTATCTGGAAATGTGTAAGTAGATTTTTGATACAAAGTATCTAATAACCGAGGATCGATCTGTAACATTCTCTTGACCATTATACACCCAAGAGGCTACCCAACACAGGAAGAGAGGTTTCAGTAATGCGCCTATGAATCCACCTTGTTGAGGAATCTTTCCATCTTTTCACCGTGATCTTCTTATGAGCGAGCAGTCTGAGATTAGTCTTGTGCCGTTGCGGTATCTTTTTCTTATGCTAGGTAAGTTGAGCATGGCCTTTAGGTATTGTGGGAACATTCACACATGGTAGGTATGCGTGCAGGTGATGTTATGTTTACTATACTCATAACGATGGTTGCTTTCGCCAGTCATAGGACTTTTTAAATTGGCCCGTAGTTTTCACAGTCTCAGCCATATTTTATTTTGTCACGTACACAGCCTGCTTTTATCCCGGAAATCAATGACTCCATAATCTCAAATGATCAAGTGTGTCCTGTATGATATCTATCAGCAAATTACCATGGCTGGTAGATGTTGTGTTTTTAAAACCATCTTGCACATATCTATTCTGATCGGGGTATATTTTCTTGGCCAAATGAATAATCTGCGACCTGTCATGGGGATTCATGAAAAATACAATGTCGTGTGAATTGAGGCTAATGGTCTTATCTTGTAATTTTTTCCCCAAACAAATGCTGTAATATACGATACGTTCAGACTTCGATAATGAATACCACTAGGGAATAATTATTTAACGTGCTCATCCGTCTAACTCATTAAATCATCAATAACCAACAGTCTTGGCCTATCACCAGTCCATTGCGACATGTCTGGTAGGCTTCAGTAAATATAACACCTGGCATGGTCTCATACGCAGACTGCCACTCTTCATAACACCAGATAATTTCCGCATGCGTAGGATCCAACAATGCATTCACATACGTTAAGAAATTTTGCACAAAAAACTGTTTGTCTACACCCGGTTGGCCCCTCAATCATAGCTGTAAAATAATGTTTTCACCTCGTATACATTTTCTATTAATTATTCATATTGTGTAATGTGATATCTTTATATAAATTATATGTATATGGTGATGTTTGACCCCAGGTCAGTGCGTTCTGCTAACACCAGCTTCGCAGTGTGAAAAATAATTTATCTAAACGCCTGACTGTATTTTGAACCAGTCCGTTCTACGGCACCAAATCGCCTAGCAACAATTGCACACGCGTTTTTCAGTACTTGACTAACCGCATCTCCAAAAAAAAGATGCGATTTCATCAAGCCATTCAAATCGTGCACACAAAGTCACCCGAACGGACCAATCGAGACAAGGACTATTACAACAACAACAAACATCCCGTACAGGTATTGAAATATCCTCAGTAACAACAAACACATAACATAATATCCGTATTTGGTGCCGTAGAACGGACTGGTTCAATTCCCGTTAGTCTCAAGAATTTTTAAAAATTGTCCTCTGGCTTCCTACTTAAATTAGACTGTATTTTGCGGGAGAGAGCGAACGAGACTATCTGTTTGTGTGTGTGTTAGCGCTTGTGTGTGCGCACGTAAATATTTAGTATGTGCTTGTGTAATTAAGTGTGTATGTGTGTTAGCAAATGTTGGCGCGTTAGTGTGTGCTTGTGTCTGTACAAGTCTGTGTTTACGCTTACGTGTGTATTTAGCGCCTATACTCCATCAATTACTAGGCACAGGTTAGATATTTTTTCCTATATAGGATAGGTCGGTCTGAATTTAAGTATATATGTTTCATTATTAAGATTATAACTAATAGGTAGTTATAATTTGTTTTTATATTTCACTATAATCAGACATGCTGTACAGAAGCATATAAATATATAAGCATATTTAAGCACCTTTTTTACATTTTGTAGTTTCGTCAAAAAAGGTAATTTTATCTAATCGATCGCGTTCTGAAAACCAGGAATAACGGTTGTCATTAATATACATTCCCACACAATCGGCAAACTCATATAGACACTTTTGTATCACCGTATCGACATTTTACGAATTATCTGTTAGTTGTTCCGCAATTTGGTATGACAGAGTAAACAACGCAATTATACGACCCCAGTTCACAATGTTGTTGTTAAAAAGTTCCTTGGCAACAGAAGCGAAACTATAGCATATATTGTGTTCAGTAATCTCCAATCTGGATATTATTTCGTTAAATATAATATCATGTCTATCCAGTAGTTCCATAACAAAAAATCTTAGACATTTCCAGTGTACCGAACCATTTTTATCATAATCATTAAGAATGAGTTGTCTAGTTAGATTAATAGTTTCTTTGCGAAGCTTCCCTCGCTTGTTAATACATACAGGCATGCTTGTCTGTTATACAGTGTCAATTAATGATATTTATGCATCAGTCAATACTTTTATTATACCCGTGTTTATGATAGCTATGTGTGTGTGTGTGTGGTATATTTCCATTTATTTCACAACTCTCTTTACAGAACTGGCCATAATTCATGACGTGGTTTACAAAGTGTGGACTATCTTGGATAGCGATGTGGAAGGGTATTGCTATGAGTGCTTATTAAAGACACGACCAGGTCACAGACATAAATGTTACCCCGAAGATTTTATAGCAGGAGCAAGGGACAATATTTATTACGTAATGAGAGATTACACAAGTCAGTAGGACTACATAGGTGTTCTACTACGTTATTTCACACGGCGAGTTCTCAGGCTGCATCGTATTAGAGATATCTAAGACTACATAGCATGACCATGGATACTGGTCTCAATTTTAATTATTATTTTTATGTTTTAACACATAGTGTTATTTAGTATAGTTACACTAACTATATTGTTTTGTCTTCTACAGTTCATCATGTCAGATAATATACTACTAAAATTATTTGATTACATACATAAACAGCCACCGTTGCAGTGTGATAGCTGTCTTCATCAGCTAGGCAATCAACTTGGCCGTTCATGTCTCACGAATACTACTGATGTCTACATACGACGATATCTCAACGACGCTCTGATGACAGTAGTATCCGTGGATGAGCTACTTAATTTAGCTTATGCATACATTGTGGATAAGTTAATAGATTTCGAAAATGAGCGAATTAACAAGCATTATAACACATTATTTCTAACAGTATGTCCTCTGGAGTTTACACATAATTGTTCATGCATTTACGATCGACCTCTCCTCTAGCTATACAATTAGTCTATGTGTCATACATTTTTATGTCTAACGCCAGAGATTTGCACCACATATTTTGCATATATGTTTCGTTGTTGTCGATCAAAAACAAAATTGATCAAACAATATACTTATGTCCATTTATTCATGTTATATATATATATATATATATATATATATATATATATATATATATATATATATATATATATATATATATATATATATATATATATATATATATATATATGTGTGTGTGTGTGTGTGTGTGTGTGTGTGTGTGTGTGTTGTATATACTATTGTCACAGCACCAGAAAAAAAATTACATACGACATGCATTCTACCCATGTCTAGCACAACAATTTTGCCCTGGGGGGGGCCTACTGACCCCTACCAGGCGTGTCCACAGGTGGCGGATGGTGGAGGGCACTCCATATATGTCCATATGTGGAGTGCTTGCTGCAATTGAGCAGCCGCGGACCAAACCGGTGATGCTGCCTACCAGGACGGGGCAGGATATCAGTCGGTGCTGATATCTCCACTGAAATACCCCATGTGTCCAGTGACGGCCAGCTTCAAGCGAGTATGAGCCGCTTCAAGCGAGTATAAGCTCATACTGCTAACATGGAGTTATTAACTCCAAGTCAGGAACGTGCTAGGGGAGGAGGATTTTTTTTTTAAATTGCTGCCTTGCAATCACCTTCGGGAGATGGTAAGGCTAAGGGAGACAACCCAGACAGAAAAATCACAACCAAGCCTGCCGAAGACGGAGTGTGTTAGCCAGCGATGGCGCAGATGCTGGGATAAATTAGGGCACGCACGCTTTTACAAAAATGTGGTCATGCGACAATCAACCCTGTCATCATGGTGTCGCTCCTATCAACGAAAACCGGGCAGGAGCGGAGCCGGGCCTCGAAAGGGCCCACCTAAGCGACCGGTGCCTCTGCTAACCTGGATGTCAGGGGCAAGCAGAGTAGTGCTACTGACCAAACCAAATGTCTCAGAATTGCTCAGTGGAATGCGGAAGGAGTGCGAAACAAAAAGCCTGAGCTACAGGAATTCCTGAGGAAAAACCAGATTGATATAATGTGCATACAAGAGACGCACCTAAAGGACACACAGAGATTCTTTATTCGAGGTTATGAGTCCTTCCGCCAAGATCGACTCAACAGAATCAAAGAAGGTATACTGACGTTAGTAAAAACATCAAAACCAGCAGCAGAAATAAAAATATCAGGAGAAGGAGAACTGGAACATATAACATTAAAATTGTTGCTACCTGGTGGAGAAATATCAATAACAAACTGCTACAGCCCTCCTGCCACCAAAATGGAAATTTGTAAACTAAAGATAGAGGAATCATTCACTTAACAATGGGTGACTTAAATGGCCACTCACCAAGCTGGGGCTACGAGGATATGGATCAAAGGGGTGAAGAGAGTGAAGACTGGATGATGGAAAAAAAACTAATTATAATAAACCAGCCAGATGATACACCAACATTCTACTCCAGAGTCTGGAAAAAACTAGCTCACCAGACCTTGCTATGGCAACAGATGATATAATTAGACATATTACAAGAACAGAAGAAAGTCAACTGGGAAGAAGTGACCATGTACCAGTCATCCTGCAAATCGCCAGGTCATGAAGTACATGATATCATAGCATGTCCACAAGCTGGAACTTCAAAAAACAAACTGTACCCTCTTCAGTGAACAAACAGACCAGCTTTGCCAGAATATCACCCTCACTAACAACATAAACCATAACATCTCACAAATAAACAAAGTGATACTGCAATCCGCACAGAAGGCAATCCCAAGGGGCAGACGAAGAGAATACAAGTCTTATTGGAGTGAGACTCTAGAAAAATTGCATAACGAGCTGAATGATGCAAGACATACAATGGAGCAAAACCCTACATAAGAAAACACAAAGAAACACAATGACATCAAAAACACGTTCAATGAGCAGAAAAAAACAGAGATACAAAAGAGCTGGCATGAAAAGACCAGGAGCTTCAACATGACAAAAGACACAAGTAAACTATGGAACCTTACAAGAACTCTAAATGAAGAAACAAAGAATTCACACTACAAGACTGTCATCGAAGAAGAGGGAAAATTCCACACTGGGAAAATGGCAGCAAACATTTTAGCTGACCTCTACAAGGAAGAAAGCAAAACAACACTCTCTCATACACGTATCAAAGAAGTCAAAAAAGAAATTAAATGAAAACTGAAGAATCAAAATCCAGAGCCCTTCACAATCGCAGAACTAAATTGTGCCATAGGAAAACTAAAAACCAAAAAGGCCACAGGAAAAGATGGCATAACCAATTATATGATCAGGAACCTAGGGCCAATCAGCAGAAATTAGCTCCTCACCATCTTCAACCAAACATGGGAAACTGGTAAAATTCAAGACTTATGGCGTGAAGCTGTCATCATCCCAATAGGGGAAAAAAAAAAGGAAAAACAAGCAAGTCAAGCTACCGACCAGACAGCCTCTTGTGTTGCATAGGGAAAACAATGGAGAGAATGGTCAACTCTAGACGGTTAAAATACCTAGAAGAAAACCAAAAGCTCACCAAGACACTGTTGGCCTTTAGGAAAAATCTAAGCACTGAAGACCAGCTTACATACCTAGCACAGGAAATCGAAAATGTTTTTCAAAAGAAGGAAAAAGTTCTGGCTACATTTATGGACTTGAGTAAGGCCTTCGATAAGGTGTGGAAAAGAGGGAGTATTCTTCAAGCTTCTCCAAAACAAAATTAAAGGAAGAATGTCTAGCTGGATAAAAGATTTCCTCTGCTACCGCACTGCAAGAGTAAAAGTAGATGATAAACTAAGCAAAAGTGTTACTCTCCAACAACGAGTACCTCAAGGAGGAGTGATCTCTCCTACCCTCTTCCTAGTATTCGTCAAATGATATGGGAGATAAACTGTTACATCATATTTCAAAGGCCCTTCATGCAGATGACTGCTGCCTGCAGTGCGGCTGGTAACTTATCCACTGCAAAAAACAGAATGCAGACCGCACTTGATACCCTAAGTGAATGGGCATCTGACTGGGGAGTCCAGATAAACCTCTCCATAACTGTGACAACCATCTTCTCACTTTCAAACCACCAAAAAAAGCAAATCTTAAAATAAATAGAAGTGAACTAGCACATATGGAGAACCCTAAATATCTAGGGGGTCACACTAGACAAGCAACTATCCTGGAAACCACACCTGATAACCACTAAGCAAAAAGCAACCAGGAGGCTATCCTTGATGAAGAAACGTGCAGGCACAAGCTGGGGAGCAAATGGAAATATTCTCCAAAAAGTCTACATGGGTACAGTGAGACCTATAATAGAATATGGAATGACAGCCTGGGCATCAGCATCAAAAACAAATACTGATCGCCTATCTAAAGTACAAAATGCAGGACTTTGACTTATCTCAGGAGGGATGAAAACCACTCCAATCCATGCAATGGAAAACATGTAAACATCCGCCCACTGGATGACAGAAGAGAAGAAAGAGTGCTTGTTCAAAGGGAAAAAAATAAGTGCATGCCAAACCATCCCATGTATGCACACATTTCTAGATCAACCACAAGCAGGTTGAAGAGAACCAGCTTCTGTCACATCTCCAAATATCTCCATAAACAACATAAAGAAATCCTCATAAACCTCCTAAATGAAATTTAAACACTAACGGGCATTGAAGAGCCAGGCAATAGTCTCCAGAATGTCTCCATAATAACACAGGTTCCTGGAATAATTAATAAGGAATACCAAACTCCACTTCAACTAAAAGCATTTCACTGGAGATGTTAGAAAGAAAATACAATCCCAAGGAATGGACACATGTCTACAAAGATGGATCGGCAGAAGGAGCAGTAAGGAATGGAGGAGGTGGAATTTCTATAAGACTCAAAGATGGGAAGACAATATCAAAAGCTTTTCCAACCGGGAAATACTCCTCTAATTTTAGAGCAGAAGCAGTTGCACTCCATCAAGCACTGAAAGCCTTCACCGAACCAGGACTGTCAAGACCAAAGAAGATGGCCATATTTATAGATTACAGATCCCTACTGGAATCAATCCAGAGCAACAGAAACGAAAGCCTTCTGCATAACATCAGACATGAGCTAAGACAGATCCAAAAATCAACAGCTATTGCCTTTCAGTGGATACCATCACACTGTGGAATCATGGGAAATGAGAAAGCGGATGCTCTGTCAAAGGCAGGAAGCGAAATGGAGCAACACAGACACACACTGTCTTACGGAGAAGTAAAAACAATAATCCGCAACACATACACAGCAAAGTGGAAGAAACAAATGGAAGGGGAATACGAACATGATGCAATACATCTCCTCCAAAGATATCAAAAGACCACAATATTTCGCCTTAGAACAGGCCACTGTAGACTGTTGGGTCACCTTCACCGATTAAGGATCTCATACACAGATGAATGGCCATGTGGATCGAAACCCATACCCCGGAACGCATACTTCAGGTTTGCCCAACATACAAAGAGCAGAGACAGCAGACCTAGCCAGAGGATAAAGACTTGAGGCAAAAGCTATGGGGCAGCCGCTCCGACCTGGAGAAGACAGTAGACTTCGTCTTGATGACAGGCCTGACGGTATAGCATGACCACAGATGCTGAACGCAGAAGAGGAACAATTTTGCAACATACAAAATATAATTTCTGAAAAAAAAATCCTTTTTTTAAAAATAGTGATAGCCTGAGAACTGAATATATCCAGTTATATCCAGTGCATTGTGAACCATACATGCATACTACTCATGTCTACAGTAATAGATTTCAGCAAGAAAATTAAATTTCTAAAGAAAATATTTTTTTTGGCACTGCTCATTGTTTTGTTTTAATGATAGCCTTGGAACCGCTGAGATCCACTTATGGTGCAACAGTGTATTTTGCACCATAAATGACCGCGCTATTATCCTCCTATACTACTTAGATATGCAGTTAGGTAGGTCGGTAGATGTATGGATAAATATTTTTATTCAGTAGGTAGGTAGACAAATTATACACATTTGCATATGGATATTCTTGTATTGATCTGAATGTGGGTACATGTACGGTTTAGAGCATTTGAACTGGAACGTGGAAAACAATCCATTTTCTAACCAGAAAAGATCTGATTTTGGAGAAAAAAGACACTATAGAAGCAATTAGATAATAGCGACACTGCTCACTGCTAGTAATGTTGTAAGAGATGACTAATAAGTTTTATATGAATGTGAGGAATTTTTGTATCCTACAGGGGAAATTATTAAAAGGTGATTAAGCTATTGAAGGCGTACGTTTTCGCCACAAGGCGGAAACATAGCTGCCAGTGCCGTTAAGATATAACTCTTTATACAACCGCTCTCAGATCCACTGAAATTTGAGATCGTTAACATCCCATACTCCTACGGCATTAATAAATGCTATTGGTTAACTTTACTTTACTTTACTTCTGCTGGTAAGACACAAACACCTCCATTTTATAGGTACTTTTAAATACATTACGGCATGTAAGAGATTAACATTTGGATATAAAGATTAAGTGCTGAATCATTTTCTTTGGCGGTGCTTTCGAGATTTTAGTTAGTCGCCTAACTCATTGTATTTCGGACACTATCTAAAGGATCTCCAAACTTCACATGAGGGTATCAACCATTCCATGATGAATGATCGTTTCAGTTTTTGTTTCATGACATATATTTCCTAAGCCCACAGCAGCGCCTATTTCTGGCAATACTGCAGGCCCTGTTATCCTGTTTTCTGAACATGAAAAAGGAATCATCACCAACAAGACGCCATTGTTTTACATGTGCAAGAAAAATGAGCAAATAATAACAAGACTGTTTACCTACCATGCATATTACAAGAGAACACTAAGGCGTTTTGGTGTGGCGTTGACTGTTTCATCTCATATAGGATCAACGTGAACGAAAAGCTATTCTTGGGTCGAATATTTCAGGCCGAAAAGGGAAATATCGCGGATAAGCTGTAAACATGTTACAACGGATTCAGTACTTCGAACTACATCCTGCTAATCTGTAGGCGTTTGTGAACAATCGCGGAAGTAGAACCGCCCTCAATAATGTATTTAGTCCGTGTTGCTTCTCGTAGAGAATTCAAAGTGTACGTCCATTCGATCCATATTTCTCTACCGCCAGACACAGTAGCAAAGCAGATACGATCAGCTCTCTCGTTGCTTTGTACACCCAAATGGTCATCATCATCAAGTGCCGTGCCGAATGACGCTGGCTATCATTTTTCTCCATGTACATCGATCTCTCATATATGTCATCATCTCTGTTAGTGTTGTCAATCGAAGCCATTTAGTCAGACTGTCCAATATCTTTTCTCTGGGTCTTCACCTTGATCTTTTCCCTTCTATCTTTCATATTGTCACTATTTTTTCAATGCCTCCTCTTCCCATTATGTTTCCAATAAATATTGACCGTCTTTTTCTTATATTATCCATAATGCATCTTTTCACGACCATCTTTCTAAGACATTCTTCATCAGTAATATTTTCTCTCCAAGGAATGCGTAACATTCTTCGAATAAACCACATTTCTGCTACCTCCAATGATTTTTGTTATGTCATATTTATTGTCCATGCTTCATTTCCATAGAGTAACGCTGGTTCAATGTAGCATTTGAGGACACGTTTTCTAGTGTCCATCAATATGGAATAGTTGCACGGGATATGTATCATTTTATAGAATACTGCTTTTGCTTGTCCTATTCTGCTCATAATTTGTGTCTTGTATTTACCATTTGAGCAATTAATGTTCCTAAATATTTGAAACTATTCATCTGCCTTTAAGTTTTTATCATTTAATACTATTTTACTATTTGGTGGTGTACTATTTCTTGATATTATCATTGTCTCAGTCTTACTCACCCAAATGGTGAGTCACCAAAATTAACATGGCACATTCACCCTTGACCTCTTGAATGTCTCAAGCCTCTGTTCTCGAATGCAAACTCGTTTGTTATATTTTTGGTCATGCTCATCAAGTCACTAAGAATACAGATATGCTTTTCCCTCTATGCATTCATCCAGTTCAATGTCCTTGGTCAGGACAATCATCTTCATATCCATGATTCTTCTATAGCAGACTTTAGTTCTTCACTATCAACATCAAAGAATAAACTCTTCAGGTGCACATTGGAAAAATATGCACACAAATCATGATATGCCTCTATTCTCAGTTTCCTGTTGAAATTCGAATTCTTCTTCTTCAGCGTTCATTCTCAAATTCCCGCTGGATCTCTCTTGTAGCAGGACCATGTTCCTACTAGATTTCCAGTAGGATGTAGTCCAAAAAATGGACATGCGTTGTGTTACCGCTTTTTTGCGCACATGGTCCGACACATCCGTCTTCGGCGGATAAGTTTGAATATTCTTAATCACGTTCAGTCTTTAATAGTGTCAATTCCTACTACTTTCTTGTATTCCCTCATCTTCTTCCACCATCAACTGTTCTCTGCAGTGTAATTTTCGAAATGGACTCGTTCATCATAACATGGCCAAATTAAATAACTCTGATCGTGACGAAAAAATATAACTTCTAACCTTGTGTTATTTAAGAATAATAAAATAAACATTTTAAGAAAGTGAAGAATTATACACTGACCTGCACTAATGTCTATGCCACACAGATACCCAACAGCAAATCCCCGAAAAGAAATTTGATAAATATTTACTGATACACAACACATGATGTCAACTGTTGTCGTAGATACATAAAAGTTTCGTTTATTGTCACACTTGTGCGTATTGTTATTGAACATTATAAGAATATCATTTGAAATATCTGAAAGAGAAAAAAGTAAGTATTAGGTACATTTAATTACTAATATAATACATTATAAGATACATGTCCGTAATGTAGGTAGTATACTTAGCTGACTACTTTTCATGCTTGTAAATATTTATCTTGTACGTGCGTTCTTTATGTGTTTGTTTCTTTGTATGTTTGCTTATTTGTGTGGTTGCATGCGTGTGTTTTTGATTCAATATTCAGGTATTACGAGTGGCTAACCTCTTGTTTCTTAGTTCAAAACCTTGGGTGGCTTCTTTATTCAGCTTTCATTCTCAAACTCCCGTTGGTTCTCTCTTGTAGCAGGACTATGATCCTACTAGATTTCCAGCAGCATGTAGTCTAGAGAATGGAAATACGCTGTGTCGCCGTTTTGTTTGCGCCAATAGCCCGACACATCCGACTTCGGCGGAAATGTTGGCTTTTAACCATATGTTTGTTCGGTGGTCTATTTGTATTTATTGTCTATTTATTATATCTTGTCTATCTCCAGGTTTGTGTTGTCGTAGCTTCCAAACATGTCGTTCAGAGTTTAGATTTGTGAAGGTGCTGTATTCTGTATTCCAGGTATGTTGCTCTGATTGAGATGTAGTCATGTTTGTTCAGGATGGTGTTGATGTTGTCTATCCATCTTTTCCTACGTCTACCCATGGCTCCGTGTCCTGATTCCATCCTGTTATAAGTTCGTATGTGAAGATCATTCTCATAAGATGTCTTAACCATTTTATCTGTTATTTCTCTATATATTCCATGCAGGATGTTATACGCAATATCTTTCTAATGTTTTCGCTGCGCATTTTGTCAAGTCTTTTGACTCTAATATTCTTCCTTGGACATTTCATTTCGCAAGTTTTTATCTTTCTATTATGTGTAGATGTCAGTTGCCACGCCTGGGATTGGTAGCATAGTGTTGGTATAAAAATCAACTTTTTCCTTTGTTTTTTTAAAACTTTTATATTGATTTTTATGCAATACAATAGCATAAATAACAACTAGTATGTCATAGCATTCCATACCTTTTCTGGTTCCCATTTTAATGCATATAGTGACAGTCTGTTTTCATTCATTGTATGTATATGCCCGACATAAGTTCAACCTCTTATTCTTGCCGTTGTAGAAATAAATTGATGTTTAGTATCTTATTTACTCATTTGACTTGAGATCTCTCTCTCTCTCTCTCTCTCTCTCTTTCCCCCCCCCCCCCCATATTTAAACGTTTTCTAAGACATTTATTTTATTTTCAAACATCTTTAATTTCTTCTCTAGTGATATTTCTAGTTTCGAACTTGGTTCTTTACGGGATAATATGCCCAAACCCACGTAACATGTTTTACTAAACAAACTTTACGCTCGTTAAAAACATCTGGCATATTTATATTATGGAGAGGAGACAGTGTATGTTTTTCTTTTTTTTTTGGAGGGGGGGGGGATGGAAAGTTGTACTTACGATTAGGCGAATTTACGGTTGAATTAGGGATGGTGTGAGATGTGTTGTTTTTTTTTTAGCAGGGTATGTTAGAGTTAGAATTAGAAACAGTGTTACCGATACAACTGAATCCGCCCATCGTAGTAGGCAAGGTTTGCTTGGTCGTTAGATTTCACTGTCGAAACGACATATATGCGAACTATAGCAGAGATTCATTGATTCTGCGCATAACATTAAAAAGATGGACTGCGATCATGTGGATTTGGACACATTATCCTGTAAAGTACCTCCAACATTTGCAAACAATAATGTACATTAGGATATTATATTGAAGTTAAACAGTCACAGTTTAGTATATTTATGAATTGTGTTTGATTTACTTATTTACTAAAATTCAGATTTACTTATTATTTTAAATTCAAGATTATCATAGTAACTTGTTGATTTTGATTTACAGATTTTCATATTTACTTGTTTTTGATTTACAGATTTTCATATTTACTTGTTTTTGATTTACAGATTTCCATATTTACTAATTATGATTAGGTTTATAGTGTAACATCTATTAAGAACTTTCGAATCTTCGGGCGCACAAAAACTCCTTCTTTATTCTTTGCTTCACTTAGTCCAGCTTTCATGCAGATATCGGGAAGCAGGCGAAGTCCGGTCAAGGGTTTTCCACGAAAATTCTTCATAAAAACCTAATTTGATGTGATAGAGCAGTAGCAAAATTTTGTGAGACTCGACAAGAGCTGGGTGCTGGATATGCTTCTCTGCAACTACTACATTTTGTGAGACTCGACAAGAGCTGGGTTCTGGATATGCTTCTCTGCAACCACTACATTTTATGAGACTCGACAAGGGCTGGGTGCTGGATATTCTTCTCTGCAACTACTACATTTTGTGAGACTCGACAAGAGCTGGGTGATGGATATTCTTCTCTGCAAATACTACATTTTGTCTGCAAATCCATTACTCACTCAAGTAGTCCACTTCCTTTGCTCTACTATCCTACTCACGTAAAAAACATATGTATTTTGTTTATTCCTGCGGCACTACCATTAAGAGGGCAGCTACCTTCAAATTACCACATAGGTGCCAGCTGTACTTGATATACTCAATGTATTTCAGTATCTGCTTTACGTTATCGTATGTCTCTTCCATGTGGATATCATGCGCCACTGGAATACATGAAAGACGGTTTCCATTGTGCAAAAGCACAGCCTTAAGACTCAGTGTTGAAGTTTCTACAAATAATCTATTCTTGTATGTCATGAGATATTTTTTCAGGCATTCATTAGGCCCTTAATCTCGTAACAAAATACTAAATCATTTCTGAAGAAAGTGTATAACTGCAACTGCCTGTGGCGTTTTGATATGAAGTAATTGTTACATCTTCTTCTAGAAGATTCCACTGTAGAAGTCCTTATCCGAGCTCAGTTAAGCCTTGTTTATGGATAATTCCAAATACAAAAATTTATCATTTAGTTCTCCATGTGTTATTCTGGGTGGGGTTGATGATGCACGACGGTGAAAATCCAGAGCACGTCATGCTGACGGACCAGGAGAACAACAGGTCCGCTCACCCTGTCCTCATCAGTTGAATCAAGAGAATATTCTGCTGGAGGTTCTGGAATAGGAAGTTCATCATCTTTTTGAACTGGTTTCAATGCAGAAGGAATATTTGGGTAGACTATTATCGATTTCTTTTGCTTCGTTATTCCGACGGAAAGAAGAGGAATCAAGCAGAGTAACGTCGTTATGTCGTACTTGGCTCTCTCACCACTAAGGGGACTGCAAACGGCATGGATAGTTTTTTGCCAACACTATGAGAGACATGTAGTACAGCATATATGTCATCCCCTAGCCGTGAACATGCAATCTTGGTACGCGAAGATATTAGTGTATGCGAGGTCGATATGTCCAAGTTGGATAGTAACACTATCCAGTTACAGGCAGTGAGGTTCCAGCACCCATTCGTGATTGTTAATGTGTACGCCTGCAATACGCATGTTGATCTTCAGCGTTGGAAAATCATACGGGAGATAATGGAACAAGAAAAGCAGATCCTTTCCTGCGGTGACCTCAATGAGAAAAATACATCATGATGCAATGATGCTTCTAACAAACAGGGAAGAGAGATTGAGGATACCCTGACATATATGGACCTGGAGTGCATTAATGATGGTCGTGTAACAAGAATGCCATGGAGGGATGATGATGATGCTAGTGCTATCGACCTGGCATTAGTGTCATCAGCTTCTATGCTTATCTGTAAGTAGTATGTGTGGGGTATCATGGGTGTGACCACCTCCCATGTGTTGTACTCGTGAAGAATGACAAAAGTAAGCAGATCAAGCCAAAAGGCAAATCTTTTAAGTATGATCGCAGTGGAGTGAGTACTATAGGCAGAATTCGACAAGAGAAACGTCGGACTGAAGAAGTAGGAAACCAGGTTTGGAATACGGCCCCCACCCTGGTAAAACAAAGTGATGCAAAGGGCATGGAGCGAGAATCAGAAAGCAGTTGCACTATGGCAGAGGGCAAGGAAACGTGTGGCTGCTCAGCCCATAAAGGTGGCACAATGTAAACGGTAGAAAGATAACTTAGAGGTCAAACATTCAATGAGACTGCTAAATCAACAAAGGCGTCAAAATTTTGCGAATTTTGCCAGGAGATCACACGTGAAAAGTCACTAAAATTGTTCTGACGGATCCTTAATGATCAAACCCATGACCTCTTAACGTATGTCAAATTGTTTACCCACTACGCCAGAGAAATACCTCACAAATGTTGAAGCATGAAAGAGTGAACACTATTTCTCCAAACAGAATAGGCTTTGTATGTTTAATATTGTTCATAAAGTATTATTTTTGGTTGTTTTTCAAACGTAACATTGTAACAACTAATTGTGGTAATTGATTGTGACAGACCAGTGTGGTAATTGATTGTGACAGCTCATTGTGGTAATTAATTGTGACAGCCCTTTGTGGTAATTGATTGTGACAGACCAGTGTGGTAATTGATTGTAAGAGCCCATTGTGGTAATTGATTGTGACAGCGCATTGTGGTATTTGATTGTGACAGCTCATTGTGGTAATTGATTGTGACCCCCATTGTAGTAATTGTTTGTGACAGTTCATTGTGGCATTTGGTTGTGACAGCCCAATGTGGTAATTGATTGCGACAGTCAATTTTGGTAATTGATTGTGACAGCTCATTGCTGAAATTGATTGTGACAACTCATTGTGGTAACTGATTGTAGCATGTCTTTATGCGCATTCATTCTAGCAGAGTATTGTAGCAACTCACAGTTACAGCGCATTTGGGAACACATCATGCAACTCATTATGGCAGTACAATATGGCAACTCATTTGATCAATAAATTGTTGCAACATATTGTGGTAACTCACTATGACAGATATTATGGCAACTCATTGTCGCAACTCATTGTAGTAACTCATAGTGACAAATAATTGTATCAAATTTTTATGACAACGTATTGTGTGAACGTATTCATTTTGTGCAACTCATCGTGACAACTTACTGTTACATCTCATTTTGGTAAATCATTGTGGCAACTCCTCGTTGCAACTCATTGCGGATGAGTCTCGCTGTGGCAATTAATTGTGATAACACCTTGTGATAATTTAGTGTGCTTACTCATTTTACCAACTCAAGGTGACAACACATTGCAGGAACTTATCGTTGCAATTAATTATGATAATTCGCTCATGTGTTGCCGGGGCCCAAAAGGGTAGCAAAGAATAGCAACACTGTTTACCTTACATGCATGTCGTAAGAGGCGACTAAGGAGGTTGTGGGATGGAGTTGTCTGTCCCATCGCATATAGGGTAAGTGACCCAAAGCCGTACTAAAGTCGGATGTGTCAGGCCGAAAGGCGCAGATATCGCATCAATGCTGTGAACCATGACACAACGCATTCCGTTCTCCGGACTACATCCTGCTGATCTGCTGGAGTTTGAGAATGAACATAGAAGAAGAAGAAGAAGAAGTATTGTGGTAATTGATTGTGGCAACACAATATGGCAACTAATTGTGGCAACTCATTGCGATTGACAACATGATTGCCTATAACAAATAATCTTAAAGGTGAAGGAAGCAGGGCAGGGAAGCAATCATGAGCAGACACCATAAAAAACTTGACCGGTCACGATTTGTTCACATATCCACATCTTCGAAGATATTTTAAATTCTTGGCGGATTTGTGTAATCACATAAAAAATAGCATAACCCAACGGTCTTGATGGTTGGGAAAAGGTATCAGGGACGACATCTACTTCGGTACAAAGACGTATGCAAAGGCGATATGCAAGATACATACACCGTTACGGAAGTTTGGGAACACGATGTCATGGTTTATGTTGCATGGAGGGAAATATTAGGAATGGTATACGGTCAAATGAAAAAGTGATAGCAGTTAGTTCAAGGGCTGAACATCTAGGACACACAACAGCACACAGTGGTATACGTGGCAATGTGATTTATTGTACATACTATGGAATACTGGTTATTGAACATACTATGGAATACTGGTTATTGAACATACTATGGAATACTGGTTATGGCTCAGAATGATCTTGTAAGCCAAATCCATCATCGCCCTGTAATGCAGACATTATTCGCTGCTGCACAACAATAATACTATCATCTGAAACAAAAGGGACATATATCTACTACATAACATATGTGGTGTACGTCATGATCGCCATGGATCGTAGATTATATCAGCACAACGGTGATAACAAATCGTTACATACTAATTAAAACAAGAGTTACTACTAAAACAATCAATACAAATCTAAACTTACTGTATTGTGAGAATTGTAGTGACATCCAAGTGAAATGGAATTCCGCCATAAAGTTTAGTTCGACTAAAGTTTCCTGGTTATTTGGATTGCATGTGCTAGGATCAGAATCACTTATCCAGCTTTCGTAACTCATACCATTTCTTGAAATGTGTTCCCCTGAAAGACACAAATGATAGAATATTTTGTCTGGAATTATCTGCTTGATATTTACACACTCAGAAACGTCGTGTAGATAATCTGCACATGTAGTCTGGAGTTCTTATTTTGTTGTATACATTTTTGATTAAAAAAACCAAACTGAAAACATGTCCATAACGTTTATTCATTTACATCGAAATAGTGATGTAATAGTAATTAATTCATTGGAAATCTGTAACACTAAATAGTGTTACACCTGTAATACTAACTCATTGTAGATATGTAATTCTAATTCATATTAGTAACAGTAATTCATGTTAGAACTGTGGTAACTTGATAACTGGATAGTTCTCTGAGGATTCGCGAGATCATGCAACATAAAATGACCTCTTGTTACGATATCCACGTTATTGACACAACTAGCAAGCTCCTATGTAATTGGTGTCACTCGTAGCGTATACATATACTTGAGTCTCAATTCCAAAGGTCCATTTTAGTCTGTTATTATTACTGCTCTAACTAGGCATCTTCCCCAAGAAAATGAACTTCTTTTTCGCAGAAAAAAATTGTATTATTTTGGCAGTGGTATAGAAATAAGTCTCATAAATTTACTAGTGATCAAACAGTCCAGTCGGATGCTATGAAATCTGATCTACTTGGGGAATATTCATAAATTACGACAACAATGTTTGACCAATTACTGCCGCTATCGCCACATTTGTCAGCAAACTGTCAAGACCCCAATTCCTTAATTATGTCAAAAACATTACACCCATACTACCTTAAAAAAATATCAGGAAATGTACGAAAGAACGGCACAATTTTTCTCAGCTTTAACAATAAATTCAAATAATTTAATTAGTATCTAAAAACAAATCATTTTGTTGACGTCAAGTTTTTATGAATCCTCCCCCTTGTCAGCACCTGTCAAACATTACCAGGCAACATCCTCAGACACCTGGATTATTTACGTTATTTACGTCTAGCTAGTCCATTAACTTGCCTGGAGTGATAGATCTGCCGTTTATAAGATATGATTACAGTGTGTCATTATTTGTTATGTTATTCTACTGACGGGTTGCTGTTTTCAAAAAGTTACTTATCTTATGAATGAATATGTTATGTTATTCTACTAACGAGTTGAAGTATTTGGAAGGTGGCTTAATTTACTAATGAATGTCTTATGTTATTCTACAAAAGAGTCAGTGTTTCTGAAAGGTGACTTAGTTTACGAAATAATGCTTAAGTAGAAAACAAGTAATAAAGTCTTACTGAACGACGACTAACACACTGTCACTGTCGGATATTCAAGTGAAATAATACACACACCAATACACAGCATACAATCATACAATTAACAATTCACAGGACATACTCGGCGTTTCTTCTACAAGGTTATTTATCAAGATACGCATATAATATAGAAAGATGGCCAGTAGACGCGATAACGACACACACAGGTGTCCGAGCGAAATATGAATGCGAGATGCGGAAGGATAGGAACAGGAAGAATATAAAAACGTAAATATAGGTGGAAATGAAATGAACAAAAAGATGACAAGCATTACGGAACAAAATAAAAAAAGACAAATACCACAACAACCAAGAACTAGACAAAAGAGTGGTCGGAATTGAGATCAAATGACTTGATAGTACCCAACTAAAGATAAGGTGAATTTCTAGAGAGTACCTAGATCTGTCATCGGTGATATATCACAGACAGTCTTAGTGTATTAGTGGTTGTTCAGTAAGACGTCATTATCAGTTTCCTACGCCTTTATTATTTTCATACTGTTTTACAGCAGTGTTACTGTTTATTGATTGTTAGTTTACTAAGGAATGTGTTATGAGTTGTGAATTATCAACCAACAGTATTGCACTCCGAAAAACCCATAGTTGCTCAGTTTTCCCAGGCAAATGTGGAAGATTATACATGATAATTGTGTTTGTGGTCCCGTTTGTTGAATACGCTCCTCAGGCGTTCAGTTCAATCATTCTGTACAGTGCTACCTATGCCTAGTGGCCTAGGAGATAATTTTTCTCCACATCGTTCTGTCTCTTGTAGTTTTAATACATTCAATCGGTATCATATTTTTCCTGCCACAGTGACAACCCATTCAGACACGTCTCTCTGTGTCTTCCTCTGTCCCTTTTCCCCATGAATTTCCAGTGGTTATTAAATGTTCAAGTTTCGCATTTTTCATCACACGCACTGAATATCTTGACTGTCTGCTTCTAATAGATGCTATATTTTATGTTTTTACTCTGCATCTCTGAGCACGTCTATATTAGTTTTCTTGACTGTCCATGAGATTTTCATCATTCTTCTCAAAAACTACATCTCAGTTGGCTCTAGCTTATCTTGAGCTGTTTTGCCTACCGTCCATGCCTCGCATCCATAAAGAACGATTGACGCAATATAACTTTCTAGTACTCGAACTCACGCATACATTAATACTACTCCATTGCATAGAATGTTTCTCCTCTTTTGAAATAGTGATTTGTCCTGCTATATCCCTTTTTTTTAAATAATCATGTTGGAGCTCCGGACATCTGATGCTAAAATGGTACCAAGATAATTTTTATCAATTAGATTTAAGTGTGCATTATTGAAATTAATACTCCCTCTAGCAAAAAGACAACTATAACTATCTCGACACTTCTGAGTAGGTTATGTATTCTTGCTCAGAACAGGACACATCAGATTAAACAGACACTTAAGTAGACTAAGACTGATTCCATAACATCTGTGTCCATGTGGGAAGACCACTGAACATATCCTGCAAGGTTGCAAAACATTAACTGACAGGGTGAGTGATGCTCAATAGGGTGGGTGTGTATACGTGTTATTCATTTACTAACTACAAACATTATTCTGCCACATGCACAATACTGAAAGGACTGCATTCTTTACTTTGACATATAACAACGATTTCTTTGTTTCACAATATTCAAGACTGCACTTTGACCTATAACAACAGTTTATTTACTACACAATATTGAATGTAATCGAAATAGAGATTCAATCGTACCTCTAAATTCAATACAAATGACGAGCATCTAAATTACTAGAAGCTAATCCAAATATAGATTTGACAGTAACTTGTCCTGTGTTCCGGACAACTTATTTCCAGCTGACATAATATGAACCTTGACATATTATAACGATTTAATTATTTCACAATATTGAAGATAGTTCAAATAGAGATTCAATCGTTCCTCTGAACCAATGCGAATGACGAGCCACAAAAATATGGGTTTATTCTCTATCTCTGAGCCACTGACTGACTCGAGACTATTTCCCGGACACGTCTGCCTAATTCGGATGCCAACCTCTAACTGTGCCTGAACAAGACGTCTGACCGTCTTCTTCAACTGTCCAGGCTTGATTGCCTAAAACTAACTTAACTCCTCGACTCGTTAAACTCCCTCCGCTCTCCAGGCGGGTACATGACTAACTCCCTGGCTGAAAACTCTCACCTTTATCTTTTACATTTTAAGGTGTGTTTCTAAATTCCATTCATTCAATCCGTTCATTCAACATCACAAACTATTTATTTCAATAAACATTCCCATAAAAGTCTCTGTAGTTCCTAATCTGGCGCCGATCAGTTCATTTCCCCGCACTGACGGTTTTATATTTTACTGATCAACTTCTGGTGACTGCGAGATATCAATCTTTTGTATCACTTGTTACAACAGAACATTGTGACCGTTATTTCTGTACAATAATTGGCACTCCTATTTTGGTACCGTAGCTAGGGATGGTTATAAAACTAACTTTCTAATATTTACAGAGGCCACCCTGGTACATTTAGCGTCTCATAGGCGAGTGGTACGCGACCACATAACCACCAGTTACGGAAGAACACTGGCCAACAGAGATAGATTTCCACAAAAACCTGAATCGGAACACCGGGGAGTTTTCATCATTTATTAAGAGAACAGGACTTATTTCGTAGACATGTCAAACTGAAAACGAGAAGCAGAAGAAGATTAATGCATCTCGGCGACATTTATTTCTTTGAAATAACAAATACTTCTGCTGTCTTCTTGTTTATAACTAAAATCCATAAAATAAAAAAAAACAGAACAATAAAAAAATTATCTATCTATCTTTATCTATACGCTGTGGCCCTTGTTTGGCTTGTGGCGTCTAGGGTGGAAGAGTTCTCTGGAGATGACCTTCTTGTGTGCTGTTTGTAAGCTTGTTCCTGTGGATTATTTGATTTTTATGATCCATAATTTACATGGTCTGCTTCTGGCTTTATAGCCGTTATTTCTATGTGTTATCGCCATTTGTGGCATGCTATCTGTTGGTAGTATGGAAGCGTCTGAACACCACTTGACATACACGAAATAAATTGCAGAAATCAGAAGAAAATTAGAACAGAAATAACTACATTGACAACAAGCTTAAAGAAACTCCTCGAACAGGGGGATAGGGCGAAGGAATTACTCAAAATCAAATCACTGACAGATACATTTCAACCAGCCTCTCGAGCACTTGAAAACAAGTCAGGAAACACACTAACAAGAAAATTTATACTGGAGAGAGTTCAAAACGAGGCCATGAGAGCTGACCTAAGATGCACACGAGATATTACGGCCATGAAGTTTTTCCTAGACCTACCGAGCATCAACGCAAGACATAAAATAGTTCTTGTTAAAGAATACTTCAATGTCGCCAATAATGATCAATACATTTCACATCAATCTCCAGATAACACAAACGGAAAGAAGATACCCTACTCAGAGTTTGTGCGCTGGAGGAAGTAAGAAGTGGCAGTGAATGGGTGACATTTGATAAAGATAGAAAGTTATTGAAAACAGTTGTTTTCTTACCACATGGGAGGAGAGTGTCGCAAATGGGCTGCCAACAGAACAGATGGAATGATTCAAGAACTCATACTGCAGCACTCAAAGCCACACGATACAATAATTTACACAGACGGCCCAGTAACACAAGAAACACACAGGCGTGATTGGGGTATCGTGGCCTACTGAAATGGCACGATATTAGCTGAGAAGTCAGCTGCGTACCACACTACAACATCGATTATAAGAATGGAAACAGAAGCGGTGACAGTAGCTCTCACTTGGCTTGCGACGCAATCACCAACAGACTCAGTGATTATATTGGACTCTAAAAGTGTGTTGCGTAAGATAGAAAAGTGTATGATCCGAACTTAATGGGTCACTTTTCTCATCAACACGTTCAACAATCAACAATTTCAACCCCGCTATTAAATTCACATTTACCATTTCCACCACCTCTGTCCATTTCCTGGACATCATTGTCACCATTCATCCCCTATACCTCAGCACATCAGTCTACTACAAACCCACTGATGCACATGGCTTTCTGCTCTACACTTCTTCTCATCCTCCCGCCTGTCGTAACTCTCTACCTTACTCACAGCTTCTTCGCCTTCGTCGTTTATGTAGGGATGACGACGATTTTCTCGACAAATCCTCTGAGATGATTGAGTTCTTTCGTAGACGCTCCTTCCCTGACAGCATTCTTTCATTGGCTTGGCTCCGTGTACGCCAGCTATCTCGCCTTGATACCTTGAATAATTCCCAGGGTTCTTCCTCCTCCTCTGATAGGGTTAAACTGGTTCTTACCTTCCATCCCCATAACTCGACTGTCCGTCGTATTCTACTTTAACAGTATTCCCTTCTCCAGTCTGATTCTGACACCCGTGACGCTTTCCACAAATTACCTCTGGTGGCCTTTAGGCGCGACAAAAATCTGAAGGACATCTTGGTCCACAGCCACCTCAGGTCTTGTGCACCTGACCATTTTGGTACCGTGCGGTGCTCACGCGGTCGTTGTTTCACATGTCCTTATGTGGTTCAGATCCGCTCCATCTCATTCCCAAAGGCCAGTTTCTCCATCGATGAGGCCTTTACATGTGAATCCCGTAATGTTATTTACGTGATCATATGTAAACGCTGTGGTAAGCAATATATCGGTGAGACTGGCCTTAGACTGAGCGACCGCTTCTGCAACCACTTGCATGCTATCAAACACAGAACACCCACTCATGTGGCCAATCACTTCAACGGCGATGGCCACCGTGGTGTCCTTGGCATTCAGGTCACTGCCATCAGATCCTGCACCACCGATGATAAATCCAGGTACGCCCTCGAAAATCGTCTCATTTTCGAGTTGGGTACCATCAAGCCATTTGGACTCAAATCCGACCACTCTTTCGCTTAGTTCTCGGTCGTATTGGTCTTTGTTACATCATCGTTTTGTTCCTCTCGTTCCACCTGTATTATCATCTTTGTGTACTTCCTGTTCGTATGCTTCCGGTATCTATCTTAGTACCACATTTCACTCGGATACGCATTCATTTTTACTTGTGGTTTTTTTATGTTTGTATGTTATATCCGTATCTTGAAAAAGGCCTATTGGTCCGAAACGTCGACTTTGTCCTGTGTATTGTCATCTGTAGATTATATTCTGTGTTTTGTTTTGTTATATGTACCATATTTACATCCGTTATTGATAGTGTGTAGTGTTTTAGTCATCATTCAGTAGGACTTCATTACCTGTTTTACACGTGAGTATTATTATTCATCAACACGTAGAACATTACATGGGTCTACTGTCCAGGTAATGCTGGGGTCAGTGGAAACACAAAGTTGATGTGTTGTCGGATTAATCATTTATAAACGGCACCGAAATAAGAAGAGACATGTTTAAATTGATTACATCAGTCATGGATACATACCCTACGGGAAGACGAGGAGGTAGTCGAAGGAGACAATGTACATATTGAGAGATTGGTAGAGATGGGAGGGACTATAGGTGATGGGAGAAAGTGTTCCCCAACGGAAAGATCAGAAGAACGTCTAATCAGCAAATAACTGAGACACTGAGCATACACACGTTTAGATGGCTGATGGGACGGCAATCAGTGCATAGGCCTATATGGGAATGCCCTAGTGCTGTGACTATTGCTCCAAACACAAAGAACCAAACACAACTAATCACAACCAATCACAAAACTTGAAACAGAACCCATCATTGAAGAAGCACGTTGAGAAATTAAAAACTGGAAAATCATTAGTGTGCAACGAAATGGTTGCTGAATTACTACAAGCTTGAGGAGAACCCAGTGTCAAAATCTATCATGCCCTCTGTGTTGAGATCTAGAAAAGTGAAATATTGCCAAAAGATTGGAAAACATCAATATATAGACAACTTCCAAAGATGTGCAATTTGAAATTCTGTACAAAACGCAGAACATTCATTGAAGCAAAATTTTTCTCAAGATTGATTGATTGAGAACGGCAAGAATTGTGAGTTCTTACATCCTATGTCATCTGCTAAGGTTTTCTGTTGATGACATGCAGTAATATTGAGTTTCTCTTGTGGAAAATTTATAGCAAACCATCTATATAATTATATACCCCATCTTAGTAGAAGGTTCCTTCAATAGACATTGCACAAAGCCGAAAGCTGAAGTCTCCAGGGTATTAAAAAAGCTCATAAAATCCACCCCCCTGCACATAGGAAGTAAGAGCTAATCGCTCGCAATTCCTGGAATTCTCAATCAATAAATCTTGCTTATGAAAAGAATGGAACAACATATGAACAGATAAATCGATAGAGTCCAGACAGATTTTAGACATACAGAGGTGAAAGGCATCATATCTTCTACATGAGAAATATAATAGAGAAATGCAGACATATACACCTGTTTCATCGAATACCCAAAGGTATCTGACTGCTTGACATACTAGAAATTATGAAACATAATGGAAAGCATGGGCTTACCAGTAGTGATGAACCCATACATATAATAGTCATTGGCAAGGAACAACTAGAAGATGTTAGAAACTTGCTTCTGTATGAGCAGTGTTTGGGCAACGACGACAGTCGAATTAAAGTTAGGTAGTATACCTTCCTAGACGAGATGTTGTTTTGCCACACACGTCGGTGGTCTCGGATTTGACTAGTGCAATTTTCACGCACTCGTCTCATACGAGAAGTACTCGTCCGTCTGTGATGCCCTTCCAATACATCGCAGCCTGTGTTTTGACTCTCCGCCATTGCTTTTATCACCCAAAGAAGTAGGTAGATTGCGCTTATTCTGAACGAGAAGCGTCGCAGTCGGTGAACAAATGTCGTGTAAGAAAGGCATCTACCCTCTATGCTATTGGATAATGAAACCCAATTATCTCTATACCAGCCATGTTGGGCAACGGCGACAGTCGAGGCAGACTAGATTTGCAATGCCTCTCGAAGACAAGGAAAGATTCCGAGTATCAACAATACTTCGGACAGGAAATATTGAATACAGTGTTCTCGACATTTATTCAATGCTTTTTGTTTGTTTGTTTGTTCAAACAATTCAATGTTTTTCCTGTGTAATATCGGGTTATATTCACGGCATTTTCCATACACAGGAGTGCGTGATCAAGATGACGTTTTCAATACCTAAGTCATGACTCCTACTTTGAATGGGGTCACTTGTGCATTGGTCGCCCCCCCCCCCACCTAATGTTTGTGCATTTTTGGCTGACCGAGGCAAAATGCGCAGATGCCTTACGTCACTGAGTGTCGACATTGCTGATGGTTGTGTTGGGGCAGATGTTTTGGAGATATTGACTGTCTCTTTGCAGTAAGTTCTCCTTCAATGTACAGACTTCACATCCAGGGATATGAGCCTAAAAAGGTTGGCCAGGAATACAGTACGAACAGCTGTATTTATGTTTCCAGGATGCACCACGATGATAACGTTTAGGATCTTGGTTATTTTCTAACCCTGGATCCGCAGTAGAGCAATGCGAGAATCTTTGTACCCGAATAGTCTCTTATGCTGGGAGAAAAGATATGGTGACATTATACATCCTTTTCTAAATTACTGCCAACCATCATCGCAACTGCTAGTTTCCAATACATATTTCTTACTATCTTTATATATTTCTTTCCCACAAAAATATAGCTACCAAAATATAGCTTTTCTAAGATTGCTACCACGTCGAAAATGAGATTCTTCAACTCTCAGCTTTGATGTCTCAAATCACACAGGCGCTCGTGAAGCAGCTTAAATATGTCCCTTAATTCATTACATGTCCCTGTTTATGTCAGGAATTGGATGCAAGTCTGTCTACTCTAACATTACTATGAACGCATGCATGTCCCGGGTAGTAAAGCTATATGATGCCACCGATGTTAAACTGAGATATAATCAGTATGCATTATATACAAATAACTTATAATGACATCGGTCATTTTGTATCTTTCGAACCGAGGCATGAAAAGATTGATAAGATAGACCGTCATTACGTGTACAATTTCAGGTACAATATGGTCAAATATGACCAAGCTGCTAACGTTTAATATGTTTTCAAATTTACCATTAATAGAAAAAAATGACTCAACACGTTTCATTTAAAGTGACACTTAAAATGGCAATTTGTAGTAAATAAGACCATGAAATAGACCATAATATGGTAGCTCTGAATGAACTGAGAGCCTGATACAATTCATGTTTGTAAAAATAAGAGCTCCGGAGACCCACTTGATAGCGGCGAAAACTGATGCTACTTTCATCCCATTGGTCAGTGTGTCTATCTTGTAGAACATTCCTAACTCCGTTCTGGCAATATATGGCATTCCAGCAGTTATCTAATTTCTTGAATGGATTGATAGTCACAAACAATACCATAACATATAAATAGAAATCGAGAAAAAAACTTACTATATTGACAAGATATGCCAAACCAACCTTCCATACACATCTCATCATCAATACATTCTCCAGTGGATAAGCATTTCATGTTTGGACATCGACATTTGTATATACAGTTTTCTCCGAACCATCCATAATCACATTCTGGGGGTGATAAGTTGGAAGAAGAACTCATAAGTGATAGTAGCTTACATAACATTAATACGCTTTAACCCATGACTTCCGTGGTGTGTGATCGATGGTGTAACTACCTTCACGTATTGTCGCACTGAATTTGTAATATCTATTGTCTTTTCTCTAATTATTTTTTAGGGGGCCTCGCAATTGGTTTGATTGTCGGAAGCATGGTCTTGCTTCTGGCCAGTAAGGGCTCATTCTCATTCAGTGACCGAACCATTTCCGTTTCTGTGTTTAATATATTTAAAAATAGACGTTGCTCCAACAGTGGTTGTAATCTCATTATTCCTCACATGATATCTTCTTGTTCTATTTTCTGTGTATGTTAGACATCTCATTTCATACATAGTAAGCTTTCTCTCGTGTTATTTATTAAGTGCTCATGTTTGGCTTACATAAGACACTGCTGTTATTATTATCACAAGTGAAATGGTTAATAAATTAAATTGATATCAAAATAACAATATTTCGTGACAGAAAATCAGATTGTGTTCTTTCTCTATAATAGATTTTTAAAAGGCGATTGCCTTCATTGCAATCAGTTTTCACTACATGTAATGTCGTTATAATGTGTGACACGTTGACCGACAAGACAATGTGAGCTATGAGTATTCTTTCTTAGCAACCATAGTATATTAATGATAACAACACCTACAACAGTCAGGGTCATAGACGTGTGATACTGGGACACATCAGTAAAAAAGTTATTCTTCAAAAATAAAAACCAAAAGAAATATATCCTCAACCATTCGGAGGAGCGTACAAAAATAACGGCAATACTATTTCTTGACGTCATCAATCTGGGATGTTCTCTGTCATTCTCTTCTCCTTTCATCCTCAACTGTTCCTTGTAAAATAATTTTATATATTCAGCTTGTCTCGTTACATGTCCAAACCAAACGAGCTTTCGTCGTGTTACCACCGCCAAAAGTGATTCTTGATAATCTACGAGTGTGTTTATTTGTTGCACAGATGTATTTGTCTTGTGTTCTATATAGCTAATCCTTAACAAATGTTTGTAGCAGTTTGTTTTGGAAAGCCTGTATACTTCTTTCTGTGTCCGCATTGGGTGGCCACATTTAACATCCACATACAAGTATTGAGAATACGATACATTACAGAACCACAACTGAGTCTTGTACAATCTAGTTTCAGAAAAGGGGCAAGCTGTAGAAACGCACTATTCACAATGAGACAACTAAGGTGGGGGAAAAATCGAATACAGTTAATATCTAAACACAGTATTTGTTGACCAGGAAAATAAATTCCACAGAACAAATAGAGACATTCTCTAGGAAACCAGAAAATTATTACATCAGAGAACAGATGCTAAATAAAATAAATGCGTTATACCAAAAAGGCCAAAGCTCAATAAGAATACAAATGTAATGCCTGAACCTGTGGAAACATGATCTGGAATAAGACAGAGGTGCGTTCTTTCACCTCTACCTTTCAAAAATATAAAATGAAAAAAATAATAACAGAGTTTCACATCAACAAAGAGACAAACATTGCAAATACACCTGATGAGGAACTAAATAATGAAATCAATGAACTATTATTTGCTGATGATCACAGTCTAATATACGAAAATATAACAAATTTGCACAAACACATTAATGCATGCTGTGTTTTTAGCATGTAAGAAGTACAATACAAACATTAACGTAGAAAAACAAAGAAGTTATGGAACTATGCAAGACTGCAACACTAGTTGGTGTAACGCTAAATAATACCACATTGAAACAATCCAAAGAATTTAAATTTAAAGCAGTATTTTTTCCGTAAATGGATGATTAGACAGAGAAATAGACACATTGTGTCAGAAAGTTGCCGCAGGGACATATCATCTATCACATTGGATCAAAGGGCATGAGCCCATGGACCGCTGGATCAGCAACCAACCAACCAACCAACCATCAACTATCACCATTACTTCTGCACCCAAAGATCAAGATGGAAATCAAAAGACGGATAATATCTACAATTTGTTTGCCAACACTTTGCTACTAATGACAATCATTGTCCTTAACATTCTAGCAAGAAAAGAAATATCGTTAGATGTGAAATGAAGTGGCTGAGAAAAGAGACTAATTTTTACTGAGTAGGAATGATATCATGTAGTGAACATATCTAAAGACAGTGTGTAAAATAGTTTGGTCACCGTATGAGAATAAACCCAAACCACATAAAAAAAAGACCGAACGTATAGCAATCGTATAGCAAAAGAGTATCTATATATAAAGTCGAACGAAGACCAAGAAAATAATGGATAGAAAACACGATAATATTGAACAAACATGGACTAATGTAACCAAGGCGACATATCTAGCCTTGGAACGACAAGTGAGGTTCACATCCCTACGCTTAACGGCAAGTGTGGATACTTCCACCATCAATCACCTGGAGAAAGACGACAGGCGATAGATACAAGTATACTTATTATTAATGACCTGAGTAGATTGATCATTGCTATAATCATAGTCATCATCAAGTGACATATTCTTTCTAGAACGTAGTCTTTCCTATGGATCTCTTGAATTCTCCGCGGTCTTGAGCAAGTTGCTCTGCATCTTCCAGTGACATGCGCAGGCGTTCTTGAATGTCTTTTGTCCAACGGCGTCTTTTTCGGCCTTTGCCCCTGCTGCTTTCTATCATCCCCTCCATTAACACTATGTTCATGCCGTCGTGTCTCTTAATATGACCGAAAAAACTAGCTTTTTCTTTAATATAGTGTTCAGAAGCCAGACTTCCTGGACGTTAATTGTTTGTAAAATTTCCTGGTTTGTTTTCTTCGCTGTCCATTGTATTCTCACAACTCTTCTATATCAATTTAATTCCAATGCTGTTATTACTATAATACTGGTATTAAATTTCAAACGTATACTCAACCTTGCCATGACAGATATCGTCATCTCGAGTCTTAGCTTAATTTCATTTCCCGTGTTGCCATCATCACACATTTGGGACCCGAGATATTTGAAGGTGATAACTTCTTCAAGTTTGTGACAGTTTAAATTAACTGAATATTCGTGGGATCTTTAGGTATAACGTTAGAAGTTTAAAACATGGGAAGCAATACGTAGTAATAGAAGATATAAAAATAACACAAGTAGACATGCTGGGCATAGCGACACATAGATGGGGAAAGAAAGGACATTTCACATTAACAAATGGAAAATTGTGTATTTTCTCCTGATCAGAAAATGGCAGGCTTAGCGGTGTCGGATTCTACTTCTCCAAAAATATCAAATCATCTTTATTAGGATATTACCCCATAAATGAGCGTATAATCACCATCAGAATAAAGGGAGCAACAAAAAAAACAATATTACACAAATCTACGCCCAAAAATCAGCGGCAGACGAAAATGAATTGAAGATTTTTATGAGAAACAATAATTCGCACTTGAAAAAATAAACAAACGAGACATACAAATAGTATTGGGCGACTTCAACGCAAAAGAAAGTTAGGTCAGCGATCAACATGACTCGAGTCAAGGTACACACGGCTTATTCATTAGGAACAATAGTGGAGACCGTCTACTAGCCTTTGGTGCAGAGAACCGCCTAGCAGTAATGAATAAATTTTTCTAACAACACCCTAGAAGACTATACACCTGAAAGACCAAAAACCAAATTGTTTACATATTAATAGATCAAAGATGGAAAACAAACATTCTTCAATGCAAGACACTACCAGGCGCAGACTGCGACACTGATCATGAGTTACTCATCGCAAAGTTCAAGGTAAAGATAAAAAAGACAACAAAAATTTCAGTGATTACCAGATACGATATGACGTCAATACCGAAAGAATACAACATCGAAATTCAAAACAAATTCGAAAAATTACTTGAAATACAAGAAGAATACACTCCAAATGAACTTGAAAACAGAATAAGTGACATTTTCAATGACTGTGCAAACAACATGCTACACAAAAAGAGCAGGAAGAAGAACCAGTATATATCAGAAGAAACTATGATCATTATCAAAGAAAGAAGACAAATCAAAACTAGTAGTAAAAACAGAACAAATTATAGAAGCCTGTCAAGAGATATACAAAGAAAAATTAGGCAAGTCAAGCAAAACTACATAAACAAAATATGCCTTGAAATAGATGGGCAGAAACACCATGGTAAAAGTAAAACGATGTTCTAAAATGTACGACACCTAAGAGACAACAAACCTCAACCATCATTAAAAGTGCTGAAAGATAAACAAGGAAACATACTAACAGAATGGAAGAATATCTTACATAGATGGAAGGAATACTGCAGTGAGATGTATAATGACCCAAGAAAAACCAAAAACAAAACAATAAACGAATATGAAAGGAGTCAGAACCCACAAAGGAAGCAGTAAGATACACAATAGAAAGTTTAAAGAAATGAAAAGCCCCAGGCAATGATGGTTTAACAACAGAAATGATACACGCAAGCGGCGAGGCCGGAATCAAGATTTACCACAAAATCTGCTGCAAAATATGGGAAAGCGGTACATGGCCGGAGGAATGGAAAAAATCATTATATATACCCCTCCCAAAAATTGACCTTCAGTTTTGCTCCACCGAACTATAGCCCTTATAAGTCAAGCAAGTAAAATAATGTTAGACATCATAATGCAAAGAATCAAACAGAAATTAGAGATGGAGATAAACGAAACACAGGCAGGTTTCAGATCGGGCAGAGGAAGAACAAGAGATCACATTCTTAACATGAGATTGATCATAGAAAAGTATAGGGAATTTTCAGCTGACCTGCACATGTGTTTCATAGATCACTCAAACGCATTCGACTGCGTCCATCACCAGCAACTATGGGAGATAATGAACAGCATGGGTTTCCCAAGACATCTGATTGATCTAATAGAGGAACTTTACCAAAATCAAAAGGCTGCAGAGAAGTTAGAGGACGATCTCTCAGAGTGGTTTGAGGTACAGAGTTGGGTAAGGCAAAGATGCACACTCTCCCCATACCTGTTCAACATCTACGCAGAAAGTATAATGAGGAATGTGAGAGAAGACATACACAACGCTGACTACCACGCTTTAAACATAGGTTGATTCCTAATCCCGGACCTACGTTACACAGACGACACAGTTTTTCTTCCAAATGATATAAAGGGATTGGAACAACTAATCAAGAACACAAAGAAATATAGCGAATCACAAAACTTGTATTTAAACACGCAAAAAACAAAATCATGTCAACAGATATAACAACACAACAACCAAAAATCAGAATAGAAAATGCCGAGATAGAATGTGTGGATACATTTGAATACTTAGGAGCAAACATCAACGGTGCAGGAGACTGCATGGCAGAAATAAAAAAGAGATTGACAATGGCATATTGGAAATTAAAACGATTGAAAAATATATGGAAAAACAAAATAGTGCTAATGTTACGAACTTTTATTATTCTGGTTGCAACATACGGCTGTGAAACATGGACCCTAAGTAAAACAGCGGCAAAAAAGATCAACGCCTACGAGCTAAAATGCTAAAGGAAGATACTTAGAATATCATCGAAGGAAAAAATCAGAAACTCAGATTTTATAAACATACTGAATATTCCAGAGTGTTGTTTACTAAACACAATAACAAAAAGAAAACTACGCCTGGTGTGTCATATAAAGAGACATAACTGTTTAGAAAAAGAAATAATTGAGGGAAGAGTACCTGGTTAGAGAAGAAAGGGCAGATCAAGAAGACGATGTACTGACGACATCAAAGATAACATGAATACATCGCTAGAAAATGCAAGCCACATCGCCCAAGACAGAGAGAGAGGTTCAGAGAGTTCATTGGGAAGACAACGTTCTGGAAGGAATACGTCAAATGACACTTTATGTATTAGGTCTGCTGATTATCCTCTTCGCACACCGGGCACGTTGATAGAAACGTGGGATCTTGTTTGGTTTCACTATTCTGCAATATTTTGCACATCATATCTAGTCACATCATATCTAGTCACATCATATCTAGTCACATCATATCTAGTCACATCATATCTAGTCACATCATATCTAGTCACATCATATCTAGTCACATCATATCTAGTCACATCATATCTAGTCACATCATATCTAGTCACATCATATCTAGTCACATCATATCGTCTCTGTCTGTTATCGTCACTATGTCCCTTTTCTTTTTTTATTGCAATTCTGTTTATGTTGTCAATATTTTTAAATTATCTTTCACCCTCTTTTCTCTCTGATCTCTCTTTCTCGTTTACACTCTTTAAGTTTTTCCAACTTTTTAATTTATCAAATTTGTGTGCCGACATATTTATTTTCTACACTTGTTTAGTTCGTAATTTTCGTGCGGTCTTTTCTCTTTTTCTCTCTATCTCTCTATTCTCGATCTCTGTTCTGCTCTCTCTTTCAGCGAGACCGTGCTTTTTTTGTGCAGTTTTGTTTAATTTGTCAACATTTTTAGTTGTACTTCACCTCCTTTATTCACATATCTCTCTTTATTTTTCTCAGTCTCTCTCTCTCTCTTTCCCTCTCATTGTTTCTTCTGTTCGATCACCTTTTCGACTTTTTTATGTGTTTTGTTTTAGTGCATTTTATCAGCTTTTTAAATGTGTTGTTATCTAGGTTAATTCGAGTATAGCATCATAGATGCCAATTTTTTAACCATTCATATAGTTATTGTATTGTTTTCTTTCAAGATAAAATATAGTATACACTTTTATTAGCAGCACATTCGATTTCAGCTTGCATTTTGTTTGATTTGATGTCTATATTGTCTCGTGATACGCCAGTAATCAATAAGAATAATGTTCCAGTATGATATTCCCAAATGAATATATTTCCTTCCTCTTTGTTTGTTGTACTATGGAATATTTGATAGACTGTGTTTCTTCTTCTTTCACATTCTTCAGCCGAATCCATGCTCTGATTTGGATTTCATCGATGAGATGAACTGTGATCGCTAGCCCCGAGACATGGCCGTAGAGCTTGTCCACCAGTGCTGTTTCAAATGGCCAGTTTTTTTCTTGTGGTGTTGTACCATGGACAGTTAGGTAAAATATATTTTATGTTTTCTGGAGATTGTCCTCTAGAAAAGGACAATTATCTAGATTGGCAGGTCAACTCCCCCAGAATGACGGAGTGTTCAGAGAATCCATAAGGAAACTCACTTTCTGGAAAGAATATGCCACACGATGGTAATTAGAGATTGTTCGCAAAGAAACATATCGTATAAACTCTAAACTTCATTTACATATGTTATGTGAGTCATATGCAGTGACACAACATCGTACATTTACATATGTTATGTGAGTCATATGCAGTGACACAACATCGTACATTTACATATGTTATGTGAGTCATATGCAGTGACACAACATCGTACATTTACATATGTTATGTGAGTCATATGCAGTGACACAACATCGTACATTTACATATGTTATGTGAGTCATATGCAGTGACACAAAATCGTACATTTACATATGTTATGTGAGTCATATGCAGTGACACAAAATCGTATTTTTAAAATATGTTTAACGTGTGCAGGGTGGAATAGAATATTATACCTTCAAATTACAAAACAAAATGTTGTGCGTGCAGTTACGTTGTCCAAGATTTGATAGGGCAGTGGTAATGGACCATGAGCTAGTGAGATTTACCATTCGATCGTGTACTACTACAAAGAACATAGCCATTAGGCCTTTTTGTCTTGAACTCAAGTGGTTGAAGTGAATGAATTTAGCTGCTAACGTCTCATAGAGTGACTAGTTTCTGGAGATTCAGTGAGTTATTGCTTGTGGCATGACCAGTCTCCCGAAGAAAGACCTGATTACAGAAAATGTAAATATGATCAGAAAGACAGATTTCTATTATGTCCGTGCATTTCGTCGTTCGGCCTTCAAGCGAATTCGACATGCGACTTCAAGTATAGAAATAGTGGCCATCATAAAGTACAACAATAGACAAATACGTAGTGAATGCAGCCCTAATTAATGCTGTACAGAGGTCTTCTTACTACCGATGGTGTCGCGTGAGCGCACAACAATATGTGACATTATTGCTATTCTAGGTATACGATGCACAGTTCGTTGAGAAGGATGTTTATACAAGGAAATCGGCATATAATGAAGTCAATCCACGCGACTTTTGAAGCAATTTGGACCTTATATGTGTGTAAAATTATCAAAAGTTCTATTTTAGCGTGTTGTAGACATAAATATGTCTAAATTGAACCATTTGGAAATAGACGATTCAGTTGTCCACTCTATCACGATGTATTAAATCTATTTGCATACTTAATGACATTAAGCAGCCCTATTGGTTCTGTGATCAAATGTAGACTAACCTAATTACTTCGAACTCATTGCAATTTTGTGTATATCCTTGCATGTTTTGATGCACAGTTAAGGAACATATCTTCAACAAATTAACAAGAAGTCATATACATGCTTTATAAAATAACATATATATATATATATATATATATATATATATATATATATATATATTACATAGTAATATGTATGCTCTGTAAAGTAAGATATGACATGCTTTATGAAATAATACACATGATTTATGAAATAATACACATGATTTATGAAATAATATACATGATTTATGAAGTAATATATACACATTATGAAATAATATGCATACTTCAAGAAATTTCATATGCTTTCTGATTCATATACATGATTCCATATTTCATATACATGATTCCTTACTGGAGGCTGACATCTGGTCTTCTTCTTCTCGTTCTCAATTGGAATAAACGCTGCCGTATTTGAAAGCTCCTCAGTGCTCCCATATCGCGTTTTGTGGATATCCATCCGCCGGACAGAGTTCTTCCCCTAACTGATTTAGTGTATTGCAGTCTTGCAGGCTATATTCGCGGTCTGTTCTGCTTGTCCACATGGACACAGAGATGATGGAACCAGCCTTAGTCTCTTTAAGTGGCTGTCTAGTGGGTTGTGCTACTTAAGATAAGAACCTGATCAGCACTGTCGATATACTGATAGTTATCTTTTGGTTGGTCGATTTTCCCGATAGCTGTGATGAGAGTCATCTTTTCTTGGTAGTTGATTTCTTGGTATATTTATCACTGCTGCTCCATTCTTTACCAATCTATCTGTCTCTTTATTTCCTAGTATGCCAAAGTGGCATGAACTGTAGTACTTCCCTTCTTTGGATACTCACTTCTCGTGTGGTTTCATTGAAGTCTGGGCAGTTGTTACTGTTAAGGGTTTGTAGGACAAACATTGTATCAGTAAGAAACACTACCCGTTGACATTGGTTGTTACGTTTTTAATTATTTCTGCAGCAATGTTTAAAGCATTTTCTTCTGCAAAGTAGTTATAGCAGAAAATTCCAGTTGGTGAACATGTGGATTAATGTTTTTTCTTGATATTTTCTGTACACCCCAGCACATCCAATCTTCACTGCTCTGGTTGCTGATCCTTCGGTATATACTTGTATCCCTGCTCCTTTCTGTGGTACATATCTTCAATCATGTTGCATACTGTTGTTTTCTTTTGGAAAACATTCATTTCTGTCATAGTGTAGTTGTTGTTTATGGTTATTCTGAAAGTGAAATTTGGATATTGCTCCCAAGAAACTGGAAAATGTGATGGTGTTATTTATCTTGTTGTTTTTGGTAGTTCTTCCTTATATTCTCTGTTTATTTTTTTTTTTGGTTCTTTGAATAAAACTGCTCCTCTTCAGCATTCCACTGTCTAGGTCATTGAATCTGGCATTCATGGGATGTGCTGGCATGCTATTGTACTTTTCTGCATAGACAATGGTCTTAGTGTCTCGCCTGTATGGTAAGGGGGTGAGGCCTGTAATATTTTCCATTTATATTTTGGAAGTGGTCTTCCTTGAGCCTATGATAAGCGAGGTGCTTGAGGTTGTGCCTTGTTCAGGGCTTATAGATGGAAATTGGCTGCTGAAGTATTTGCTGTTGGTCAATATTTTAGTACTGGTCTAAATCCATCCCATGTATATACCTTCTTTAAGGTTGTCGCATTAGCTCCCTAGCGTTACCAGATTTAATGCCAGCCCATCGTTCCAGATCTTGTCGAAAGTTTATTTTTATATCTATTCATAGTATTAAAACATTCTTATTTTCTTTAAATGCATCTTACTTGCAATATTACGTACTACAACCAGTTCTTTCTGTAGTTTTTGGTGCGTGTTGGTACAATATTGTAAATAATTCACCCTCGCTTCTTCTCTTGGTATTGTCTCCTTAGCTGCCTCAAGTATTCCTTTATTAAACTTCATGACAATTGTGCTGATGTCTCTGCCTATTACTTGTATGCCGTTTTTGAGAGAATTTGCTCTGTGTTTATATATGTGTCAGTTTTCTTTCTTGTAGTTTCATTTTTGCTTAGCTGTTCTTGTAATTATTGTTTTGTTTACATGAATGATGAGTGGGCGATGATTACTTCCAGAATGTTGTTCAACTATTATTCTTTCCACAATGACAGCCAGTTCTGAGGTACAGAATGCCAGTCATAGATGGAGATACTATATCATTTCCTTGAGTAGCAATTGGTGGTTCCTGTGGATTATTCAGGAAGATTAGGTTGTTATCATCTTGCCAACGTTCTATCTTTCTCCCCTTCTGTCTAAATTGTTGTATCACTAGCTTTGGGAGTGGATGTGAAAGTCTTCCACTGTCAGGAAGTGTTTGTTGAGGAAGTTAATATTGGCAATCTTTAATGGGGATATAGTATGAACAGTAAAAATTTAACATTTGGAATTCAAGGTCGTTGTTTTTATGTGAATTATATGGTATTCAGCATCTTCCGTGTTAGTTGTGGTTTCTGTGGCACTGATGTTTTTCTTGAACGGTGTTAGTATACCGCCTTTTCCTCAATCTTTTGTGTCAACTATAAAGCATCGGTTTCCTTGTCTTTTGAAGGTAGTTTTCTTCGTTGAAATGGGTATCCTGTATTCATAAAATACTAATCACTTTCTGGTGCAAGGTGTTTTCTACTTTAGTTTTGTTGTAGTTAACTCCCTCTGCATTGCATTGCATGACATTTAGAGGGGCTTTCGTCATGTGCTGTTGGCCAGCCGCTGTCATTGTCTGCCTCCTGACTCCACTAGGTGGACTAGAGAGACCTCCAGTAAGTGGTACATTCTGTCGAGGTTCAAAATCCGGCACTGCTCCTGTCTGGGTTAATCATTCCGGTTACATGATACCATGATTGCTGGTGCGCCTCTCAGCCTGATGTCTCTAACTTCAACACCTGTGCTTGGTTGGGCAGATCTGTGGTCCTGCTCGATATTGGGTTGGCCAGATCAATAATAGTTTCCAACATCTGTTGGCTGGACTAAGCCACAACTCCACGTCAAGTATTTGGCCTCGATTGGGAGACATCTCGCGATACTTCTCTGAACATTTAGCTAAGTGGTTACACAATAGTGGTACTTCCAGTTCTGCTATAGGATGATGAAACATAGGCTGTCTAGGGATGATATGTGAGGAACGACAATCTCTCTCACACACTTTTTTTTCAGAAATAATATGCACAATAGATGGAAAGACAATATTCCGAATAAATATGTCCTTGACAGATTATGTGAACATGGCATTCATATCTTCTAATGCAGACAAGGATTTGTTGGCAGATCATGCTGTACGCATGTCAGATAATCGTCTGCGAAAGATACTTCTCTATGACGAGTTGGAAAAAGGCATACGTTATTAATGTGTCCAAAATGAGAGCTACAATAACTCAATAAAGACCACATTGAAAAGTGTTTGAAATGTCCAAGATGCATGGAAAGAACTTGTACAAATTAGAGCTACATGACTCTCTACTATCAAAAGGTAGCAGAATCTTGTGAAAAGAGAATACATACAGCAGCTCAACAGCGGCGACTAGGTAGAAAGTCAAGGGTAGACAAAAAAACTATCTAGAATGGTCATCCCATGCCAGAACTGTCCAAGGAATTCAAATGAAATACAAAAGTGGATAAAACAAATGGTCAACATCACGTGTGCTGGACGAACAACAACACATCTGAAACCTAATGCTCAGTTCTTCTTCAGTTTCTTTATTTTTAATAATGGAAAATACGCAATTTAGAAGGAAAATAATGATATAAGTTTCTCTTTTGCAAGTTTTCTTCTTCTTCTGCCAATAATTACTATATATATATATACTCCGACAGTCGCTATGTATGGAGTGATTACTAAACTTGCAAAGATGATTCTGTGTGCCAGAGATTATTACGTGGGCCATATTAGCTCTGCCATATTATTGTCAATAGTGTCCTTCTTGATCGTTACTTTTTGTTGTGTATGCAATCTTGATAACGACCTTTTGGTCGAAGCGTCAATGTGTGTGTCACTATGTATGTTTCCAGTTGTTAGAAAAGCTGCATTACTCTGTTCCTATCCTTACTTCTTCTGTGGACTAGTGGTTCTGTTATCAGCGAACCGGGGCAATACTGCAACATGTGTTTTCGTGTATGTTCTGTTTCACAGACGATGCATGTTCATATTGTATATTTTCTGTGGTATCCATGTTTTATTTGTGTTCTATATGAACGTACATGCACAAATAATAGTTATTAAATTACCATAAGATAACTAGACCAGACGAAACATGAAAACATTGAACATACCACATGAGATCCAGCAGAAGTGAACTGCCAGAAACACCATTTGAGAAATTGATACTTTAACATATCTAGTTTTCATTTTTCATGCTAGAATTTCATCTCACCACTGTATGGAGAAGAAAAAATGTGTTATTTATTGGTTGGTTGATTTATTGGCCAGTTTGATGGTTTATTGGTTGGTTCGATAGCTTGTTAGTTGGTTATTTGATTAGTTTGTTGGTTGGCTAGTTGGTTGGTAAGCTGGTTGGTTAATTGGTTGGACGGTTGCTTAGTTTGCTAATCAGTTAATTATTCTTTTTATTTATTTTATTGTGATTGTTTTGTTGTTTAATTAGTTGGTTGTTTGTTGGATAGACTGTTGGTTTCTTGGTTACTTAATTGGTCGGTTGGTGTGTTGGTTAGTCAGTTCGTTAATTATTTGGTTAATTGATACGTTATTTCCTGAACTGAATGTCTGTGGACTTAGTACTTTGATTCGATGAGTGTATATCATTGCTACGATGTGAAATATGTGGATACTCTATCCACCCAGGGACATAGCCAGAAAGTAACTGTCACAGTAGCTGGCATATATACTTATATTTATACACTGCTTCAAGCTATCTCAGTCAAGATATGCTTTACTTTGCTTAATTTCCAACCATCCATTGTCCACTCGATATGCCGAAATTCTCTTTGTCTCTCTCAGGATTAATAACTGAATGATCATTACAACATGCTTGTTACACGATGAGTCACTGTGCCTCTATGAAGTCAATGCAGTTAGTCACAACACTCCCAATTGTTGTGCGGCACATCTCTGGCTCCTTCCCAAACACAGACGCTGCCGGCATATATTTGCAAACATGATAAAGCGTAAATGCATTTTAGAAAGTATGGAAAAAACATAACTGCTTATATGAAATGCTGTATTGCTTTCACAAGAAGGGCTCCTGAATAAACGTATGATTATCACCTATTAATGTTTTCTGTTCCAGTGAGTTGTTGGTCTGATGTGAAATTGATATGTTTGTCTGGTGGACCATTGAGTTGTTGGTCTAGTGTGTCATTACGTTGTTGGTTTGGTGGACGATTTATTTATCTCGTTTGCAAATAGATGTTAGTCGGGTGGATCATTGAGTTGTTGATCGCGTTGGCTATCGCATTGTTTGTCATTGAGTTGTTGATCGCGTTGGCTATCGCATTGTTTGTCATTGAGTTGTTGATCGCGTTGGCTATCGCATTTTTGTCATTGAGTTGTTGATCGCGTTGGCTATCGCATTGTTTGTCATTGAGTTGTTCTTCTGGTAGATCGTAACCTTCGTTAGCAGTTACCATGTTGTTCCGACAGGCCGACGTTGTGCTTGAACTAGTTACGGGCATGGCGTGGGTGGGCGGAATAACAAAGACACCTATCGCAAGGGCTAGAGTTGTGCCCTGATGTCGACGTCTGTTTCGGCGGCATTGGACACGAAACACCATCAAGTCGAATGGCTGCTGGAACAGAGGGCAGAGTACTTATGGGAATGCCCCACGTGCTGTGAGGCCAGTTTTCTAATCAAGAATCAAGAATCTGGTAGGTCATTGAGTTTTTTGGTCTGGTGGGCCATTGAGTTTTTGGTCTGGTAGGCCATTGAGTTTTTGGTCTTGTGGGCATTTAATTGTTGGCCTGTTGAATTATTGAGGTTTTGGTCTGTTGGGCAGTTGAGTTGTTGGTCTGATGGGTCATTGAGTTGTTAGTCTGGTGAACGATTGAAATGTTGGTATGTAGAGCCATTGTGGTTTAGTTCTGGAGGGCCATGTAGTTGTCAGTCGGGCGGGCATCGAGTTGTTGAACTGGTATCCAATGAGTTATTCGTCGGTGGGCCATTGGTGATACTCGAAAACATTTCGCAATTTATTATTTTAACCAGCGTCCTGACACAGGGTTTCCCACAAGTTCTCAGCTGATAGCGAGTAGTGGATCAGAACCTCCATAGCTAGCGACGCCTATCGAGCTTGTGTAGTAGCGATAGCGTCATTCCTCGACCTACCCAGTGAATTAGCCCTGGTCCCTACTTCCTGCTAGTTGGGACAACAACGGTAAATTTATTTACAAATCACGAATAATGAGTGGACTCTAATCCAGGGTCTGCTGGTTGGCGGGCGAACGGCTTAACATTACACTAATGTTGCACCCCAAAATGGTTAAATTATCCAATTTTATTTCGGCGTATCTCCTCTGGCACGTATAATGTCAATATAGAACCCAAATAATGGCATGAATATATATATATACTTCATAGATTATGGTAATGGGAATACATTTAAAATTAATCAATGCATAACTGATAACAGCCTTGATTCGAGCAATTGCAGTAATTCTACTCTGTGAGGCACTCATACATTCCTAACTTCTTATAATACACTACGGATGAGACGCAATGTGTTTAACGTTATCTGCAACAGTTATTCCAATACTTGGTCTGCAATAGTTTCTCCACTCTTGCTTCTGATATAGGTGTTCAAATTCTAAGTCATTAATAGTCTATATAATCATGAAACTTTAATAGTTGCTCTAATCCTGAATCGTTAATACTTTATTCAATCCTGACTCTTCAATAAATTTTCCAATGAATACTCAGCAATAGTTGTTGCAATCCTGAGTCTACAATAGTTTCTCCAATCCGTATTATACAATAATTTCTACTATTCTGAGTCTACAATAGTTTCTCCAATCCGTAGTCTTCAATAGTTTCTCCAATCCTGATTCTACAATAGTTTCTCCAATAATGTGTCTCAAATAGTTTCTCCAACCTTAGTGGTCAATAGTTTCTTCAATACTAAGTCTGCAATAGTTTCCCCAATCCTTAATCTTGAAAAGTGTCTCAAATCCGTAAATATTAATATTTTTTCCCAATCATTAGTCTTCAACAGTTGCTCCAATGTGTAATTTGCAACAGTTTCTTCAATAGCTTATCTAATCATATCTTCTATAATTTCTCTAATGCTTAGTCTGCAACAGTTTTTGAGTGCTCTGTCTGCAACTATCGATCCAATTCAGAATCTGTAACACTAGTCAGGCTTTTCTTGTGACAGAGTCTTCCACGGATGCAGGCGTATGTTGAATTATCTCAATAATATTTTAGTGCAAACATTCATAAGCAATGCTTACCTGGCAATCTGTGATAGCGAACTAGGTATTTGACAAAATCTTAACTTTGCTAAAACGTTATTGTTGGTATCACGTCTCACTAATAACGTAGCGATTAATCCAACACGTTTGCCGGCGGTGTTTTTCTAGATACTATTTAAGTTCAATAGATAGCCATGAAGAATCCATTAAAGTTAATACTGATATCACACTGTTTGAAAATAGTGCTTACATAGAACACAAGTAACGTAGTCTTACTGGATGACAGCTAACAGAATATCGATGTAGAGTGTTAACGTGAAACAATACACAATGACAGTGCACAAGACAAAATCATACAAATAACAGTGCACAGGGAATAATCATACAAATAACAGTACACAGGGAATAGTCATACAAATAACAGTACACAGGGAATAGTCATACAAATAACAATGCACAGAACATAATCAACGTTTCGACCACAAGTATTACGTTTTCATGTATTTCCTTTTCCTATCCTTCTGTTCAGTTCCACATTTCCATGGAACGCGTTATCGTTGTTGTTCCCACACATTGCTTTTGATGTAAGTGTGAATATTTTCCTGTTAAATGCATTTTGGTAGAAACGTCGATTACGTCATGTGTATTGCTATTTGTATGATTAGATCATGTGCACTGTTATCTGTATTTTGTCACGTTAGCACCTGGCAATGATATTCGGTTAGCCATTTCCCAGTAAGACTATATTACCTGTGTTCAACTTAAGTACTATTTTCATGTAGAATTCGGCAATGTGGAGGCGTGGTACGGCGTGCAACTGTGACAGTCAAGGTAACGGCTTCGAATCGCGCTACAAGGAATTTTTCATCAGAACCGTTCAGGTAGCTATGGCAAACTACTGAACGTATTGATATTACCTAGAAAATCATTACAACCAAAACATGCAATAAGTCTGCAATAGAAAACGCTACCAATTTTTTTATGCTATGGAATTATTTTCTAAACAGTCCGGTTGGCTATCACATTGGATCAAATAGCGATAACTCTTTATCGCTATAATAGTTTCATTTCTTATGAGGAATTTATGAAGGTCGAACTGTCGGCCCGATAATTAAGTAACATTAACAGTTCAGTATTTGACACGACGACGTAGTGGTGGTTTTCTCTTGTGGAAGCCCCCAAACAATTTAATCTGTACAGTTATATTTCCATTTGTGGTGCAACATGTAGAGAACCCCGCATTGTACATAACGATGGTAAATTCGGTTCAGTTCCAATCCTGAACATGAATCTAGCTGACAGTGTACATATGATTTCCGGCTGTAAATAGCTGGAACTTTATAGAGTGTGGGTAGAGTTAATTCTATGTAATAACGGGACAAATATCTGAGGAAACCAAGAAACATGGTAACATATTAGGGGACTGAAGCTCCTGACCTCAACTCTGTATGTTGCGAAAATGTACATAAACCAAACACTATAGAATGTATACCATCTAAGTAGGAGACTTCTTATAAGATTATTGCAAACCGACGGTAGTCAGTCTTCAGGTTATGAAATAAAGCTTCGGAGAATACATTCCATTGCGTATAGAAAGTAAGAGTTAATCGCTCCAAAGTCTTGGGAACTATTAAATAACAACACCTATTTCACTGTTCCGCCACAATACTGTTTTTTTCCTAAAATGTTTCTCACAATGTAATGACATTTGTTGTACTTATGTTGCCTAGTTCCGTAAGGGTCAAAGAATAGCAAAGCTGTTGCATATAATATGTTTTACGAGACAAATAAAGATGTACGAATGGGGAGTATGCTGTTTCATCCCATAGATGGCCAAACATTATACGTATTGTAGATTATCCCATAAAAATGTAATTCCCATTAAATTTTGCGACACTGCAATTGGTAAATAAATTCACATTAATACAGTACACTTGCAATATGTCACTGTTTATTATGAAGTGTATATAGATGTTCAGTCAATAAGCACCTCTGCAAGATTATATGCACACATAAATAATACACGTGAAATTATTCTACAAACTCATTTGAATATTGACAGATTATTGGTACTCTCAGTGCTGTTGTATGCTGGTGAAACATGGATATTATACAGGAAGCACACCAGTAAGCACATTTCTACACACAGTGTTTCATAAACGTGATGAATGTTAAATGACAATACGATTCCGGAAAACACAATCCTCTAAAGTAAGCCGGTGTCCCGGTAATTGTACTATTCTGACGCATACACAAATTTCATGGGCAGATCATATGCCAGAACATTATCCACCAATATACTCCTCTAATACACTACCACGTTATTCTCTCAAGAAGAAAGACATAGTGCGAGTCTTGGACAATAAACAGACAAGAATGTGGGAAATTAGAGGCATTAGCGATGTGTTTCTACAGAAGAATGCTGAGAATACCATGGACTACCAGGAACACTAATGTGGAGGTGTAGAAAGCGTCAAAAGCGAAACGGAGTTTCATCAATAATATAAGAAAAAGACGATCTTCAATTTTTTGTCAAGTTATGAGAGAATGAGGTTTGGAGAATATAGATACACCAAGTATGATTGAAGACAACAGAGACATAGGGCGACAACGTGAGAAGATATTAAACAGTTTAACAGCCTGGCACGACAAGAAACAGCAACGATCTTGATACATAATGCTGAAAATAAGAGCTGTGGAAAGCCATGATCGCCTACATCAGCCGGCATGGCACATAACCAATTAATGAATAGGGCGATGAAGAAAGGCATTCTGCCTGAAAGAGGCCAAACGTAAGTACTTAGATATCCATCTACGCATGTGATGGAAAATATTGCTTTAGGCTACATATTTGTGCGTACCGGATTGTTTAGGAAAAGCCTAGATCATGCTTAGATTTTTTTGTCTCGACCACGTCGCGAAGAAATACGTCAATGCCTATACAAGTGGGTATGATGTGGAATCGGACATGTTTTAATTTTCACATCGCAAGTATCGTTTCTGACGGAAATATTATTTTATGTCGAAATAAAACGGAAGTGTGTACCTTATTTAAGTAAAATCCAATATAAACATGTGTATGTTTGCGAAAATAAGTAAAAATAATACATTAATGAATATCCTTACCCATTCTTCAGTTGATATATATAACTTTTAGGCATTGCCTCAAAGTACTCATAATTTTTACAGACACCGCCATCCTCTGTCTGTACCGGCATCTTATATAAGTCTTAATTTGGCGGTTACATGTTGTCGCGCCTGTAATAAGGAAAGACCCTGTTTAGATGTAACTGTTTCTATTATGCTGCTATAATTCCTTTCTCTTTTTTATTTCTTTTTCTTTATTCTAAAATTATATTGTTATTTGTTGTAAGAATCATCTACTATTATGTAATATAACTCAAATTGCATACTGTCCGCCGAAGACGGATGTGTCGGGTCACTGGCGCAAATTAAACGGCGACATAACGCATTTCCTTTATCTGGAGTACATCCTACTGGAAATATAGTAGGACCACTTCAAGGGAGATCCAGAGGGAGTTTGAGAATGAACGCTGAAGAAAAAGAAGTGCGTACTATAAAACTGCGCCGGTTAGCATTTCTTATCCTGTTTGTATCACCATGACTACGTTGGTGTTTACTTAGTTATAAATCATCAAGATTCATACTGATACTTAGGCATATACTACCAGTAACTGGTCTATGCTAATGATTAGTTATATGCTAATTAAAGGCCTACTGTTTATTAAGTCAAATTAATTGTATGCATAATTGTCGCATGAATATTTATAATATAAGCTGATGTTTACTTTTATTGTTACACCAGATCTAAAAGAAGGAAATAAATATTTAGGAATAAAAGGATCCAGGTTAACATCATCTATAACAAACAAGACGTTGTTGCGTGAAAATATATATCACAGGTTGCTTACCTGTATAGGCCTAGGCTATGAGGTGCCTATAACATATAATATAGGTCTAAGGTATTTTCAAACCAATGTGACTATTGTTGTCTTTTAATACACAAATTATACATTTATTTCAGTTATATATTTAGATTTAATATTTTTTATGATCAAGTAATCTTGTTCAGAAATTAGATTTATATTTTCTGAACAAGATGGCAAACAGGAGGTATGTAGATAACATGAAGGCACACGCATGCATGTAGATTGAAAGGCTGGGGGGGTGTTGAAAACACACACCCCTCCCTCCTCTTTAGCAAATCATAATGTGACTGTGTAATAAGAACTTGGCAGAAAGTAGGATATCATACGGCTATAGGTCTAAGACATTTTCAATATCTTTCTCAAAAAATTACTCAACTATTTCTCCTAAATCAATGACTATGCAAAATAATGTTACCAAAAATTATAATTATACGTAATATATAATGTAAGTTGACGGCGGTGGTTGGGGGGGGGGGGGAGTGTTAATTCAGCAGAAATGAAATCTCTACTTCCCAGTCGATGCACATGAATAATATTCCCGAACACAAGCTGTTCACAAAACTAAACACACCACTAAGTATATAATCCATGCAATTATTGTTACATCTGAAGCACAGAAACATTTATCATAGATAACTAAGATATTTAATAACCATATATGAAACACAAAGTTAAATCTACAAATTAGCCATTATGAATATTAATTATATTTGGTTGTATCTTTAAATTATGATAATGTAATCCGCAGATTCACCTAGTTTTACCGAGCACAAAAAATATATTTGGAGTGTGTAGATTAGTTTATACAAAATAATTGAAATATTTAATAACTAGACTATTCAAATCAATGTTGAATGTTCAAACCAAAAGATGGGCCTTGCCTTTTGCGAATGTAAATATATACATTTTCTTCGATATTCTAATATAATTATTTAGTTTATTTTCATTTTAATTGTAGTAATTAGCAACTTTTTGAATATAAATAATATGTGCGTGCATAATAATGTAAACAATGTGATAACACCTTGTCTTTGCGTGTACAAATATCTATAGTGTCTGTGGTATTTAATTATAGGCATATAACTAGAATTAAAATTTGCAAATTACTGAAACTTTCCATTATAATTTACATTATAATTATGCTAATTATCTGCGATTTTAAAAATTAATTAGTTCTGCACGAATCTGACAATTACAGAAATTAGATCAGTAGATGCGTCTTGTCTTTGCGAAAAACATATATAAAGCCTGTGGTATTTTATATACCACAATATTCAATAGGTGCATAATTTATTTTAATTTCAATTTTCCTAATTAACTTCCACTTTCACCATTAATTAGCTCTGAAGTATCTGAAAATTACAGAAATTTTGCTAACAGATTTTACCAACAAACTGTTTACCAACAGTATTGCACTTGCGAAAACACACACACACACACACACACACACATACATATACATATATATATATATATATATATATATATATATATATATATATATATATATATATATATATATATATATATATATATATATATATATATGTAATGTGGTATTTCAATATATTTAATAGCTAAATAATTAATTTGTGTATTTTATTATACTAATTATCAGCCATATTTGAATATTAATTAGTTGTGCATGCTTCCGAAAATTACATAAATGGGATCAACATATGTGTCGTTTCTTCGTGAACAAAAAAATGTATAGTTTGTGTATGATATTTTGAAAATAACAAAGATAGCTTAGAAATTATCAGCTTTGCTAGATCGTGTGGTCACAAGTTTTATTTATATTTTGCTATATGTCATGTAAATAGTTTTGATGTGAAGTTAATTCGAAAAAATTCATAACGTTTTTCCGTGTTGACGTACAGACTTAGTTGAGGTATCGCTCAATTGCCATTTTCAATGGATAACTACCGTATTTGTAAGGTTGTAGAAATATTTTGACAATTTGTCAAAGTATCTACAAAAAGAAGCGTTACCAGGAATCGCTTAAGATCTTACTAAAAGGCTATGACGTAAACCTTGAACTTGGAGAGATACTGCATAAAACAGAACTACATGGCACTATGCAATTTTAAGAAAGGCGTAGCATTGTGTAAACTTACCAGGAGAAATACGACAGTTTTCAGCGAGACTATCAAAAAGATAGAAACAGATCAAAAACTTCGAATGTCATCACACATTTCAAAACTGTCCAATGACTATTGGGACCAACATGATTAGCAGTTACCCACGAACACATAAACAAGTAAATTATTAATAAACAAGTAAATTATTAAAAGTAGATAATATACACTGACGGCAAAGTAACACAATAAACAAACATATGTGTCTGGGGTTTCGTGGAATACCAAAATGCCAAGAAATTAGCTGAGAAGTCAGCTGTGTACCCCACTACAACATCGAGTATCAGAATGGAAATAGAAGCGGTGACATCAGCTCTCACTTGGCTGGCAATGCAACCACCAATAGACTCAGTGATGATTCTGTCGAGCTCTCAAAGTCTGAGATAGCCAAAATCAAAGCTGCGCACGATAGAAAAGTATATGGCCAGAACCGAATGGATCACCCTTAACAACGCGCAGAGCATTATATGGATCTACTGTCCAGGTCATGCTAGGGTCAGGGTAAACGAAAGAGCCGATGTGTTGGCTGGTAAGGCCTTGTTGAACGGCACTACCGAGATAACAAGAGACATGATTGAATTGATTAGAGAGGTCATGGATACCTGACGAGAAGACAGGAAGAAGTCGAACGAGACAATGTACATAATCATAGAATGATTGAAATGGGAGTGACTAGAGGTGATGGAAGAAAGTGCTCCCTCTCCGGAAAGATCAGAAGAATGCGTAATCAGCGACTGCCTAGGACACTGAGCTAATACACTTTTATATGGCTGACGGAACGGCAAGCAGAGCATACATGAAAATGTCCCCAGTGCTCTGAGGCTTGTTCCTAATCAAGAATCAAGAATCAACATAAACAAGAAATTTGTAAAGAATGAAACAATAAAAACATAAACAGGAAACTCATGAACAAGAAACTCATAAATAAGGAACTCATAAACAAAGAACTCATAAACATACCTATAACAGTTATAGGTATAACTGAATTCAGTTATAACTGAATTTCATAAATTAGAGGGAACAAATAATCATCATTTGGAACTGACGACCAACAACCAACGACAGTTCTACTAGTCCACTACTTTTTGTCATATTCCTTCTCAATTATAAGTAAACATTACCAAACTTTCACAAGTTATTTGATAAAGTGGAGAGTATTGAAGTAATAAAACGAATTTGCGATAAATACTATGATAAAACAAGACACAATAAATAACAACATGATATTTATCGTTTCATGTTAAATAAAACTGTTAACTTTATTTTCTTATAAGTACGCTTACCGACAGCCTGTGTGTGCTGTTAAGTTGCAGTTAATTGTTACCTTGAATGTCATCTTTGAAGAGTCTTGCGTGTTTCATCATTTCAAATATGTCTGATTGTGACGCACATTATATGACGTTTCCCGTACACAACTTTCTTTTTATGTATTTACTTTCTTGCTGTAATGTTTTCATAGTCCATCGTGTGTACGCTGTAATTTATAAACAAGGGCTGGAGATTAAATGGCTTGTGTGCATTTTTATAGACATCAATCAATCATCAATAATCCCTTAACACTTCAGTGTCGTAGGGTACCACATTGGATGCTTCAGCACACATATTATATTATCAGCGATGCGGATGAGTGTGGAAATATCTTATCCGGTCCATTCCTTGATGCTGTCTGTCCATGCCTTTATTTCCCCTCCTCTGCTTCTTCCACATTCGAAAGTTCCCTGCAATATTGTTTTTTAAAAGGAATCATGTCTGCGTACATGTCCAAACCATGTTACATTTCGTCGTTTTACTATTGAAATCAATGGTTCTTGTACACCAGCACACATCTCTACTTTATTTCTTACCTACATATTGGTCTTAAGCTGCCTATAAGAAATTCGTAGAATTCGTCTGTAATATTTGTACTCGAAAGCCAACAAAAGATTTGATAGAGAGATCGAGACAGGCATTCATTAAAGCCAAATACATTAATTACCTTTTTAAATTCTATTCTTGAAACATAAATCTTTTGTGATGGAAACCAAAAAGCAAATTATAAATTAAATCTTCTTACCAACATTGTGTCATCAATGTCAGACGTGGACACTAACTAAAGACCAAGATAGAAAGCTTACTACGTGTGAATTGAAATGTCTATGAAAAACACCAAATAGAACAACAGGGGCCCATGTGAGGAATGAAGAGATTACGAGAACGTTTACAGCCATTTTTGTAGTCAAATACATTGAAAAATAAAATAGTTACAAAAATGGTTCAGCCACTTAATGAGAATGCGGTTATTGGCCAGTGACAAGGGTATACACCATGAAAATGGAAACAAGGTAAAGGAGAAGAAACAAAAGGAAGGTGCATTGAAGAAGTTACTAACGTTCTGAGATGTGCCAATATTACCGCATATCAAGGTTTAAAAGAGCTAAAAAAAACCAGCATCATTCATTCTGTGACGACTAATACTAAAAGCTGAAATACGGAAATACATAAGAAGAAAGAAATGTGCGTTAATGTCTACGCAGAATGGACCACCATTTTGTATCTCTAATCGATAAGTGAAACTGCTGTAAAACTGTTTAACAATAGTATATGTATCCAGTGATTTATTCTGTCCAGAATGTTGTTTTTGTTGTGGATACTCTGAACGTACCTCTGTCCTGGGCAAGCAGGCCTGCAGTGGCCAGAGACATGTGCATGAATTCTTAGATGTCGCAGGTGCATCGTCTTCTTGTTTTCCTCTTCTTCTCTCGCCTGACACTCTGCCCTCTAGAATCAGTCTTTCGACACCATTATGTCACTTTAAATGTTTAATATACTGTAGCTCTTTTATTATGATGATGTTTATAAGACACACTCATTTAGTTTCAGTAATTTCAAAGTTTCAATGTTATTCTTTTTCTCTGTCCTTGATATTCGTATAATCTTTATGTAGCACTTAATGGCAATTGAATTTATTCTTTTGGATATTGTATTGTTTAAAGTCCAAGTCTCGCATGCATATATTTCCACTGGGAAAACACATGATCTTAAAATTGTTACTTAAGTGTCATTATTACTACTTTGCTATAGATTTATCATTTGTGTTAATGTAAGTTTTGCAATTGCGAGTCTTCTTCTAATCTCGACTGAACAATCTCAAGAATTGTTTATATTTGCTCCCAGATATTCGAATTTGTTTGCACATTCTAGTTCTATATTGTCTATGTTGATTATTGTATTGATTTCTGTTGTGCCTGTTGTCGTAATGTTTTTTTCTGTGCGTTTAGATATAAGTGTTTGATCTCGGTGTATTTCTTTGTTATTATTATTAGCTGTTTCAATCCCTCAGGATGTGCAATGAATATATCTAGCTGTCTAACTATCTATCTATACGCTGTGGGCCTTGTTTGCCCTGAGGTCTCAGGGGTTGAAGAGTTATCTGTAGATGGCCTTCTTGTGTGCATATTAATTAAGTCAGCTTTATCTCTTTTCAGTACTGTGTCGTCAATCGCACCATTACCTGCCAATGAGTCAGCTCTTTCGTTTACTATGACTCCAGCATGGCGGAACAGTATATCCATATAATGTTCTGTACGATTGAGTCGCTCAATAACGCAACCCATTCCTTTCTCAGCATGTCATTTTCTATCTAGCGCAGCAGACATTGAGAGTATGTGAGTATTAACGAGTGTGTTGATATATTAGTTATCAACCAACTAAGCGCTCATGTAATTATCTCTATCTCCATCCTGATGCTCATTGTGATAGTGGAGTATGCAGTTGATCTCTCAACCAACTTCAAGCCGTTTCTTTATGCAACAAAACCCCAACCATATTCCTGTTGACTGAGCAACGTCTTTTTCACGAAAATACAAGACAGTCAACAGGCAGTAAAAACATTAGAAATAATGACTATCTATCTATATTTTGTCTTTTCCATAAATGTTGTTTAGGAGTCGTGGGGAGGTGAAGTTTTATCTTTAGCCTACTTTGTTGCACTGGAAATTGTTAGACCATGATTTTTAACAATCTCTCTGATAGAATCTTCCCATCGTGTTCCTGATCTTCCCCTTCCTATGTAAGATTTATTCTACTGTCATATGTCCATGTATGATGGATGTATATGAAGTATATATGTATCTTAGATAATACCTCTACGCAGTCTATTTTGTGTACATATATATTTATTAGGTCCGTCCTAAAGTAGACGAAAAAACACCGTTCAGTTTTTTAATCTCATTTTTTATATAAACACTATGCATGACAATTCGTTGGTATTTGTTTCTACAATACCAAACATGGCTGATGACAACTCAAACATGATGGTTAACACTCTTAGTCTCCTCATACATAAGCAGGAATCGGTTGTGTTTCTACAAAGCAGAAAGAGTACTACCTGTTGATAACATCTTCCCTCTGCATTCCTTCTGCTTGCTACGTTGCGGTTCTCTCAATGCATAGCGCGCAGAAATAATGAGTGTGCAGAGGAAATAATTAACGTTTTACAATCTGGTAGTTAATTAGTTTTCCTCTCTTTTAGAGAGCGTGCCATTTCAACCAGCAGACAGCAAAGTCCGATTAGGTTACAGCAGGACACACTACCATAAAATATTAGAGGTAACAAAGACCCCAATCTTAGTAATATTTTACTATCTGGGTATTTAATTAGTTTGCTTCTCTTTTTGAGAGGCGTGCCCTTTCAACCGGCGGACAAAGTCAAATTAGGTTATATCAGGACACACTACCGTAAAATATTATATTTAACAATGACCCCAAGGTAATATTACAATCTTATATTATTTTACTATCTGGGTAGTTAATGAGTTTGCCTCTCTTTTGGAGAGGAGTGCCCCTTTCAACCAGCGGACAAAGTCCAATTAGGTTATATCAGGACACACTACCATAATATATTAGAGGTAACAAAGACACCGTGTAAGTATGCAATTGTACTATCTGCGCGTTACAGAAGCGCAATGAAAGTAATGCACATTAAACCAGTTTGGGGAAGCGTTGAATGATGAAATAATACACACTGTGTCACACATCTATAGTATCTTGAAAGTTATCATACATAATGTATGCGAACTACAAAGACAAAAACCACAGACACCATAATTCACGCTACCCTCGATCTTATGAAAGATTACTTCTCGCAATAATTCTTGTTGCATTATTTTTTTTATTGTGTCCCTTGTATAATCTGTTATGTCCCTTTGTACACTATTTACTAGTAGACTTCGTTCCACCTATTAGTATTCCGTTTAATGTGTGTTGGTGCTTACTAGAATAGTGACAACAGTGTCCTATAGAGTCATTGATGCTGTCTATTCATGCTTTTATTTGCCCTACTCAGCTTCTTCCACCTACAATCTATCCCTGTCGTTTTGTTTTTGACATGGAATCGTTGCGGCATGCATGTCCAAACCATGCAAGTATACACATATCTGTAAGTGACTATGTTATTGTCATAAATTAGAGAAGATCAAATGAACAGTCTGAGCCGGAGGTAACACAATTGCAGAAGTAATATTATAAGTAGATAAATGTAGCGTAAGGAACCGCGTAACGCAGTGGTTAGTGCACTGACTTCGCATTTGAGTGGTCCTGGGTTCATTTCCCAGTTGAGGCGAAAATATTTTTCAGATCGCAACGGCTCCCGGATCGACCCAGTCTTAAATGGGTACCGGATTCATCCGGGAAGTAAAGACTGCGAGGGAGAGGATGAGGAATGTTATCATTTGATACATCAATACCAACATACCGCATTGACAACAACTATGTTTACCAACATACACATTGAAGATAGATCGCTAACATTTCACACCCCTACTACATTAACAAGTGCTATAAGTTACGTTACTTTTTTTTAACCTGTTCGTAATCATCAATTACCAGTTTGCAGCGACCGGACAATCTCTAGTAACCGGTCTTGTTAAAACTAATGCAACATAAATCGGATCTGTGTAATGAACGGACATGACAAATAATATTTAACTAACATTCTTAACTTGCAGAAATCGACATTGTACTAATTAAAACAGTATATCATGAGCAACCAAATCTGTCCCTAAAAAAAAAGAACCAAAGTGCAGGTCCCAAAGTGGTTGTCGATACATTACGTAATCACTATTTTGGCAATATTTTACTCAACTCCCTACCTCTTGTCAAAAACTTGTCAAGTCCCTCCTGCTAAATTATGCTAAACTAAACTAAACTCCTCTAAACGCCTTAATAAAGGGGAAAGAATAGGAAAACACTATACACTTTATTTTCAATTTTTCGTATTTATTTTTAATTTTAATTTTTTAAAATCACACAATTATTATATAAAAATACGTTCAAAACGTCAAATTTAGTCACACCTCCCCCCCCCCGTCCCTCTCCCTTGTCAGCAACTGCCAAACCTCAAACCTGTTCAGACCTTCTTCCGTTAATTGTTGACGTAATGTATATACAGTCTCTGTAGTTGTGACTTTGCTACAAATACAAGCAAGTCTTACGATGGAGATAAAAACGATGACGGGAGCACTGTCATAGCTGGTATCACTCAACTTATTGCATGCATGTATACCTAGTGACTAAATGAACATGGTCAGCAAAGTTGAAGCGAGAGTCGTCCGTCGCCAATGAGTGCCGTTATTGTCACAATCTTAGACAAGAAAAAAATACCTTTATATTCATGCCAGGACATGAACATGATGGGTGTTGAGGGTAATGAACGGACCGACACGCTGACGAGCAATGCCACAGTATCACTCGGTACATCAATAGATTGATCTTACAGACTTGATACGTCTAGGAACTCGTCCGCTCAGAAGATTGTGGAAAGTGTGAATTATCGTTGCTATCAAGACTGCGCATTTGATGTAACAATCGGAACAGCGTGCAAAGAGAGACATAATAGACGACCGAAGAGTTGAGGGTTAAAGATAATGAGAAGAACTTCGGAAAGTATGGACTTATAATATTAAATATTTGACAGCTTAACATTTCTCTACATTTAAACAGGAAACTGGAAATGGAGTATTATTGCGTTATGTTTGCGTTGATGTATCAAGAGTGTTATTGCGGTATCTTGCTATTGATGTATGAAGAGTTTTATTGCGGTATGTTTGTATGTGTGCGTGTTGATGTATCAAGAGTGTTATTGCGGTATGTTTGTATTGATGTATAAAGAGTGTTATTGCGGTATGTTTGTATTGATGTATAAAGAGTGTCATTGCGGTATGTTGGTATTGATGTATCAAGAGTGTTATTGCGGTATCTTGCTATTGATGTATGAAGAGTTTTATTGCGGTATGTTTGTATGTGTGCGTGTTGATGTATCAAGAGTGTTATTGCGGTATGTTTGTATTGATGTATAAAGAGTGTCATTGCGGTATGTTTGTATTGATGTATAAAGAGTGTCATTGCGGTATGTTTGTATTGATGTATAAAGAGTGTCATTGCGGTATGTTGGTATTGATGTATCAAGAGTGTTATTGCGGTATCTTGCTATTGATGTATGAAGAGTTTTATTGCGGTATGTTTGTATGTGTGCGTGTTGATGTATCAAGAGTGTTATTGCGGTATGTTTGTATTGATGTATAAAGAGTGTTATTGCGGTATGTTTGTATTGATGTATAAAGAGTGTCATTGCGGTATGTTTGTATTGATGTATAAAGAGTGTCATTGCGGTATGTTTGTATTGATGTATAAAGAGTGTCATTGCGGTATGTTGGTATTGATGTATCAAGAGTGTTATTGCGGTATCTTGCTATTGATGTATGAAGAGTTTTATTGCGGTATGTTTGTATGTGTGCGTGTTGATGTATCAAGAGTGTTATTGCGGTATGTTTGTATTGATGTATAAAGAGTGTCATTGCGGTATGTTTGTATGTGTGCGTGTTGATGTATCAAGAGTGTTATTGCGGTATGTTTGTATTGATGTATAAAGAGTGTTATTGCGGTATGTTTGTATTGATGTATAAAGAGTGTCATTGCGGTATGTTTGTATTGATGTATAAAGAGTGTCATTGCGGTATGTTTGTATTGATGTATAAAGAGTGTCATTGCGGTATGTTGGTATTGATGTATCAAGAGTGTTATTGCGGTATCTTGCTATTGATGTATGAAGAGTTTTATTGCGGTATGTTTGTATGTGTGCGTGTTGATGTATCAAGAGTGTCATTGCGGTATGTTTGTATTGATGTATAAAGAGTGTCATTGCGGTATGTTTGTATTGATGTATAAAGAGTGTCATTGCGGTATGTTTGTGTTGATGTATCAGGAGTGTTATTGCGGTATGTTTGTATTGATGTATCAAGAGTGACACTTCTACGATCCTAATAGTTATGGGTATGAGAATGATGCTGAACTTCTCCTTTTTTTACAGAACTTTTGCAGTTTATCAGGTTATATTCCGGAGAACAAATTCGTATTGTCATGTATACAGCTTACCTTTGATATCTGCGATTGCGGCCTAACACATCCGTCCGTCTTCAGCATGCTTCTGGTTCACTTTAGAACTGTATTGGATGGGACAAACAACCATACCCCACAATCTCGCAAGTCTCTTGCAACGTGCATGGAAGGTTAAAAACGGTCGCTACTTGATTCTGTCATTCAAGCCCCGACAACATACGACATAATGATCAACTATTCGTTTATACCCCTCTGTTTCCCGGTAACACATGGACTGTTCTCTTCAACAAGACAAACTAAGCATAAGACACCAAGACAGTAACAAGTAGTATCAACTTGCTGCATCTGTAATTCAATATATAACAATCATTAGCATTTGTTTACAAAGTGAAATTATAAACAAACGCTAATACCTAACATAGCCGCCGTTATATTCATTAACATTTTCAAGACGAAACACCTCTGACTTGACGTGATGAGAATTCACTTAACATAAAACAACCTTCAACTGATTTTAGTAGTAGCATGTCGAAAATAAAATAAATCATAAAAACGTCATCGTGATCTACATGTAATAATAAATGTTGTAAATAAACAAAAAGTAATAATTGCAGAATGGTAGTATTGTAAAAAACCGTAATTCAGCAAATACTGACAAATTACTGTAAATGTGTAGCGATTTACATATGAAATACAGAAGGGACTAGATATTAAATAATTCACAGCAAGGGACCTATTATAACATAATTTATGAAATTACTTAATTTCTTATCGAGCTAGTTAGTAAGGTAATCATCTGGATAGCTAGTTAGTTTAGTTGCTACAGTAAGCTTACTTACTTGTACGTTTCGGTTAACTAGTTAGTAAAGTTGTCAGTTGGTTAGCTAGTTAGTTAGTAAAGTCGTCAGTTGGTTAGCTAGTTAGATAGTAAAGTCGTCATTTAGTTAGCTAGTTAGTTAGTAAAGTCGTCATTTGGTTAGCTAGTTAGTTAGTAAAGTCTTCAGTTGGTTAACTAGTTAGTTAGTAAAGTCGTCATTTGATTAGCTAGCTAGTTAGTAAAGTCGCAAGTTGGTTATCTAGTTAGTAAGTAGAGTCGTCAGTTGGTTATCTAATTAGTTAGTAAAGTCGTCATTTGGTTAGCTAATTAGTTTAGTTAGTAAGGTAATCAATTGGTTGGCTAGATAGTTTACATAGTAAAGTAATCAGTTGGTTATCTAGTTCACTACTGAGATAATTGATTAGCTAGTTTTGTTAGTTAGTACTGCAATCAGGTGATTATCTAGCTAGTAAGTTAGTAAGATAGCCAATTGGTTAACCAGTTAATAGAGTAATCAATTGGTTATCTATATAGTTAGTGGGGTAATCAGTTGATTAGATATTTATGAATTATTGATTAATATCATCATCATCATCATCAGGTGTCATATTCTTTCCAGAACGTAGTCATCCCTATCTATCTCTTGAATTTTCCGCGGTAATAATTAATATCAGCTATTATTAATGAATTATTGAATTATTTAGTGTCAGCTAATTTATTATCTAGTAGTTTGGTTAGTTTGTTAGCAGGTCAAAAGTTTGAAGGTTAGTTATTTAGCAAGACAAACGGTTAGTAGTTAGTTATTTCATTATTCTGTATAAGATAGTTAGTCTGTCTATCAGGCAATCAATCAGTTAATCGGTCGGTCATTCAGTCAGAAAGTTAGTTAGTCAGTTGATTAGCTAGTGAGTTGGTGAAATAAGCAGTTGGTTAGCTAGTTACTTTAGTTAGTAAGGGAATCGGTTTATTATCTAGTTAGTAAGGTAGTCAGTTGGTTAGTGAATTCTTTATTTAGTCTGTTAGTTGGTTAGTTTGTAAGTTGATTAGATAGCTAGTTAGTACGTTAGTTAGTTTGTTCGTTACTTAGCTTGTTATTTGCCTAGATTGCTAGTCAATTTGTTAAACTGACTAGCTAGAGTAACTCAGTGGGATTGCTAGTCAGTTGCTTTGCTGGTTCGTTGGCTAATTCAGTTAGTTAAATTGATAAGCTAGTTGGTTACTAAGTTTGTTATTGAGTTAATTAGTTTGTTTGCTAGTCAATTAATGCAGTATATTGTAAGTTCGTCAAAAATTTTGGTTATCCTGTAGACGTCCACTGCAATGAAACGGGACATTGGGGCCATCAGAACATTCAGGATACAGCCATTAAGTACGGTCGTACTTCTCTGACAACCGGGCACGTCTTGCACTTGAGAACCGCTGCGTTTACCATTATGACACTCTTAAACCCTACGTCATCAATGGGCGTCTGTCTCATGTATGATTCTAGTTGTTTCGTGTCACATGCATATAGTCATTTCTGTATATTCTTTGTCCGTTGTCGTTTCACTTCTTCTGGTTAAATCACATTACACGTGCCAATGTGAACGTCCATAACCATTACTGTCCGTTTTTTGAAGGTATGTTTTAATGTGTTTTTTAATTTAGTCCTGATAAAGACGTTTTGGTCAAAACATCGATTTATGTGTGTAATGTGTGTCTTTCTTGATTAGTAAAACTCCATTACCCAATTACTGAATTTATCTGATAGATTTAGAAATAGTGTAAAAAACACTTAAACATATTCAGGAGCTGATATCAACCATGACCATGATCCAGTGTCGTGTACAATATATGTTAAACTTAAACAGATAAGAGTATAGAGGAAATCAAGATCCACAGATACACACATTAGCGTTAAAACAAACAGATATACATATCAGCGTTAAAACAAACAGATATACATATCAGCGTTAAAACAAACAGATATACATATCAGCATTAAAACAAACAGATATACATATCAGCGTTAAAACAAACAGATATACATATCAGCGTTAAAACAAACAGATATACAATACAATTACATTGTAGAAGTAAGGAATACATATAAACATCTAATGATAAAATGCATGGAACAATACAGAAATGAAGATCATGAAAAGAAAATTGGCAATAAATAGAACAGCCTAAGGAATATTATTCAAACATAAAATGAAAATTTACCAATAAGAAAAGCCAAGAACAAACAAACATGGATGACAGATGACATATTACATAAATTTTCTGAAAGAAAGAACGCTAAAATTAAGCCAAAATATTCACATATAGACAAAATGGCTATTAACAAAATTCAGAGACATATATAAGATATCAGACATCAGATTATACATATAGAAGATATCAGACATCAGATTATACATATAGAAGATATCAGACATCAGATTATACATATAGAAGATATCAGACATCAGATTATACATATAGAAGATATCAGACATCAGATTAGACATATAGAAGATATCAGATATCAGATTAGGCATAATAAAAAGTCGAAATGAATTTGGTGTGTACACTATCACAGAACATTGCAATGGAATATATGAAACAGTCCATATACATAAAGACCTGAAAGCATCAATATTCATCCACTATCTAAGACGCCAAGGGATGTGGATTGTACAGCATATAGAAAAAAACGTTTGATGAGTCACATAACCAAAATACTACTCAAGATAATACATGAAAGAATTAAACACAAGATAGACACTGAGGTCGATGAAGAGCAATTCAGTTTTAGGAAAACAACGGTACCAAAGAAGCTATATTTAGTATATGCGTATTATTAGTTAAATCAAAACATATCAAGATAGACGTCCAAAAATGCATCTATATTTGCATCATAGACACATCAATGCCTCTGACATAATACAGAACTAACAATTAATCGTATGTCTTCAAGAAATAGCATAGATGGAAACGACATCAGACTGATTAGACATATTTATTGGGAACATAACTGTATCAATACAATGTGAAAACAGCTACTAATCGTACATAGAGCTAAGAAGAGGAATACGACAAGAATGTATTTTATCACCAAGCATATTTAATATCTACAAAGAGAAAATATGTAAACATATAAAAGGAATGCCAATACTCAAGATCAGTAATAAGCAACCTGATATATGCAGATTACACTGTTCTCTTAGCAGAAAGTGAACATGAACTACAGAGACTAATAGACTAAGACGATACATCAAGTAAAGAATATGGATATAAATATCCATGAAAACACAAATCATGATAATCAGCAGTCACAGAAGAACAAGTGCTAAACATAAAAATACACGAAGTGAAACAAAATGTAGAATACTATAAATATCTTGAACACTTAATCACAAATGACGGCAGATGTGAAACAAAAGCTGAACGGAGAATAGGAATGGCTAAAAGTACTTTCATAGACTACATGGAGATGTTTGTTTTGCATTCGCTCCATTGTAACCATCACGGATATCCGTGCGATTTCTGCCGGGAGCGTGATTACGTTGTGCCACCGTTATGCGCCTTGTTGGCCTAGCACATCCGATTTCAGCATGCCGTGACAATTCGGGTGGGCTACCCTTAGCCTGTGACAGCCTCTATATCTGTCTCCAGGCACGCGTAGTGGCGACTCTTCGCCCAGACGATATTTGCTCTCGTCTGACTCGCACGAGGTATTCCACTGTCTATGAACTTGCCTCGTGTAATTGGACGTGCTGTGCCTGTGCCCATTGGGTACTGAACCGTTTCTCATCCGTGAGCCTGGTTCCTTAAGGGGAAGAACTCAACAGAGGCGTTGGACCCTGGCTCTTTCGCCCTCTTAGCCGAGGTGTCGTTCACTGACATCGTGTACCCCTTGTCCAAGTTCGAGTCTCACACCACGCGTTTGAGAGCAAGGCGTTCTCGAGCTGAGCGTCCTTGTCCCAATAGCGCCTGAGCCCATCAGGTACTGAACCCTTTCTCTCTTCAAGTGTATTTCCGGTGTAGGAAAACCTGACAGTAGAGTTGGGCCAGGGCTAAATCGTTGTCCCTTTTGTGCCTGAGCCCATCGGGTACGGAACCCTTTCTCTCTGCAAGTGTACACCTGTTATAGGAAACCTTGACAGTAGAGTTGGGCCAGGACTACCATCGTTGTCCCTTTCTTGCCTAAGCCCATCAGGTACAGAACCCTTTCTCTTCGCGAGCATATTTCCGGTTTAGGAAGGCTCGACATAAGAGTTGGGTTAGGTCTTCTTGCTTTACCAAACACCAATGGATGGGTCTGGGTCTCTGCCTGTAAGGAACACAGGTAACTAGAAGCTCGTCTCGAGCTGACGGAGCTTGTAGTTCCCCTTTCCTATGGACTTTTCACTTTCTATTTGCAGTTCGCGCTGCCCTCTAGCGCTGTTCTGCCCTTTCATTGTACTCGGTATGAAATCTATTTGTTTCTCGCCATGCATCTACCTTTACGTGCATTTTACATTGGCCGCCCCTCCAATGTTCGGACTGGACTGACTTGCTTCACTGTATGTCGACAGTGTCGCTATATGTGGTGATGCTGGTGGTGTCGGAGATATTGTCTGTCTCTTGTGCAGTCAAATCTCTTTCCATGTGCTACCTCCACATTCTCGGACACGATCCCCAAATGATTTGGCCAGAATCAGCTCGAGCTGCTGTATTTCTGTTTCCAGGGTGCACCGCGTGGAGGTACATTTGGGATCTTGGTTATCTGCTAACCCTGGTCCCGCCTAGAGCAATGTGTTCCCTTTGCACCCCTACATGGAGATAAAATTAACATCTAAAAAAAACTACAAACAAGCTAAACATGAAAACTAAAAAAATTTACGTCTATTCTTTATTCATGTATTACTCAGAAACATGGACAATAAACAATCATAAATAACCAAATGGTCAGAGGGTATCCGACAAAGTGGATGGTGCCGCAGTAACCTAATGAACAAATAGTCAAGCAAAATAAATTAAACAGGTTACTAAAACACTTACCGTGCCTATTAATAAAAATATATAAAAAAGTATATATAAAAAACATACAATAAAACTAAACAGGACAATTCTCCATGTATCGGCTCAAATTGAACCTTTTTCAAGAGACAAACAACAGAAAACAACAAAATAAAAAGTACAATATAACACTATTTTGCTTTTTATTTTGTTGTTTTCTGTTGTTTGTCTCTTAAAAAAGGTTCAATTTGAGCCGATACGTGGAGAATTGTCCTGTTTAGTTTTATTGTATGTTTTTTTATATATACTTTTTTATATATTTTTATTAATAGGCAAGGTAAGTGTTTTAGTAACCTGTTTAATTCATTTTGCTTGACAATAAACAATCAATTAGAAGACATAATTTATGCCTTTGAGATGTGGATATATAGAATATTGTGAGAACAAAATGGGAAGAGAAGAAATCAAAAAGGTTCTAACAACACTTCGTATGAAGAAAGCCTTTAAAAAATCAAATACAGATCATATACACAAATATATTTTAAACATATTAATAGACAAAGTTGATGAACTTGTTGAAGACCTTACTTGAGGTTAAAGTCGAAGGTAGGCGAACAATAGGTAGACCGTGATACCTGTGGGAGAGTATCATTACAAGATTGACAGGTTACAGTCTAGCAGAGCGCACCACGAAAACAAGAGATATGAAATGTTGGAGGTCTGTTGCAGCCAACCTTTATTTCGGAGACGGCACGTGATGATGATGATCAAGTATATATTTTTTACTTGATTTATCGACTTGATCTATTAGTCTTTGTATTTCCTTTTCACTTTCTGTTAGAAGAACAGTCTAATCTGCATATCTCAGAATTGTTATTATTTTGCCACTATTCTTGAATCCTGAAATGTCTTCTTTGTTGTTAAAGATATTCTCTGTGTGCACATTAAATAGTCTGGGGGATAAAACACCACCATCATTTTTTATTTCTATGTATGATGGATAGCTGTCCTCATGCCTATTCTTATAGACTACACTTATTCTAAACTTCCCTCAATTCTTGTAGACTTCACTCTTTCTAAACTTTCATCAATTTTTGTAGACTTCATTCTTTTTAAAGTTTCATTATTTCGTATAAGTCATCACTTATTCTAAACTTTCATCATTTCTTATAAAATCACTTATTCTAAACTCTCTTGAGTACTTATAAATTTCGCCTATTTTAAACTCCCATAAATTAGTTGTTGATGTTATGTTATTATCGTTAATACTTTTTTAGTATCTCTATTTGTCTCTCTATACTTGCAACATTCAGACATTAAATCAAAAATATTATTTTCTGTATTTAGGAATATCTGTCCAACATTACAGATGATTCTTTTTACTCATCGCGATTCAACAGCATCGCCACCACTATCGTCATCATCATCTCCTTCCTCCAAGCTTGCTTCTTCAATTGATTTCTCTTCTGTGAGTTCAGAGACTTCTGTCCGTGGGCTTATGTTGGCTGCTGTTATTTTCTGTGATTTGCTGGGCTCATCTATGACCATCCAATAAGCCTGAGTTTCTCCCAGTTGTCTCGACTTTGTCTTGCCACTGGACCAAGATAAATCATAGGAGAGAGTACATGGTTGACGATTACCGCAACTCTGCCACACTGTAAACCAATTTCAGTGCTAGTCATTTCTCAACACGATTATTGCCTTATTTTAAAGTACTAAAGAAAGATCTTCCAAAAAGCTGTTGGACAGAAAAAGCGTTTCAAAGACACACTCATGTCCTCACTGAAACATCTTAAAATGTATGTAGGCTCTTGGAAGAGCCTCGCTCAGGATAGAACAGCATGACGTTACAGTCTCAAAACTCAAACACTAGCGACGGAAGAGACCAGACAAGATACTGCAAGAAAGAAGCGGGCACGTAGAAAAGACAAAACATCTCAACGTCCCATAGACACCCTCTAGAGATGTCAATTGTGTGAAATAACTTTATGCGCTCCCGTTAGAACTGCTTGTCACTTAAAAAACGCAATATTAACTTTCGTATTAATTATTATTATTAATATTATTAGTATTATTATTATTTTGGTTAAGTTTTGGTCATCGTCGATTACGACGGACGAACATCACCATCATTATCATGGACTGTATATAAACATGGACTTGTATAGACAACAATTGCCCCTTTTTTTAAGCCCCGACACCACATGGTTTAATTACGAACAATTCGGTTATACTCGTCTGTCCACTTGTAACATAAAAAATGTTCTGTTCCATAAGACACATTAAACACACCATTCACTAAGACATGTAAAAAGAGCATCAACTTCTTGCAACTACAATTTAATATTTAACAATCATTAACATTTTCAAACTGAAACTATCAAACAAACGTTAACACTTAACAAAAACGCCGATAATTTATTAACACTTTCAGGACAATAGCGCCTCTGACGTGACGTGCTGAGATTCATCTTTCCCCTAAAACAGCTTTCAGCAAATTCTAGTAGTAACATTTCGACAAGATAATAAATTGTAAAAACTTCGTCGTATTCTAAGTGTAAATAAACAAAATAGTAATAATTGCGGAATGTTATTATTGTAAAATTAAAAATAATGCAGCATATACTGAAATATTACTGTATATCCGTTAAATGTATATCGATTTGCATATGAAATACAGAAGTAGACTTTTTATTAGCCAGTTTGTTAGTTAGTTAGTTAAATATTTAAAAAATTAGGCCAGGTTATCTAGCTAGCTAGTTAATACGTTTCCAATGGGTATGCTAGTTAGTTTAATTAGCAAAGTATTCAATTAGTTAACTAGTTAGTTCTTAGGTAATCATCGCTCAGGATAGAACAGCATGGCGTTACTGCCTTAGAACGGGAGCTCTAGTGGCGGAAGAGACCAGGCAAGATACTGCAAGACAAGCGGGCACGTAAAAAGAAAATACAATCTCAGCGTCCCATAGACACCCTCTACAGTTGTCAATTCTGTAGAAGAACACTTTGTGCGCGCATTGGACTTGGTAGTCATTTCAAAAACGCACTATTAACTTTATTATTTTTTATTAGTTATTGTTATTATTATTATGGTTGAGTTGTTGGTCATCATCGATTACGACGGACGAACATCATCATCAGGTAATTAGTTGGGTAGAAAGTTAGTTTAGTTAGTGAATTAGTCAGTTAATTAGCTAGTTAGTTATTAAAGATGTCAAGTCAGGTTATCTAGATAACTAGTAAGTAAGATAGTAAGCCGACTAATTAGTTTAGTTAGAAAAGTAATCAATTGATTAGCTAGTTAGTTAGTGAAGTAGTTATTTGGTTGGCTAGTTAACTAGTAAGGTAGTCGTTTGGTTATCTAGTTAGTTTAGTTAGTAAGGTTATCAGTTTGTTAACAAGTTAGCTCGTAAGTTAATCAGTTGGTGATTATGTTAATTTAGTTTGTGAGTTAGTAAGGTGTATAGCTAGTTAATTTATTTAGCAAGGTACATTCGTGTTTAACTAGTTAGTTAGCAAGTATGGTAGTCAATTGGTAATATAGTTAGTCATCTTCTAGTTTAATTAGTTAATAAATTAGTTTTTCGGTTTTCTAGAAAATTAGTTGGTTAGGTAATTAATTTGTTACCTAGCTAGTTAGTAAAATAATCAGTTAGTTAGCTTTGTAGTTACTTAATAAATTAGTTTATCAGCTAGTTGATTAACTAGACATTTGTATTAAGTACTTAACAGCTAGAAGGTGTTGTACGTTAGTTATTTAGTTATTCTCTCAGATAGTTACTTTAAGTTAGTCTATTAATCAGGCAGTCAATATATCAATTAGTCAGTTGGTCTGTCAGTTAGTCATTTAGGCAGTTGGTTAGCAAAGTAGTTAGTTATTATGGTAGTCATGTGGTTAGCTAGTTAGTTTAGTCAATAACTAATCAGTTGATTAGCTAGTTTGTAAGTTAGTCAAGTTGTCAGTTGGTTTGCTTGTTAGTTAGTTTATGAAATATTCGGTTAGTTTTTCAGTTAACTGATTATCGACAGTTATTTGATTAGTTCGATAGTTAGCAAATTAGTTAGTTTCTCCGCTATTTAGTTTATTATTATGTCTCTTGATTAACTGTTCAGTTAATGTATTATTTACTCAGCATGACAGTTACTTGATTAGCTATTTTGGTTTAATTCATTCATTCATTTTCGTTTTAAGCTGAAGTTAGCGCATAGGGCAGATGCCAGATCTCCCCAATTTTGTCTGTTCAAAGCTATTCTGTGCAGTTCTTGAATAGTATGAATATTGGTTGTTTTACTTTCTCTGCGTATTGTTCTTCTGAGTGTTTCTTTTGATCTACCCCTTGATCTTTTGCCTGTAGGTATCCATTCAAAAGATTGGTGGTGTATTCTGTTGGTGTCTGCGCGTAGGACATGCCTGATGTAGGACCAACGGCGTTTTCTTATAACATATGTGATTACATTTTGATGTGTCTCTTCTCTGATTTTATCATTCGATTTGAATTTACTCCAATGGGTGTTTTTGTTCTCGAAACTCAGTAATTTCTTTTCTGAAAATAAAGAGCTTTTCCAACTCTCACATCCATATGATAGCACCGGAATAACGCAGAATTAAATAAGCACATTTTCGTGCGTGTGCTGATTGACTTTGACTTCCAGATATTAGACAGTCTGTTAAATGCACTTGATGCTAGGGCAATGCGAGTTGTAATGTCTGGCATGACATCACCGTGGAGTGTTAATTTGCTTCCTAGATAGGAGAATGTGTGTACTTTTTCAAGTTGTTGTACATTTAAAGTATTTCGTTAGGGAAATTGGTGAAGTCCATAATTTTTGTTTTTGATGAATTTATTTGGAGACCAATTTGTCCTACATTGAGTTTTAATCTATCAGTTTTTGTTTGTGCATGTTGATGGTTTTCACTCAATAGTGCAAGATCATCGACAAAATCAAGGTCTTCTAATGTTACTTTATTTATCCATTTGATTCCTAAATTTGTGTTGGATGTGCTTTTTCTCATAGCCCAGTCGATTACGATATTGAATAGTAATGGTGACATAGGGCAGCCTTGTTTAACACCAGTAATCACAGGGAACCATTCTGAATTGCCTTTTTCTGTTCTAACACAGCATTTTGAGTTGGTATAGAATGATTGTATCATATTTATATATTTGTTTTTGAATCCGTATATTTTTAACATTTTCCATAGCCATGGTCGATGGATGTTGTCGGAGGCTTTTTGAAAATCAACGAAGTTTATTATGAGATTAGATTTAAATTCTAGACATTTTTCTATAATTTTTCTTAGAGTAAATATATGGTGGAGGCAGGAACGACCTGGTCTAAAGCACGACTGCTCTTCTCTAAGTCTTTTGTCTAAGGATGACATTAATCCTGCAAGCATCAAATTACAAAGAATTTTGCCAGGTACGGATAGCAGTGTGATTCCCCTCCAGTTATCCCAGTTTGTTATGTCTCCTTTTTTGATAGTTTGATAATAATGCCATTTTTGGTTTAATGGTGCTTTGTTTATTCAAATAGTTAGCTAGTTAATTTGCTAGTTTATTGATTACCTACTTAGTTACTTCTCTTTAGTTGGTAAGTTAGTCATTTGGTTAGTTACTAAATTATACGTTAGATTTTTTCAGTTAGTTGATTATCCATAACACGTTTCACTTGCTGTAACTAACTTCAACTTAAAAATTATGTATGTCTGCAAATATATAATGCATATATTTGACATTTTGTGTACGAATTTGAAATGATATATACACTTTGAACTACATTTGTCAATAAAATACAATCATTTGTTTTAGATTTATTTCTTTACAATCTATATCAAAAGTATACCTGTAACTACACATCTCACACTCGATTTTAAAGATGTTTACAGTCAATTATAACGTCCAATTTACATATGATTGGTTTATCTTACAATTGACACGATTTAAGCGTGAAATTTCACTGTTTTGTACTTTTGAACACGATTTCCAGCATTGAATCGAATCTTTTAGTATGTCCAAAAGACAATTTGTTTTATTTTTATTTCACAATAAATCTGTTTTCATGTTCATCAATTCTTATAGACTTTCTCATTTTATACGTCCATCAATTTGTATAAACGTCACTTATTATAAATTTAGATCAGTTCTTGTAAACTGCACTAATATCGGCCTGATATAACCAAAATAGACATCTGTCTTAGGTTGAAAGGGTCGTGCATCAGCTAAGAGGCAATAATCCCCCATTTAACAAACAAACAACAAAGACTGCAATAAACATCCACTAATTCTGGTTAACTTCTATCCTTTTTAACTTGCGTCAATTCATATACACTTCACATAGTTTAAACGTCCATCAGTTCTTATAGACTTCACTAATTCAAAACTTCCATCGTTCTTAAAGACTTCTATTATTATTAATTTCCATAAATTCTTATAAACTTCACTTATTCTAAACTTCATCAATTATTATAGACTCACTATCCCGCGATAGCTCAGTTGGTAGAGCGGAGGACTGTAGTTGCAATGAAGATATCCTTAGGTCACTGGTTCGAATCTAGTTTTTTGGGGATCTCTCTAGCGTATTGGTTAAGCTGTTCGACATGTGTTCAAGAGGTCACGGGTTCGAATCCGGCTCGTGTCGTCTTGTTTATAAGGTGGATTTTTTTGGAGATCCCGGTGGATTATCACTTGAAGTTACGGAGTTACGTGCTATGAGTGGTACTCTCGGCAGGCAGTGTGCCGCTTGGTTGAGAGTGACGGAGTACATATGGAAAACCGAGTACAGTGAAGTCAATCTTCTACGGCTTTTAAACCCTTTAGACTTTCGTTAATTCTAAACTCCCATCAGTTCTTATAGACTTCACTTTGTCTAAACTTCCATCAGTTCTTAAAGACTTTATTAATTTTTTTTTTAATACTAAAATAGAAAATTGGTAGCGTATCTTATCAAGGACATAGCCATCACCCCAGAATTATTTGACTGTAGTGATTTTCAAGGCAAAACCTGTAGTAGTTTGCCACTGCTTTCTGAACGGTCCGGATACACAATGGCCTCTGGCAGAGATCGAAGTCATACATTGGCCCTCACAGACGCGCCCTGTACCACCCTGCCACTGAGCCGGAGGCGTATTCTAAACTTCCATAAATTCTTATAGACTTCACTAATTCTAAATTTCTATGTGTTATTATAGACGTCGTCTACATTAAACTTTCATTCATCTGTGTTTGATGTCAATATTTGCTTCAACTTTTCTGTCATTTCTGTTTGTCTCTGTATAATTTCAACATTTAGACATTGAATCACGAATGCTCCTTTCTGATATTTGTTCAACATCTACTACAGATGTTTCTTCTTACTTCTTCTGATTCCTCATCACCATCCTCTTCTTTTTGTTCTATGCTTACTTCTTAAATTGTTTTTTTAATCATTGACTACAACACCTCCTGGCTGAGCTTTTGCTGGATTAATTTCTATTATGTGATTAGCTAAGCCCGTATATACGATTTCGTCGTTTCTTCTTGGCGACTGTTCTTTCTGCAAACATGAAAAAAAAATACATTACTTATATGGCAATATGTATGTGTCAGAAATCATCAATGCTACAGATCATGTGTTATATTGAGACACACACACACACATATATATATATATATATATATATATATATATATATATATATATATATATATATTATATGCCTGTATGTTCGATTATAGGCGGCGCCCAGACTCTCTTGTCCAATGGGACCAAATTTTTCACACTTACTATTTAGAACCCTGCCTACAATTTTACAATTTTAAATGTATTCATCTCTTGTTTAATGAATTATTTTAAACATTCTGTATAGGATACAAACGGAACGACAGTTCGGGCATGGAATGAAATAGCTAATAGTGTTACATTGCAGCAAGACATAATGTGTGGCATAAAACGTAACTATTAAATGATGATCACAAACATCAAGTCTCATGGCAAACGTATGAAGAGCAGTCCATTAAGGTAAGTCTACGATATCTAAGTTGAACCAGGGACACATCGTGATCTTCCATATTACTATAAGATCAAATTAATTATGTGAATAATTAATTAAGACTTCATACAATGTCATACATTTTTATTGGTCACAATTTATAATTAGAGATGCATGCTAAAATAGCCAAGACCGGCCAATGAAATTCACGGAAATAATCAAAATGAACATTTCAGGTCATGTTCAAATTTTGTTTATGAGTGTTTTTACCTCATTTGGTCATGGCCACCTTTATTTGTTTGTTAGTTGGTGGGTTTGTCTTCCTAGAGGAAGACACGCCACTTTCAACCTTGGAATGGTTTTCCTGTGGTTACATCAGGGCGTATAATGTGGCCTAATGGCCTGGGTTGTCCTGATAGGGACTGGTGGTTTGACTTGGGGTCTGGTCGGCGTGTCCTGAGAGGCAAAATATTGGGGCAATAGAAAGTGATGTAGTCATAAAAAGGACTTTGTTTAACTGTTGCATTAGGTCCTAAGCTTGTGGTCTTAGTTCTCCTTGAGATGATTGCTTATGGATCTTCTGGTGCATCTTTGACATCCTAAGATTTGGGTGGTCTTGTTACACCTGTGGAGACACACCTGGGTGGTCTTGTTACACTTTTGGAGACACACCAGGGTGGTCTTGTTACACCTGTGGAGAACTTTGTTTGTTTGTTGTCCTATTTTTTTCCTAAGGTTTTTTCCCTTAGGTTATTTTTCTTTTTTTTCTTTAAAAAAAAATTAAATTATGTATACATATAACTTATAAAATTAAAAATGTATAGTATGATAGCAATATCTATATACATATAAAGTATAAAGCATTTATTTTCTACAATAATCACTGGGTTCTTACACTCCTGATCATATATATATATATATATATATATATATATATATATATATATATATATATATATATAAACATGTACCAGTATGTCTACATATACATACACTCGTATACATATGCACACATATGTATTACCTATAATTATATCTGCATCCTTACACTTGCACCTATATGCTTTACTTATAAATATCCATGCACCCATGTCTTACATATCTTAATGTAATTATGATAGAGTTAAACTCAAGAACCATGGTTCTTAGTAGCACAGAAAACATGTTGACTGTAACAGACAAACACAATGTGTAATAAAAAATATAATATAAAAAAAATATAAGTCGTTCCGTAATTGTGTCAAGTGTCACTAACGTCACGTGTTATAGTTTTTGAGATATTCTAATTGAAAGGTTTTCTAACAAAATCTGACTTGTGTACACAAGGATTCGATGTATAGTATATTTCTAATTTTGAGTGTAGAAATTAAATAATACCACAGAATTATGTGCATTTTTGTAGAAATATTCTATGTATGAAACAACAGATGAAATATATGAAATTCTTCTGAAAGATTAATATAGAAATATGACAGAAAGTCATGCAGACATCACAATGTTGTATTAATTGGAGCAATATGTTAATATCTAGCAGTTCCGGGTGCGATCTGTTTATATTTTTAAATATAGAAACGAAATGAGGGGCATATATTTTGCAGATGTATTTTATATCTGTATGTAGGTCGTAGTTCTCACTAGCACTTTATAATTACATCAGTTCTGTGCAAGCAGTCAGTTCCCTACCATCATCATCATCGAGTGCTGTCTCCGCAACGAAGGTTGGCTGCAACGTATCTCCATCATCTCCTGTCTTTTGTATTGGTGGTGCACTCTGCTAGACTATAACCTGTCCATCGTGTGATGTTTCTCTCCCACTTGTATATCTGCCTACCTCTTGCACGCTTTCCTTTGACTTTACCCTCAAGTAAGGTCTTTAATAAAGTGTAATTCTCTACAAACGCCATATTAATAATGACTTCGATATCCAGTAATCCATCATAGTGTTTTGTTTTCTTACCTGGAACCTCTAGTTCTCTTACCTTGAACCTTTCCCTCCGCAATTAATCTTCTATGTTCAGATCTTTATAGACGTCTGTGTTTGTTCGTCTTGCAATTCCTAATGATCTTATGACATGTCTATAGTATTGCATTTCAAATTATATTTCTTTCATTGCGAATGTCATAGTCCGAGAGTCAAGTACATTAACTCTGGATAAGTAATGTCAAATGTATTTCAGTTGTGGTGTTGTTGTAGTGCCAGAGCTAATCATTTTCGTTGCAGCAATCGTATGTGGTATTGATAATTTACCCTAGAAACTAAAAGTTACTATTTTCTAGTTGTTCTATGTCAATTACTATTGTAGGTATGGTTTAATCTCTTTTTATATGCATTAGTTTTGTCTTTATTACATTTAGGAAAAGATTTTGAGCCGTGCTATCTTTAACTGAGGTAACCATGTTAAGTAAACATGTGGTGCTTCTTGATAGTAGGGTGATACCATCTGCATATCTAATTTCTGGAATATCATGTCCTCCGATGTTGTTATTCGTCCACCACATGGGATGATGACAATTTGTTAAATCAACTTTTGAAAAATCAGTTAGAATTATGGCCATGCCTAATATTTTGTAGATGCCTAATAAATCTTATTCGATATGCAAATATCCTTGGACAGTTTGGCATGAAATGACCACTGTAGAAGGATTTTGTTCTATTCGTGACATTCTAGCTACTCTCCGATAGTTGAGCTGCTGCATGTCCCCTATTTTCACAAGATGATATACCTTTATTTTTACTATAAAGCGTCATTTAGATCTATTTTGTGCAAGTTTTTTCCAGGTATCTTTGTCTATTGTGTACACGTTTTTCCCATGTATCTTGGTATATTGTGTGCAATTTCGTTCCATGTGTGAAAGAATGAAGCAAATTATACAAGATGGTGCACAGAAGGAGATTACAGGCGACAGAGGTGTACTATAAAATGTGATTGAAAATTGTGTAGACAGTGAGATTTTGTGAAAATGGGAATGATATTAAAATAACTACAATTTAAGAAAATAACACGAAGAGAGTAACACATTCACTAAGTATCTAAGGAAGAGAGTAACATTGAGTAACAGAAATAATTATTAGCTATGACAAAAGAGAATTACACAGAGTAACAGAAGTACTGAATAGCTAATTAAGAAAGTAACACAAAGTAACAGAAAGACTAAGTAGCTAGGGAAGCGAGTAACACATAGTAACAGAAACACTAAGTAGCTAGGGAAGAGATTAACACATAGAAGCAAAACACTAAGTAGCTATAGAAGAGAGTAACTTAAACACTGAATAAATTGGTACATAAGAGAGTAATACGAAGTAACAGAAAAAAATGAAAATTGAATGAGTTTAAATCAATTTTAAAAAATTTACAGTTGAACTAGAATCACACATTATTTTGGTATAAATCATATTTCAACCAAGATTAGCATCCATATATTGCTAACGTGAATATGCACTCTAAGAAAGTTACTTTATAAAGAATCTTAGAGCACACACATCTGATGTTGAGAGTACAACTTCACTATCAGATAAAGGAAGTATGAATAATAAACTCACACTCTCTTAGATTTCCATTATCAATGTAATAATCATTATTATTGTCATAATACGGCTGTGTCATATTCAGTTAGTGATAAATAGATTGTCAGACTGGACAGGATTCAGAATGAGGCCATGCGCATCATCTTAGGATGTACCAAGAATACACCGTGTGTGGCGATAAGAATTATCATTGACTTCTGGACCCCAACTGACAGAATCAAGATAGGATATATCTGAAAATCAATGCTGATACATGTACCCATTACATCCAAATCGCAATAAGGTAAAAGACTCCAGGCTCAAAAAGGAGCAGATCATGGTTGGAACAAATCAATCACGTGCCATGCCGACTGGCGTAGACCATGTTTCCCCACGACTCTCTGTCTCTTGTGTTGTCAATAAGCTCGATTCAACCCATTCTACGATTCAACGATGCAACCCATCTAGTAACTTTTTCTTTTTGTCGACCCCTATCTCTTCTCCTTTTGATCTTTCCAGTGGTTATTAAGTGTTCAAGCTGTGTTCTTCTCAGCACATACCCTAGAAACCTTGACTGTCTGCCCCTAAAGTTTGATATGATTGATCTTTTTACGCCAGCATCAATGAGACCATCTGCATTAGTTTTCTTGGCTGTCCATGGTATTTTCATCATTCTTCTCAGAAACTACATTTCTGTAGCCTCTAATTCGCTTTGAATTTTCTTGTTTACAGTCCATGCTTCACATCCACACAAAAAAATGGTTCGATATAACATCTCAGCACCCGAATTCGGGTCTGCATTGATATACTTCCATTGCAAAAAATGGTTCTCAATTTGTGGAATGCTGATTTAACGTGTGCTGTTCAGCTCTTTATCTCACTAGAGCATCTACCTTCTGATGTTAACAGGGTGCCAAGATATTTCACTTTTTCAACTTGTGCTAATTTTATGTTATTAATTATTATGTTGCATCTTGGTGGTGTATGCCTCCTTGATACGACCATTATTTCTGTTTTCTTCTTGTTTAAACTGAGGCCTTTGTTTTCACTTTCCTTCACTACTTTCTTAAAGTGCTTGTAGGTCTTGTTCGCTACCTGCGATCAGTACTGTGTCATCAGCATATCTCAAGTTATTTACATTATATCCTTCCACTTTTATTCCTGGCATATCTTCTATATTTCGCATAATGTATTCTGTATACAGGGAGAAAAAGTCCTGTGGCATTACACACATTTGCCTGACACCCATTTCTATCTTGTGAAATCTACCTATAGTGTTAACTCTCATCGCAGCCGTTTGTTTTAAATAAATATTTCTTACTATTCTTAGATATTTCCCCTCAACGTTAAGGTTTTCTAGCAGTTGGGACAGGCAAGAAATATTATCGAACAAGTATGTGACCCTACATGTATCATAGAGCAGCGGATACTCACTCCGTCTACATTTTGCGTTACCTTCTCTGTAGTCATCATATTAGACAGACGTTGCAGGGAAAGTGGTCAGCGGCGAAGGATAAAGAAGTCAGGGTTATCATTGACGATAATACTCCAATAAATTATGCAATGATGGGACAGTCAATCGTGGTCATCAACACTTTGCATGAGATTTTTCTTCACTGTCAGGTGAAATAAACTGGAGAATAATTTAGTTGTGTCCGTATTGAGTCCACATTGCCATTTAACGTAATTTGTAGTGTGTCCATCACAAATGATGATGGACATTTGTTACATCCACTTTATGTCCGTCACTATGAGTTCGTAGATGGCTCGTAAACTATATTCTGGCAGCAAATGTCCTTGCACAATGCGGGCGAGGGATGACCACTGTAGATGGTTGTTGATCTACCTGTGACTTCTAGCTACTTTCCACTGTTGAGCTGCTGCGTTTCTCCTTTTTTTCACAAGATTATGCGGTTTTTTTTACCGTAGAGCACCATGTAGCTCTACTTCTTGCAATGTATTTCCACAAATCTTGATTTATTTCAGAAACTTTTAGTGAGGACTTAATGAGCTCGTGTAGCGCTTATTTTGGCCACATTGAGAGCGTATACCCTTTTGCAACTCACCATAAAGAAATATCTTTGGTAGGCTATGATATCGCATACGTACAACATGTCTTCCCGCCTACAAAATGCCTTTGGGTCTCACGAATAGTCCACTAGACAAAACACCCATCTAACAGAAAATCTTAGTAGGTGACATGTCTAGACTGAGGCTCTCTCACTTCATCTATACAATTACGATATTCATGCTTTTATTTGTTATAGTTTTTGTTTAAAAAATATGTGTGTATATATCCATGATCCATCTGTGGTTGGGGGTGAGCCATAGATGTAATGTGCAGAACTGGTGAGGAGAAAACTGGCTGTGCTTTATTTCAAATGGCTGAGACCCATCATAAAGGGACAGTAACTCAAAACATGACAGACCTTTTGATATGAACATTTGGTTACATGCCTGGAGTCATTAAGAAGTTTGGCATAACCAGTAAGCAATTAGTGTCGAGGAATGAGCATAGTGAATCCTATCTTGGAAATATTAGATCGGAACAGTGCATATCTGGAAACATAACTCCCTGGTGAAGTGATACATATTTTCTAGCTCTGGTCAGGGCTGGGTTGAAAGTCGACTGACTTTCCAGCACTCTCGTTTTGGGTCAAAGGTCATGAGACGATTTATTGCTGGATCAGCAATCAACCAACTAACCAAATCATCTAGCTAACGAATCTGTGTCTACATTAGAATAGCACCAATTAATGTTAGGAATAAAAAAACAAAGTTGTATAGAACGTAAGATGGAATTGGGTCACAGGGCATGAGTCCATGCACCGCTGGATCAACAACCAGCCAACCAATCGTAGCAAATAAATAAACGTGCAGCAGTGAAACGGCGTGAACGTATGAGTCTTTCGACATGTAACAAGACACAATGACTTTCTACAAAATTAGTTTGCAGGGAACAGTCGAGCGTATAATAGAAGAAGAGGAAGAAAGGACATTCTGGATTGATATCAATGAATGGTTTGGCATGATATTTCTTCTCTCCTCTGAATGACTGAAGATATAAATATTTGGAGAGCTTATTGTGTTGATATCTCTTATGTAGCACCCCTACAACCCTAACAGGTTATGGTTATTATTATTATTGTTGTTGTTGTTGCTGTTGCTGCTGCTGTTGGTGCTGCTGCTGCTGTTGTTGTTGTTGTTTTTGTTGTTATTATACCATATCAGCTCAGTCAAGAATAGTAGTATCCCAAAATACATAGAAATCTAATAGATATTGTATTTTTTGTCCCGCTAGATGCGCATATTCACTTGCGAAAGAGAAACACAATTATGATCATCCTTGTTAAAGGATTCAACTTACCTCCCTCTTCTAGAAAGCAGGAAAGAAACGATTAGGACGCACAGAATTATTCCTGTAAATAATGGCAACCTTGAATATTTTGTTCTCTTTTGCGCCCCACTTTCTGTACGAGAAATAATGACATCTCATTTATTTATAAACATGTCAAGTGTATCTTAAACAGAAAGTAAATGACACGTGTTATAGACGTGCTTTTTTCTTCTTAGTTCGTTCTCAAATTCCTGCTGGGTGGTAGGACATAGTCCGAAGATCAGAATGTGTTGCTTCATTGTTTACATATTCATTGCGACTTTTCGTCTGACACATCCGAAGTCAGCTTGGATTTTGATTTACTGCAACATAATATATGCTATTGTTTAGACCCTGGATAAATTCGACCAATAAAGCTCTTGTTTACTATGCGCAATAGTGCTAATTCTCTAGAGATTTATTTCATATCCAGAAGATTCCAACTCTCAAAGATGTGATACTCTTAAGGATAATGTAGAGAGGGGGGATTTTCTTTTTAACTTATTGTTCTGTGTTGCACCAGCCCTCTTATTTTTAGTGCGTTAATTGTTTCCACACATTAATGATTAACTCTTTTACGGATAGCGTACTATATGTAACTTAATAATAAATATTAAACAACTTAAGTATACATGAAAAAAAAGAAACAAACATAGGAAGAAGGACACATTAGAATGGTCTCAATAATGTGCAATGTTGCATTGTCTTCAGAAGTGTATTTAACGCCGAAAAGATTCCAACACTTAAAAGGTGAGCAATATATTGACATTAGAAACATGTTGCTCCACAACAAAAATTCATTAGTCGCCTCTTACGTTATACATGTCATTACACAATGTTGATATCGGTTGCACGAACTGTAAGCTCTGGCGAAATGTGGGATTTCAATGTGATACGAGATGCGAAATTTGTAAAACAAATACTATACATATTTACTGTAGAAAACTAGTGAATTAAATAGAGCGCAGAATATTATGGTGAATGTTTGTGTTTGTTTGTTTGTTTCTGTTCCTAGTAATTAAACTCTTTTTTTTAAAAAACATCTTGTATCATTTTGTGCAATTACATGGGTGCAGCTTCGCCAGCGAACTCAAACTTTCAACCAGAGGTCTATACAGATAAATGTTTCTTACTAAGATGCGACAATAAAGTAATATATATATATATATATATAAGTCGTTAAATCCGTAACTCTATGTGTTTGGGTTTATGTATACACTCCCGGATATTGCATGTATGAGGACGGAATGTGGCCACTGTACAGATTGGTCGATGCTCGTAGCGCTTTTAGAAAAAAAGAATTTCACCACTGCTGTCCTGAAAACTTTGACCGATTATAAGATTTATTGACCTACCGATTATACAAAATATTGACCTTTGATGCTCAAAACGAGAGACACAATATGCATGTCAACATTTGTCCGTTACGTCTCACGGATTGTGTAATAAATATTGTTTTGTGCTGAGTTTTAACCTCCAAAGACGATGCATATCCATATGAAACATGATGTTTACAATTACCCCAATCGTTTCTGATAATGCGCTTGATAAGTTATTCACTAGAAAGTGAACATTTCGCATCATTTTTGGACAGCTATAGCTCAAAATATCATTCGAGATGTGACTTTGACCTATGACCTTGGTCCAAACATTTGAGAATATGTTTTAGAAAGGCCTAACTGCATCTATTGAGCGAATTTGTTATAATTGTTTTCAGACTTTGACAAGTTGTCATGAACTTTTTCAGAATAAATATTGTGTCTGCTGTCGTGTCTAATATTGTATATGATAAGTGATTTAATAAAAGAGAACATTTCACATTTCTTTCGAACTGCTACCAGTCAAAGTATAATTACAAGATTATTGTGCGTATACTAGTTACACAGTATTCACTATGTACACAACTCTCCTTTCTATAGCATGAACAAGCCTCATGACCTAATCAATAGATCTTTGGACTTTGAACATATCAATATCATAGGAGTCATTAGTATATTTCTACAAACTTTTCAAAAATTTTATTTCATTTGTTGTACAATTTATAATATTTGCATGATATAGAAATGATCTTTATTATTTAAATACATTCCACATAAGTTAAAATGTTGCGCTCTTTGTTGAAAGGATAATAGCAATATTCATAGTTCCGATTGATTTCGTTCGTAGAAAGAAACATTTGATTTGCGCTTTCTTCATTTTCTGACGTTTTTGGGGCGAACAGTAATGAAGCATTATGTTAAATAATTTCACATTACCACGTAAGTATATCTAGAATGTATGTTTTCTATCTATAGTTCATCTGTCTTCAAATTGTATTAACATGGGGACATCTACTGTTTCCTTCTGTAGAACAATAATGCAGGACCTATTCACTACGTCTAGGTAGTATAAGTAAGTCCAGGCCTACATTAGACCTAAAAATTATTATACTATACGTTATACCGATGTATGAAGGGTCACTGTAACTTTGAGACGCTATAACTTATTTGTGTATAGCAATTAATGCTAAACAAATACGATGTTCATTCGATTTTATTACAACTTCAAATGTCGTGCTTCATTTTTTTCAAGTCCACTTCTCATCATGGCCAAAAAAAAATGTATTTGATGCAAATTCACAGATGCAGTGCAGGCCTATCTACTAATATTAGGCCGATGCATACATTTAAATTTCAGTCTTCTCATTATGGGATACATTTTTTTTGTAATGGGTAAGTATATAACATATTCTTTTTTCTTGAAAAAAATTACGAATTGTCACTTTAACAACAAATGGGCCTTCTTTGTTTGTTTCTTCTTTCTTTTCACTTTATAGACCTACCCCTTTTTTCCTTGCAGCATTAGGTGTTGAACACTTTCTTAAGATGGTTTTTGTGTGCTTCATGTTCCTTAACTTTCTTTGACTCTTTTATTTATGCAATCCATAGTTTACAAGGTCCCCCCTGGCTTCATATACATCATGTCTGTATAGTAATGCTTTTTGGGGGCCACTGTCTGAATGTAGTCTTGAAACATGCAAAAACAAGTTAGTGATCTCTGGTGTAGTAATATAGGTGTTTGATTTGCACTAAAATAGTTATAGATATTTTGTAGTCGTCGTTTTTTATTACAAATTGTGTTTTGTTGAATTGATAATTTCAATGTTATTGTGATCGTTTACTAATGATAAATATTTTTATTGTCCATGTTTCTGATCCATACATTAGAATAAATGTAGCCTTTTGTAATTCTCATTTAACATGTTTGTAATTTGTTTAGGTGTTAAAATTGTCCTCATGTAATTGACAGTATTTTTATACATTCCTTTCTCCTTTTAACTTCTGTTTCACGTCTGTCACCATTTGTGATTATACGCCCAAGATATTGGTAATGTTATGATTGTTGTAGTTTCTCTCTATGTATGTTTATGTTTAGCACCTGTTCTTCTGTGACTTTGCTGATTATCATTGTTTTTTTGTTTTTTTGATATTTATATCCAGTCCATATTCTGTACTTGCTTTATCTATTTGATGTACTAGTCTTTCTAGTCCATGTTCACATCTTCGAAAAGAAAAGTGTCATCTGCATATCTCAGGTTGTTTATTATTCTCTCACTGATCTCGAGTCCTGGAATTCCTTCTATTTTGTTGAAAGATATTCTCTCTGTAGATATTAAATATGCTTGGTGATTAAAATGCATCCTTGTCTTACCCCTCGTCTTATTTCTATGTATGGCGAGTAGCTGTTTTCACACCTTATTAATTAAATATGTCCCAATATATATTTCTAATCAGTCTGATCTCTTTTCCATCTATGCCTATATCTTGAAGGCACTTGAAAAAAAACCCAGAACATTTGGTGTAAATGGATATTGTTGTCTTGTCGTAGTATGCTGACAATACTTTCTTGGTAATGGGATTTTGGTCGAAACGTTGATTTGTGTGTGTTTCCAGTGATAAGTAAAACGTCATTACCGTGTTCCACGTTTCGCCAGTTTTGATTCATTATCATCATTATGTGCCCTCTCTTGAAGGAAATTAGAAAGTTAAAACTCGAAAACTACCATGATATTAATATATTTGCTATTTGTTCTTTTTCACCTAACTCATGATGATGATTTTTTCATCTAATTCATGATGGTGCCCTTTTTCATCTAACTCATAATGATGACCTCTTTTTTTAATAACATCAACTTTATAAAATTAAATTAGAGTTATCCTTCACAGTGGGTTTGTCATCATCATCATTAAGTGCCGTCTCCGCAATGAAGGTTGGCTGCAAGATACCTCCAATATCTCGTCTCTTGTTGTGGCGGTGCGCTATGCTAGACTGCAACCTGTATGTCTCGCGATGTTACTCTCCCACTTGTATCTCTGCTTCCCTCTTGATTGCATCCCCTCGACTTTACCCTCAAGTAAGGTCTTCTACAAGGTGTGATGTCTGTTAATAGATCCAACATATTTTACTTGTTTGATCTTTATTTCCATTAATAATTCTTTCTTCATTCGAAGTGTTGCTAGAGCCTCTTTCTTAGTTTTATTATCTTCCAATGATGTTCTCATTTGACCTCATTGGCATCAGCTGTATCTTCTAAATGTTTGTTTATTGTCCGTGTTTCAGAGCCATACATTAATACAGAACAGATGTAGAATTTTATAATTCTAATTTCTAGCTTATTGTAATTTATTTAGATGTTAATATTTTCATGTCATTAAATATAGCGTGCTATGTCGTGCTAAACGTTAATTTGAAACTGTTCCAATTCTATTTTCTTTATATATTATGCATGCCTGAAACTAAAACTGTTGGCTTATTCAGGAAACACATTTGTATCATGGGTAAATTTTAAATAGTGTAATGTAATTTTAATGTGTTTTTAATGTCATTCCCATCTTGGATTGTGGAGGAGAAACAAGCAAATTTAAATAATATAATAATGCCCATGCTTGACTAGAGTCATTGCATTGATTGCAAAATGATGCATCTGCCTGTAACATTACGACGGCTAGTCCATATTTGCAAAAAAAATTAATAACAGTATCCCACAGCAAATATTGTTTGTCGAACATCTCGGAGGAAAGAAAAGATATATCGGCAGACCACTACTGAGTTATAAAGTTCTATGGAAGACCTCGTGACAAACTTCTCTAATGATAACATTTGGTGTTGAAATTTGGATGAAGGTTGACGTTGCGCAAATATACAGGAACTTATGAAACACGTCTTTAAAAAAGTATACTGCAGCAAACAGGATTTTAACAAGGTCCGCTCAGATGTCACCACCCGCGACTTGAGTAAATTTGTTTTGAGTCTTCGACCACAGCGAATCCGTAAGCAAATTACAATTTCAGTCCAGATTTTCTACGTATTTATTCTCAAACCTCTATGGACATTAACTGGTCGATCCACACACACAATAACACTCACAGTGCACATATATGTAAATAACTCGAGAACCACACATATTTTAAATTAGTACGTGCCAAAACGCATCAGTACTATAATGATCAATTATTTCTACTTTTAACTCGCAACTTGAGTCAACAAATTTCTGTCCTCCAGCACACGGCATTGTGGTCGAAGTCGGAAACTTGTTGAATCAAATACTTTTGAGGGACAAGCAAGAAGCTAGAAAACAATCGACATACGAGTAAAACAAATGTCTATACAAAATATATGTGGTTGATTCCTTCTACAATTAACATTACCTAAACACACGAACCTGCTAAATAACCATCTAAACTATTGAAAGCGAATGTCATACATACCTAAAAGGCAATGTCCACCATTTCTGCTGCACCTATCTTTACAATTTGAAGGACATGGGTACTGGCATAATTGACCATAAAAACCCGCAATACAAGTGAAACATGAACCATTTTTAAAATGGCAAATCTGATTCTGACATATATTAGGACATGGAATAGAGCAGTTATCTCCGTAGTGTCCGTTCTCACAGGAAAAGCACTCTCCATTGTTGTCGTTACACATTTGTTCTTGACACTTTATGGAACATTTCTTTGTGCATTCTTCTCCATAAAATCCATCAGAACAGGACAAACACGTCCCATTTTTAAAATGACACATTTTATTGAAACAATTTATGGGACAAGGAGTTGAACAATTTTGTCCATAATATCCAACGTAACAGTTTAAACAGTCTCCGGTCGTGTCTGTGCAGCCAAGAGATCCGCAATGAGTAGTGCAATCTTTATTACATTCGGTCCCATAGAATCCAAAAGGACAGTCACGAGAACATTTTCCGGTGATGTCCGAACATCTCTGATTAGACTTGCAGGAACATTGATGAGAACAGTCTAATCCCCACGTGTCGTCTGGACACACATTGTCTGTGGGATAAGATATACGAATTTGTTAGATCGTATTACGGAAAACATAAGAACTATTAAATGAAATACAAATTACACAAATATATATTTTTTGACATATAAAAATAAGACTTTGTTGAAGACCTAACTTGAGTGTAGAGTTGGGAGAAGGCGAGCAAAATGTAGGCAGAGATACAGTGAGATAGTGTATCCGTCATAAGATGGACATGAATGCCACATGAGTATGTATAGTACAGTGCTTTACCACGGCAACAACCAGAAGATACTGGTGGTTACTGCAGCCAACATTTGTTGGAAAGACACCCCGTGATGATGATTAGATCTTGTTAATAAGAGAACGGTCTTTAATAAATGATACTCATTATAATGATGGTGGTAATGATAATCGGATGAAATGTTAATGGAGCGCACATTTGACTTATATTTATTTACATACTATTACTATTAATATTACTATTTACTATTACATATTACTACTATTAATACCACCACTGCTAATATTGCTATTACTACTATCAATACTACTACTATTAGCCACATCTATATCGCGAATACAGTAGTTTGAATAGACGAAATCCACCAAAGACGGATGTGTCGGGGCATTGGCGCAAATAAAACGGCGACACAACGTATTTCCATTCTCGGGACTACACCCTGCTGGAAATCTAGCAGGACCATTGTCCTGCTACAAGAGAGATCCAGCAGTAGTTTGAGAATGAACGCTGAAGAAGAAGAAGGAAGATAGACGATGTAATGGTAGTAACTTTTTCAAAATAAGCTTACTACGAAAGATATTTAACATGATTTGTAGCAAAAAATCCAAGACAGTGAGATAATGGGTGAAATCTCAATCTGTTAGAATACACACAATGTTCACAAAGGCACAGCCATGCTCGAGCTCATGAATTATCATCAGGCAGTTCCTCTTTTGTCAAGTTTGGCACATAGGACGGATGTCATAGTTCTTCATGCCTGTTGATCAGTTGCTAGGGATTGCAGTCTTGTTGTTACGCAACAATTGTCATCGTCTGGAACTAAAAAAATCTACTATATGGAAAATTCCAGACTGGCTCTAGCAAGGCGGTTTAAATTCAGCATTTTAAGGACACTCTTAAGACATCACTGACTCACTTCAACATAGACACACATGCAAGGAAGAGTCTTCAACAAAACAGATCCAACTCGCGTCATAGAATAAAAAGTTCTGCAGCAGCTGCAGAAAACCTCAGACACAATAATGAGCACCAAAAACGTGCTAGAAGTACGACAAGCGCAATGTCCTATAGATCCCTACCAAATTTGCAGTGCAGTGCAAAATAATAGACACGCATATGACTTATCAGTCAGAGTCGGCCATACCGAAGACATCATTTTCATCATCACAGTTTAGCTGAATGGTCATCGTCGACTCCAGCTCCATAAAAAAAATATTTTCATCTGGAAAGACGGAAATGTACAAACAAAAACGATGTATCTTTTAAACAAATGTGTAACTCAGTAGTGGTCCGCCGCTATCTCTTTCCTTTCCTCCGAGAAGTTTAAAAAAAGTATATTATATAGAAAAAGTAACACTATAATTAACTACATTACATGTCCTTCAAAGTAGTTCCCCTCAGCAACTACACACTATTGTCAACGTGCATACAACTGCTGGAAACATCCTAGAAGTCATTATTTGACACCTCTCTCAGCTGTCTAATCGAATTGGTGATACCGGAATCCACATCCCTGAAATGTTGTCCTCCAAGTACTAATTTCAGTGGAGGGAGCGAGAAAAAAAATCATCCAGTGCAAGGTTGTGATAATATGGAGGAAGTTACTTTGCGTAGTGCTGCTTTACCATTAACGATCGATTTGCTGGCGTATTGTCATGTATCATAATTCTCCTATTTGTTCTCTATTTTCTGGTGTTTTTTTATGATTGCATCTCTTAGAAGACTTTGGATATCAACGTACATTTTCTTGTTAACGGTTTGTTAGTGTCTCTAAGGATAATTTGTCAAACACAACACATAATTTTTAACATGTGTAGGATGTTCACTAAATCATAGGTCCGTCGGGTTCTTGTACCCGAGATAGCAACCATTTCTTCAACGTCTTGACAACCAATGTGAGTTTCAACGCATGCGTATTATTATTCCAATCATACAAACCTTCCAAGTGTAAAATTATAAACCGTTTACGTTTGCTTACCTACAATAACTGTCCACTCTACTCCCTCATTCGTAGCATCGTCAACGTTCTCAACTAGCAGTTATATCATTTTATGTGCATTCATCACAACGATAAACTGAATTCTCTTTACTCCACAACTATCACCTATATTTCCTATTCTAGATGTAGTACGTGTGCTAATCTTCCCCTACATCTCTTCAATATTTACTCTCATATTCCTCTGACTCACCCTACAACTAATGCCGATGTTAATATATCTGGTAATTCAACTGATCGGGTCGTCTGCATTCCTCCTGACCTTAGTCTTTCCGATAGTGAAGTTTCTGTCTTCAGCTATGGCCTTAAGTTAGTCCCTCTCCGCTCTGCATATGATCAATACTCTCTTCTTCAAGACATACACAGTTGCCATCGTCGTCTCTGCCTACATTATCATTTCTTTAGCAAAGAGTCATCTGCTACTCGCGATTTGTTCTCTGGATTTGAGAAGAAATACCCATGGACTGCCAGAACTGGTGCATCACAGGCACTTGATTTATGTATCAATAATAATCTCTATGATATTCAATCGCTTCATCACAACCGTAACAGACGTTCCAACATCACTCCTGGTGAATGACGCGCCTTGTCGCATCTTCGTAGGCGTTACGACATTGAACCAGCTGACAAGGGTTGTGAAATAGTTGTGTGGCGTAAGAATATTTATCTACATGAGGTAAATAAACAATTATGTAATCCAGTGTTTCCCAATCATTGTTTAACCATATCCCACCTGAGTCATTATAAAACTCTGATGCTCCCCTCCCCCTCCCCCCTTACGTACGATATACACTTTTTTTCCATTAAAAAATTGAATTATTCCCTAAAATTGTATTCCTTTTGCACCACTGAACAATCAAATGGCTTCCCCGTGGGCCGTGCGTCATTTTTTTCTAACTCTTAGTAGAGAAATTGCCTTCTTTTTTTAGAAGATACTAAGCAGGATTTACCTATATTTTCTTCTGTTCAGTTGTCTTCTGACAGCACGTATCGTGTGTTCTTACTTGATATATGTTCTTTTACACTTGTATACGTCATTCTTATGGTCTTAGGGCGTATAATTTTTTTCTTCATAAGAACCCCCATCCCTCTGTAACTACTCCCACTTATCCGCCTTGCTGAATTGGTGAAGACTGAACTGGTGTTTACGCTCAACTCCTTTGAATTCGATGGGCACGTTTTTGGATCAAATCAGTGCTGCTGCTATGGACGCTAAGATGAGATCCAGTTATATGTTTCTTTTCATGGAAAATCGTGAATATCATGTTTGGGAGACTTGTGAAGGTCCTTTTCTCTTTCTATTTCATAGATATATTGATGATGGTCTAGATATTACTGACATGCCTGAAATAGAATTGTCTCGCTTCGTCAACTTCATTAATAATTTTAACCGCGCTATTCAATCACATCTAACATATTTACTACTTCTGTCAACGTTTCTTGACATTATTGTAACTGTTCATCCCCCTTACCTCAGCATATCTATTTACTACAGACCTACTGATGCACATCTCCCTTACCTCAGCATATCTATTTACTACAGACCTACTGATGCACATCTCCCTTACCTCAGCATATCTATTTACTACAGACCTACTGATGCACATCCCCCTTACCTCAGCATATCTATTTACTACAGACCTACTGATGCACATCTCCCTTACCTCAGCATATCTATTTACTACAAACCTACTGATGCACATCTCCCTTACCTCAGCAGATCTATTTACTACAAACCTACTGATGCACATCTCCCTTACCTCAGCATATCTATTTACTACAGACCTACTGATGCACATCCCCCTTACCTCAGCACATCTATTTACTACAGACCTACTGATGCACATCTCCCTTACCTCAGCAGATATATTTACTACAAACCTACTGATGCACATCTCCCTTACCTCAGCATATCTATTTACTACAAACCTACTGATGCACATCTCCCTTACCTCAGCATATCTATTTACTACAAACCTACTGATGCACATCTCCCTTACCTCAGCATATCTATTTACTACAGACCTACTGATACACATCTCCCTTACCTCAGCATATCTATTTACTACAAACCTACTGATGCACATCTCCCTTACCTCAGCATATCTATTTACTACAAACCTACTGATGCACATCTCCCTTACCTCAGCATATCTATTTACTACAGACCTACTGATGCACATCTCCCTTACCTCAGCATATCTATTTACTACAGACCTACTGATACACATCTCCCTTACCTCAGCATATCTATTTACTACAAACCTACTGATGCACATCTCCCTTACCTCAGCATATCTATTTACTACAGACCTACTGATACACATCTCCCTTACCTCAGCATATCTATTTACTACAGACCTACTGATACACATCTCCCTTACCTCAGCATATCTATTTACTACAGACCTACTGATGCACATCTCCCTTACCTCAGCATATCTATTTACTACAGACCTACTGATGCACATCTCCCTTACCTCAGCATATCTATTTACTATAGACCTACTGATGCACATCTCCCTTACCTCAGCATATCTATTTACTACAGACCTACTGATGCACATGATTTTCTGCTTTACACTTCTTCTAAACCTCCTGCTTGTCACAATTCTCTGCCAGTCTCACAGTTTCTTTGCCTTCGTCGCTTATGCTGTGATGATGAAGAATTATTTTTATAAATCCTCTGAGATAATTGATTTCTTTCGAAGACGTTCGTTCCCTTACAGAGTTCTTTCATCGACATGGCTTAGTGTTCGTAAGTTATCTCAACCTGATATCTTGAATAATACTCAGGGTAATTCGTCCTCATCTGATAGAGTTAAACTTGTGTTTACTTTTCGCCTCCATAACTCGACTGTCCTTCGAATCTTGTTCACGAATTATTCCATTCTCCTGTCTGATTCTGAAACTCATGCCACTTTCCAGGACTTTTCTTGTGTTGCCTATAGGCGTGACAAAATCTTAATGACATCTTGGTCCACAGTCACCTCAGGACTTATGTTTCTACTCACTTTGGCACTATTCGTTGCAAACGCGATCGTTGCTACACATGTCCATGTATATTTCAGATCCGCTCTGTTTTATTTCATAATGTCATTTTCACTACTAATGATGCCTTAACATGTGAATCCCGTAATGTCATTTACGTTATCATATGTAAAGGTTGTGACAAGAATTATATAGGTGAAACAGGCTTACGATTGATTGGCCGCTTCTGTTGGCATCGTCATGCCGTAACACACAAGAAACCAACCCCTGTCGCCATTCATTTCAATGGTGATGATCATGATGGTGCCCTCGATATCCAGGTCACTGTCTTCAGATCCTGCATCATTGATGACAGAACTAGATACGCTCTTAAAAATAGATTTATTTTTTATTTGGGTGCCCTCAAGTCTTTTGGACATTCTACGAACTCCGAACATTCATTTGTTTAAATTTGTATTGGTGTTGTCCCTATTGTATTGCTATCCATATTGTATTGGGTAATAATTTGTTAATCTGTTAGCATATTCAGTCAAATATTCAACAAAAATCGCTGTTATGACTACATGTTTCCACATGCATCATTGTCACCATGAACTTCGTATTGTTTACATGTCAATAGTGTTTCTAGTACCTCTGTGGTGTTAATTTGTTTTTTACTGTTTTCACTGATTCTCCGCTGTTTAATATATCCTTGAGAAAGACCTAATGGTTCGAAACGCTGTAAATGTCTTGTGTATTGTAATTTGTATGTTTTCTTTCATGTTTACACCTCTTATCCCCTTAGTCTTAGTGATAGTCAATTTTTTGTGTTCAAGTGAAACTTAAAAAACCTGTGTTCTACTTAAATAGTATTGTTTTTCCGTTTAACTTATATTGATGTTCACTAAAGGACATTTACTACTTCAACGATGCAACTAGCACACCACGCAACTTCAACGATGCAACTAGCACAACACGCAACTTCAACGATGCAACTAGCACACCACGCAACTTCAACGATGCAACTAGCACAACACGCAACTTCAACGATGCAACTAGCACAAAAATGCAACTTCAACGATGCAACTAGCACAACACGCAAAGATATTATTTTCTCTCTGAGAGTATATGGGAAGGTCACGTCTGCTATGTCTTTTCATCAAGGTCGTTATCAGTTGTATCAAGTGCTTTATTCTTTCCAGAAATTAGTGTTCATCGTGGATACTCTGATATTCTCTGGGTCCCGGCGAACAAGCTTACATTGACCAAGACCATGTTTATACATTCCACGATATCGCTAGTCTATATTCTTCTTGGTCTTCATCTTCCTCTCTTTTCTGGTGCTATGCTTCAATAATTAACCTCTCGACTCTACCATGTCTCTTTAAGTGTCCAAAAAACTGCAAACTTCCTTTAATATTTTCCAAACTTCTATGTTCTTATTTTTCGTTGTCCATTATATTCGCAGAATATTTTTGCAGCACTTCCTTTCAAATGAATATATCCTTCCTGATACTTCCATTACCAATGTCTAAACATATAATCTCCTAACATCATGTTTCATTGAACAACTAGTCGACTATACCAGGAATGTGTTGAAACAACCTAGTACACACAATGCAAATTATATACACGACTCACCTCCAAATGTTTCAATCTCACAGATCGTAAGTGTGTGAGCAACTGATACTGTCAACCAGCTAACCCTCACGGATGTTTGTTTGAATGTAACGAAGTAAATTGCTAGTACGGTTCCGGGCTCAGTGTATGTTTCTAGAAGTGTGTCATTAGCGTTGTAAGTTCTAATCACGAAAGACTTCAATGTAGCCGAGCTTTCTTGCATATTTACATACAAATAAGAGAATAGATCTTAAGGAAGTACAAAATAAATAGAACATACAAATAAACCAACTGTGATTAGCAATAACAACATAAACAGAACATATAAATACGACAATATAGACCAGTGTTCTCCAAGGAAGGGAGAAATTTGGTTATTCATTGGGGGGGGGGGTCGGGCAATTTTAGAAAGACTTAGATATGGCATGGAAGAAAAGGTTGGGAATCACTGATATAGACATAATACATAAGATATAAAAGAAATATATAATAAAAAGGACATACGCACAAACAGGAGTCTGTTTCTTAAGTAATTACAATATAAATAGAAAATATAGTCAGCTAAGGTGCACGTGTTTAAGGATACACAGTTGAGTTATACATTGATGAAGCGAGTTCTAACTTATGACTTCTTCTATGATATATAGACTTCTTCTCATTCTCTGCTTGTCACAATTCTCTGCCATTCTCCTAGCATCTTCATGACGGCATATTATCATCAATGTACCCCGGACAAGTACATAGTTGCTCCGATCCCAGTCTCAATAAATCCATCAGAGAGTAGCGGTTGACAGTTCCAGCCCAATGCTGATTTATCAGTTTCTTCGTATATCTATTATGTTTCTCTTTACGGGCTATTCCGCTCTCTACACCAATTTCACGCATTCGTGTTAGCGACCATGATTATCACATTTGGAAATTTTCTAAGTTCATGAAGTCTCTCACCGTATTAATGATGTCAGATAGATCCATTGGTGTAACTACACTTTAGCCATGACCGCCAGTGTGTCGCCATTTTATGAATTGTAGATATCTAAGATACACATGGTGGAATTAAAGATGTCTAGGTTATAAATTAGTAATTCATAGATAGCTGAGCTATGCATGGCTTAATTATAGATAGGTAAGTTGTTCATGGCCAAATTATAGAAGCGTAATTTGTAAATGACATATTATAAATCGTAAAATTATATATATATATATATATATATACATATATATAGATATAGATATAGTTATATAGATATATAGATAGATAGTCAGACAGAAAGACCGACCGACGGCCGACCGAGCGACCGAAAGACAGACAGACAGACAGACAGATAGATATGGCACAATTACAGATGTTTAAGTTAGAAATGGCTTAAATTTTCTATATCAAAGTTATAAATGGCTGAATTATTGGATAGATAAGTAAATAATTCTCAATAGATTTCTCAGTTATATAAGTTTTAAATGGTTTAATATATATTTATAGTCATTTATAGACACTGACATTGACTTTTTTGTCTTAATCTCGACTGCGCAGTCTCCTGCACTGTTTATGTTTGCTCCTAGATATTAGAAATGTATAACTTCATCTAGAACACATGTATCAATATTTATTGATTCTATGTCTAACATTCCAATTTGTCTGTTGTCATTATATAAAAAGAAACGTGTTTTTGGTATTCGCTGATTCTTTTTGTTGATTGTATTATGTTATGTATTACATGCTCCTTTAATGTTAGTAGAATGTGTCTCGTCTGCATATGTGATTTCTTGAATCTATAGACATCCGATGTTTGTGGGGCTGAATTCGTGTTGTAATGTATCATGGTTTACATTTCCCATTATTTTTTCAGTTCATTACGAAATGATGTGTCTTCATTCTTTACGAAACAAACCATACTTTATTAAAGGAATCGAACTTTCGCTAAAGGCACAAACGTATCCATCAATCTGCGCGCATCGCAATGGCAGCCTTCCTGCCACCTCCTCGGAAAGAACCATTGCGGGAGGGAGGCTTTCAGTGCGATAAAGATAAATATAACTAAGATACAGATGTCTGAATTTCGAGTAGAGGGAAGTCGGGCAAGAGGTAGGAACAGATATAAGTGGATAAAAACATAGAGAATATAGTGATGGACACAATACAGCCTACCAGAGTGCACAACCGAAGACGAAAGCACTTAACAGCCTAGACCAAGTCAGCTCTTTCGACAGGCTTTTCAAGCCGAAACATTGCAATTCATTTCCATACTTGGAACTAAGTGTACGTGTGAAATTCAACACTATCGAGCATAGAATACATAGACACACACAAGATCAAATGGTTCGTCAACCTAATTAGATTAGAACCAGATCGCCTTCTATCGATACTCTTCAATAAAAGATCATCTTAAAAGAGAAATAGGGGAAGACAGACGAAGATGTATAAATAAAATTAGAGAAATACTAGAAGACACAATCTGCACTGTGACAGCGGCATCTAAGTTAGCAAAGAAAGAAGACTTCGTTTCCTCATGACGTCTAGCGGCGCACATGGATACGACAAAACAAGACTTAACTCTCTGTTTATCCACACAACAAACTCCTTATGTGCCACATGATGATGATGTTCCTCCGTCGCAAGTGGAGATGAGTATATCATGAAAAACAATAAACGTGACGAACAAGCAGAAAATAAAATCATTTGCGACTCTCTAATTTGGTTTCTGAGTTCGTAGATGCCCGATGAGTCCGATTCGTAAAAGGAAAGTCCTATTATAGTGTTGGTAGGAGTTCCGAGGGTTCGGGGTAGGAGAGTTTTCGGATGTGTCCTTCCGCTTCCGTCGCTTGTAAATTTCCTGCAGTACTCTTTCGTTTTCGAATTTAGTTATGCCAGTGTGATCTGGGTGGCCACGCTATCAAGGGATGTAGTCTCTCAGGAGCTAGGATCGATGCTTCAGTCTCTGGGAGAAATTTGTAGGTGATTCTTGAAGAGCTTTTGCTGCTTGAACGTTTACCATCGCACATCTTCCCATAGAATAATCTCTTTAGAAGGACCTTGTCTGACATACGGACGATGTGACCATTCAATCGGAGTTGGGACCAAGTCAGCAGGACATGGATGCTTTGCATAAAGGACTTTTGAAGGATTTCCGTGTCTGTTACGCGATTCTGCCAACGTACTCCCGTGAGGTTTATTAAGCACGACAGGTGGAAAGAGTTACGCTGTCGAGTGTGTCTTGCATAGACAGTCCAGGATTACGCAGCATAAAGTAGTGTTGTAAGAACCACTGCAACGTACAGTCCATCTTAGTTGTCAAACTGAGACCACGCCTGATCTAGAGGTTAGCACGAAGGCTCCCAAATGCCGCACTGACGCGAGCAATACGTATAGCAACATCCTTGTCAATTGTTGCAGTTTTAGATAGGGTGCTGCCGAGATATACAAACGTATGGGCATTATTGAGTTTTTGTCCATGTACTGTGATTACTGGTTCTGTGTAGGGGACACCCAGGCACTAATGTCTTCGCGATACTGACTGTGAGACTGAATGCTTCATATGCCAAAGAAAAGAGGCCCATGCTGTCATTCATTTCTTTGAGACTGGTAGCGTTTAGTGCATAATCGTCGACGAACAATTTCCGTCTTAGTTTTGGTCTTGGCCTCAATTTGAGTAGCGCTACATCAGCTCTATAGCGAAAGCAAATTTCTGTAATGTTATTCGATAAGGCATCATAACATTATGGTGAAGAGCGTTGAAGCCAAAACGCAATCCTATTTGAAACCATTAGTTACTGGACACGGGTTTGAGTGTGTGTCGTCATTTTGCACACTGGACGTCAAACCATAATGGAACTGGTGAACCATGTTAGTGAATTTTTCGGGACATCCAAGTTTGGCCGTGATTTTTCAGTCCTTCACGATTTACAGTATCGAAAGCATTAGTTAGGTCTACAAATGTGGTGTAGAGACCAATGTTCTATTCGCGACACTTTTCATGTAGATGACAGGCAATGAATATCAAATCAACCGTACCTCTATCTTTTCGGAAGCCACATTGGCTCTCTGAGAGGAGACATGTCTCAAGATGGTCTTGTAGTATGTTTAACAGGACCCTAGCAATGATCTTGCCTGCTATAGAGCGCATAGATATGCCTCGGTGGTTGTCGCAAGCTATGCGATTTTTTTTACTATCGTATAGATATATGATGGAAGCGTCCTTAAAGTATTTTGTTTTTAATCGCGTCCATGTTTCACATTGTCTGGAAGAGCTATGTGAGTTTAGCAGTCAAAAGTGGGCCACTGACGGCATTAACCTCGGATTGAATGAGGTCTGGACCTGGCGCTTTACTTACGGACAAATCTTATATTCATTTCTTCTCCACCTCTTCAAGGCAAGGGGCTCCGATAATGAATTGATATTTGTGTGATGTGCGCAATCGCTTCGCCGTTGATGTTGGAGCAACAATTTAGTACATTTTCAAAATGTTCAGCCCAGCGTTTGAGAATTTCCTCTTTGTCGATGTGACATACATACAGTCGACAATAACCAAATAATAATAATAAAACCCATACACATAGATCAGTGTCCTAGAGGGATGTCACATTGAGACATTTGGTGCAGACTTCTCCACGCATATCTATCCTCTACCATCCTGATGAGTTTGAACATTTCACATCCTGTAGTATTTGATATTATCCTGCATTGATTTATTCCGTCTTCCTCCGGTCAAATGTACTTTCAAGAATGCCGTGTAGCCAATGAGGAGAATGAAGATATCGAATCACCTGAGATGGTCACTGAATTGCTAGAATTGCGACCTCCATTATGTTTTTTGCTAAAAGATCTGACATAACCTAATTGCAATGACGTCACAGATAAACGTCACTGCGAGTGGTGTTTCGAGCAAGCGTCATAATAAAGTTTCCCTGAGTGCTCAGCTGCCTTGCCAGTGGTGGTCTAAAGTGGTGGTCTTGACAGCGTCGTCTATCGCAAATCACTTGAACGATTTCACTATTGCTCGACCATTTCAGAGTATAAGCCCTAGTACCCTATTTTCTTGTGACAAGTGAACTATTAGAATAATATTTATTTTAATCAACGAATAACGAGTGGACTAGAAACCAGGTTCTGTTGATCGGTCGCGGAATGACTTAACACTATAATACCTACTCCCACATTAGACATCGCTGATGAAAGAATCATACATTAACATAAGAGGGCAATCTTTATTTAACCAAAACATATAATAATAAAGATGGTATGTCGAAATATTGACACAATTAAAGAATATGTCTATTATAAATACACAGCCTACCTTGTTGATTATATATCACAGCACTGTAAATGAGTGATGGCCGTTTGTAAAACAGAGTAAACGTGGGGTGCGGATCAAGTGATGCAGTTTGAGAACATGATCCTCCTGGACTTGCAATATTAGCAATGCTACCATCTACCGCATTCGATGAACTGTAGCTTGTACTGCTTTGGTTAGTTGCTTGTTTTATCGCGAGATTTCGTCCTAAGAAGAACAGATTCAACTTTCAATTAACATATCAATTAGTGCTAGATGAGATCTCAATAACACGGAATTTTGCATGGTTGGTTGGTTGCTGATCCATCGGTACATGATCTCATACCCTTTGACCTACTTTCATTGTGTGATATATGCATGCGTTTGTCAGCTGTTTTTTTTTCCATATAATGTGTTCCATCTATCTGACCCTGGAGGGAGAATCATTTTCCTAATGGCATCCAAAGATGGGCATTCATAAAGGTGCTGGTCAACAGTTTCATATGGATGAGTGTACAGCCGGCACTTTGGAGTGTGTTGTGGTTGTATTCTGTTCAGGTGATTGCTAAGCTGTACAGTTGCGCAGTCAAAACATGATTATATGATCTTTCCTTCCCAGGAGGCTGATGTTGTCTTTAGGCTGATCATATATTTATAGATTTCCATCCGAGTGTCTCCCGTGGCCGATCTGTTCATCCAATTTTCTTTGTTCATAGATTTCAGCATCATTTTAACTACGTGCATGGTTGTTTGTATATATGATTGTTCTTGTTGAGCTTCCATCTTTGTTAGTCTGTCTGCCTTGTCATTGCCAGGTGTGTTTGAGTGGCCAGGAATCCACTGCATAACAATGCTTACTTCATAAGATGTAAGCAGTTGGTTAGCATGGTGATATATTTCCACCAACTCAGGCATATAATGCTCATCACATTCTAATGCTTGAAGAGCGGACATAGAGTATATGACAATAAAATTGTTTTGGACTTTTGGTGGAAAGGCATCAAATATGATCTTCAGGTTGTACAAGGCAACTTCTAGCGCTGTTTATTTTTTAAGCTTCATAGTTAAAACATATTCTCCGCCGAAGACGGATGTGTCGGGACATTGGCGCAAATAAAACTGCGACACAACGTATTTCCATTCTCTGGACTACATCCTTCTGGAAATCTAATAGGACCATGATCCTACTACAAGAGATATCCAGTGGGAGTTTGAGAATGAACGCTGAAGAAGAGAAGAACATATTCTCCCCACAGGCATTATACAAATTATCGGATGTTTTTATTTGGATATTCTATATAGACACCATAACCTGCTCTGATGGTGGCTTTGAAAGCAGACCCATCAGTATAGATTATAAATCAATTTTTCTGGAAGTGTGTCTATTGTGTTACTTTAATCATGTGTTGCTTTCATAAGACTTACTGGATCGGAAATTTTCGTTGCATTATCTCTTATTTGTGTCTTGATTTCCGACAATTTAAAATGTGCATGTGGTGGTAAACAGTTTTCTACACTTTGCAGTTCTTGTCTCTTGTCTGGGAGATGATAGCTGTTTTTTTAAATTTCATTGACATGGCTAAGGTCTGACTTTTGTTTTATTCTATGGTTTGGTTGTCAGTTTTCTACAAGTTGTTTATTAGGGTGGTCTTTGTTCATTCTTTTGGTTCTTTCATCAGCATACATTTCAGCAATCTCTCTCCGCATCTCAATGGGTTCGACAGTTGTATGTATTTCTCACGCGGCCGTTGGTTTAGATCTCATTGCTCCAATAATTAGGCGTAGGGCATGGTCATGCACTCTATCTATAGATTCGACATTTGTCTTGGAAAATGTTGTGAGGAGTGCACTGTTGTATGCTAAAGCGGAACGTATGTAACTAAGATATAGTCCTCTAATGGTATCCTTATCTGATCCCCAGGATGTGCCAGTGCGTCTTCTTAGTAGTTGTAATCGTTTAACATTATAGTTTGATAGTATATAAATGTCTCATTTTGAAGCTGTTAAAATATTCTTACATCGGCATATTCTTTTGAAGTATATGCAAGTTATAAATAATTTATCCTTTAAGCTTTTATTTACGATAATTTTAACCATAGACTGACACATCACGAGAGAGAGAGAGTGTGTGTGTGTGTGTGAGAGAGAGAGAGAGAAAGAGAGATATCGTCAACATCCATGCTTGTGTGCACTAGAGTTCGAACCGTGTATCCTGACAATAAAGTAAATATGAAAATGTTTAGATATTAACTATTAACTGTGTCACCCATTCCAGCACAGGGATGTAAAGATGCAGTATTTCTTGGAATTATTAAAACAAAGTCAGGATACCTTCTATCTCTGGTGCTAAACTATTGCTTGTCACCTGTAGTGGAGCAGTCCGTGTTATAAATGGTATATTAATACTAGTATTAAAAATAAATTTTAGACATATAAAATGTATTAATATTTTATCAATGTTAGGAAATTCACACAATATTAACGTAACCAAGGAATAACGTTATACAACATTTATACATAAACGAATGTCTGAGAAAACTCGTGAATATTTACATTGGTGAATGATGTAGGTGAATCTTTAAGTTGGTGAATGATGGAGGTGAATCTTTAAGTTGGTGAATGATGGAGGTGAATCTTTAAGTTGGTGAATGATGGAGGTGAATCTTTAAGTTGGTGAATGATGGAGGTGACGAAATCTCCATAGTCATTCTTCATGTGTGACAAACTTCTGTTCTTCATTATCAGCATAAGACACATAACACTTCACGTGTCACTTTGAAAACATCTATACAAAAACCTTGATCTCCATCTCTATTCTCAGTTCCTTGTTTTTATTTGGAGAATCGTAATTATGTTCAATCTTTAATATTAACAATTCGTACTTTCTTCTGTCCATCATCGACGTGGAAAGGGAATCGTGTCACATTACATGGCGAACTGTTTCGTGAAAAAACGATAAATTTGGACTTCGTGTTATTTAAGAAACATAAAACATATTATTTAAAAAGTGAAAAATTTAAACTATACACTGACCTCCACTAACTTTTACACCACACAGATACCCAGCTGCATGTCCCTCAATAGTCATGTGATCAACCTCTACTGATACCTCACACATGATGTCAACTGATGTCACAGATACATGAAATTTACGTTTATTGTCGCACGATTGCGTTTTATTATTGAACCTTACAAGCAAATCATCTGAAACATCTGAAATGGATATAATTAAGATGTATGTACACGTAAATACTGGTTTAATACATTAGGAGGTTGGCTTTCTAATGTATTATATCAGGTTCTCTCGGTGTCGGAAAGGGATGAACGTTTTTCCATGTCTCGATTTGGGTTTTCTTTCCTGGATTATGCGGTTTTGATGGTGTATTTAGCTTATTACCGGAGACAGTGAGATGCCACATATCTTTTCATTCTGTATAATATGTGAATTTTGTTCTTAGTTGATTATAGGTGAAATTTAAAGTATTCAAATTTTCGATTTACGAAACATCTATTTTCGATGAAGACATAAAATAGCGTCTCGAATACTCCAACTAGCAGCTATTTTAACAGCGTAGAATATCATCGCAAAGTAACGACCATAGATAACAGCAGGCCTATAGAAAATATATCTATGATGAGGCATTCAGGAGGAGACTACCATGAACGGGAAGTATGAGTATTGATCAAGAAAGAAATAGAAAACTACATCAGCGGGTACTGAACATGCAACGACAAAATGATGATGATAAAGATCGAAGCAAAACCGTTTGATCTAGCCATTGTACAAACTTGCGTACCAAGTACAGACTACACTGAAGAAGAAATTGAAAATTACTACGAAGGCCTACAACAACTACTCAAGCCAGTAATATAAACAGGCATTCCAATAGTAATGGGAGATATGAATACAAAAATAAGAAAACGTAGACACAAGAACATTATATGACATTTTTGGATTAGAAACAAGAATTGACAGGGGAGAAATACGTATATAGTTCTGTGAGGAGAACAACGTGAACATATGCAATCGATTCTTTCTACAAGAAAATAGAAGATTATATACATGGAAAAGTCCTGAAGGTAGAGGAACCAGATAAATTATATTATGATCAACAAAAGATTTAGAAATAGTGTAAAGAAAACCAAACCTATCCAGGAGTTGATATTAACACTCAACATAATACATTGATGTGCAGAATACATGTTAAACTTAAAAATATAGAGCACAGAAAAAAAGATCCACAGATCAGCACTAAAATAACCGAATATACAAAAACAATGCCTTGTAGATGTAAGGAATAGATATTAACATCTAATGATATAATGCATGGCACAATCCAGAAGGGAAAATCTAGAATAGAAAAAATAGGCAATAAATGGGACAGAATAAGTAGTAGTATACAAGCATTAAATGAAAATTTACCAATAAGAAATGTCAGGAACAAACAAACATGGATGACAGACGAAATATTAGAGAAAACGTCGGAAAGAAAGAAAGCTAAAAAAAAATATCCCTACATATTCACTTATAGACATTGAGAGCCGCAACGTGTGCAGAATAGCGTAAGAGCAATGGCTAGAAACAAAATGCAGATAAATAGTGGAGATGTCACTACAATTGAAGACAAAAGAATTGCATAGGAAGATAGGACATCACAAATAAGACAAATTATATAAATTGGGTGGCTGCATTAAAGAAATAATGATTAAAACTATATTAAATATAACAAAAGTACTTACAAGGTGGAAAGATTTCGTGACAGAACTGATTATGACCAACGGAACACAAAACCTACAAAACACAACAATGATGGACGAGCAATACTGAAAGCAGAAGTAGAAAACGCAATAAACTAAATTCGCAATAAAAATGGAATTGCCACAGGCTCCATCAACATAACAGCAGAAGGAATAAAATCTTTAGATGAATTTGGTGTGGATATTATCACAGAACTTTGTAACGACATATATGAAATAGGCCATATACCTAAAGACCGAAATCATCAATATTCATACCACTACCTAAGAATCCAAGGGCTATGGATTGTACAGAATACATAACAATAAGTTTGATGAGACACATAACAAAATACTACTCATATTAATACATGAAAGAAATCAAATTAAGATAGACATTGAGGTCGGTGAAAAGCAGTTTGGTTTTAGGAAAAAACAAAGGAATCAGATAATATCAAAATAAAAGATAATATAAAAGTGATTAAAAAGATGACTGAAGCCTGAATCTTTCGAAACACGATCTGGAGTTAGACAAGCTCTGTGTTTTTACCTGCATATTTCAACATATACATGGACAGAATAATAAAAAAAAAGCTCACAATCAACAAAGAGAAAAACATTGCAAAAAAACCTGATGAGTAACGTAATAATGAAATCAACGAACTATTATTTGTCAACTATCACAATCTAATATACAAAGATGAAGAACATTTGCAAAATGTCATCAGTGCATTGCTATTATCATGAAAGAAGTACAACATGCAAATTAACGTACATAAAAAAAGTTATTAAAATTCGCAAGTCTGCAAAACCAATGGATATAACAATAGATAACACAAAGTGAAACAAACCAAAGAGTTTAAATATCTAGGTAGCATTTTTTCCAAAAATGGAAGATTAGTCAGAGAAATATGTTGCCAGAAAGCAAGCACAAGCAATAGTAAACCTACCAACTTTTACTATTACTTCTTCACCCAAAGAGAAAAATGAAAATCAAAAGACAGATAATGTCTACAATTTGTATACCAACACTATGCTAGCTATGTCAAACATGGTCTTTAACAGCCTCGCAGAAGTGGAAAACCGTAACATGTGAAATGAAGTGTCTGAGAAAGCTGCAATAGTGACTAAATAAGGTAAAATATGACATGAAATTAGGAAAAGAGTTGGTATATCATGTATTGTACATATTAAAAGACAACAAGTAAAATGATTTGATCAACTAATGAGAATGAACCCAAACCAAATACAGATAAGAGCATATAACAAAAGAATATCCGGACATAAGGTAAAAAGCAGACCAAGAAAATAGAGGATAGCAAACAAGATAGCCTTGAAGGAAGAAACGGACTTAATACAACCAAGGCGACTCATCTGGCCGTGGAACGATAGCTGAAGCTCCCACCTTTTCTCTTAACGACAAGTGTGACTACGATCAATCCATCGTTTACTTGTGGACAGATAATTGACAATAGACAAAGGAACCAGAGAAGCTGTACTTAGTAGGCCTATCCGACTATTGATAGATAAATAAGCCAGTCTAAAAACGTATCTAATTTTGCTTCATAGACTACAGCAAAACCTTTGACATCAAAAACAATCCAACATAAGCATTTAATTTACTGGCTTCTATTTCCGCCGAAGACGGATGTGTCGAGTCATTGGCGTATATAAAACGGCGACACAACGCATTTCCATTCTCGGGACTAAATCCTGCTGGAAGTCTAGTAGGGCCAATGACCTACTGCAAGAAAAATCCAATGGTAGTTTGAGAATGAACGCTGAAGAAGAAGAAGAATCCCTTCAAGAGCCTGAGATATGCAGATTACACTATTCTGTTAGCAGAAAGTGAACAAGAAATACAAAGACTAATAGATCAAATTGATAAATCAAATAAAGAATATGTACTGGATATAAACATAAAATACAAAACTCATGATAATCAGCAAAGTCAATGCAGAACAGGTTCTAAACATATAAATACATGAAAACTACAACAAGTAGAGCATTATCAATATTTTGGACACATAGTCGGAACTGGTGGCAGATGGGGAAAATCAATACAAGGCAACTGCGTGAAACGTAACAATAATTGTACTTACGTAAAACACAGGTAAATATTATCGCTTCACTCAGACACGACAGACTATAACTAAAACTAGTGCGAAATGATGTGCACACAAGAAAACATACAAATGACAATACACAAATCATATTCAGCGTTTCAACCAAAGGTCTTTATCAAGACACGCACAAAACACCACTAGACGACGAATGGAAAATTATCACAACAAACACACGTATCCAAGGGAAATATAGAAATGAGATGCCGGAAGCTCAGGAAGCACATAAAAACGTAAATATATGTGGAAACGAAACGAACATAAAAATGAGTAAATGACGGAACAAAAAGAATAAGGACAAGTGTATTCTACACAAGTAGCCACTCCTGTGGCCACACACTTCAACGGCGATGGTCATCATGGTGCTTGTGATATTCAGGTCACCGCCATCAGATCCTGCACCACCGATGATAGATCAAGGTACGTTCTAGAAAATCGTCAAATTTTGTAATTGGGCATATTCAACCCTTTTTGGACTCAATTCCGACCACTCTTATGTCTAGTACTGGGTTGATGTGGTCTTTGTCTTTATTCTTTTTGTTGCATCATTTCCTCATCTTTTTGTTCGTTTCGTTTGCACATATGTTTACGTTATTTTATGTACTTCCTGACCTTCCGGCATCTCATTTCCATATTTCCGTTGTTTGTTTGTTGTGGTAATTTTTCCATTCGTCGTCTTTTGATGTTTTGTGTGTATCTTGATAAAGACCATTTGGCTGAAACGTTGAATATGATTTGTGTATTGTAATTTGTATGTTTTCTTGTGTGCACATCATTTCCCACTAGTTTTAGTTATAGTCTGTCGTGTCTGATTTAATCGATTATATAAACCTGTGTTTTATGTAAGTACAATTGCAGATGGGAAACAAAAGTTAAAAGGAGAATATAAATGTATAAAAGTACTTTCAATGTTATGAGGAAAATATTAACATCTCAACAAATTACAAACAAGAGAATTGAGGGAAAAAAATATAATTATAAAATGCTGCATCTAATCTATATAAATGTATAGCTCAGAAACATGGACAATTAACAAAACATAAGATGACAAAATTGATACCTTTGAGATGTGGATATATAAAAGAATAGGGAGAACATCATGGAAAGATAATAACAGCAACAAAGAGGTTCTAACAACGCTTCGTATGAAAAAAAGAATTATTAATATAAATAAAGATCAAGCACATAAGATATTTTTGACAAATTAAAAGACATGACATTTTCTTCACGGCCCTAAGTGAGGGTAAAGTCAAGAGGAGGCGAGCAAGAGGTAGACAAAGATACAAGTGGGAGAGTAAAAGCATGAGATAGAGGGGTTATACTCTAGCAGAGTGTACAAAAAAGACAAGAGACAGGGGATGCTGGGTGTCTGTTGCAGCCAATCTTCATTGCGGAGACTTGATGATGATGATTAGAATGTACATGTACTTATAGCAGGTAGTTAATTAGTTGTCTCCTTTTCCAGTGTAGATATATTTATCATGAACTTGCGTGTTTTGTGTGTTTGCTTGTTTATGTGTTTATTGATGTGTTTGCTTGTTTGTGTGTTTGCTGCCGTTCTCGTGTGTTTGAATGTTCAGACATTACAAGTGGCTAACCTCTCGTTTCATAGTTAGATAAAAATGTGTAGTTTTCACCATATATTTATTTGGTGGTCTCCTCTGCATAATGGTTAAACCGCTAGATAAGAGTACGTTTTTTTTAAAAGATTAATCTTCTTCTTCTTCTTCAGCGTTCATTCTCAAACTCCTGCTGGATCTCTATTGCAGTAGGACAATGGCCCTATTAGATTTCCAGCAGGATATAGTCCAGAGAATGGAAATGCGTTGTGTCGCCGTTTTATTTGCGCCAATGGCCCGACACATCCGTCTTCGGCGGGTAAAAGATTAATCAAGGTCTTTGTTACGTCTAATATTTTATGGTATTGTGTCCCGATATAGCCTAATTGGACTTTGTTTGCTGGTCGAGTTGCCGTCATCACATATGTCGGACCCAAGATATTTAATGGAGTTAACTTCAAGTTTGTGACCGTTTAACCGGGTTTTAGTCGGAGTTTGCTTGAACTCACTAGTCATCAATATCTTGCTTTTATCAATGATAATTTTCATGACATATGTCCGACTAAGTTCTTCCAGCTTTGAAGTAGCTTTCCCGCCGAAAACATACATGTCGGACCGTGGATGAAAACAAAATGGCGACACAGCTCATTATCTTTCTCTGGACTGAAAATCTATTAGGATTATTTTTCTGCTACAAGAGAGATGCACCGGGAGTTTGAGAATGAACGCTGAAGAAGAAGAAGAAGTGTGATTCCGTGTACGTGCTGTGAAAGAATCTGTTTGGTTCAGATTTATCTTATAAATCATATCCATCTTTGCCATGGATCGTAAATTATATTTCTTGTTGCACAACAATAATATTATGGTCAGGAAAAACGGAAAAATGTCTACTAAGTAAGATGAACGTTGTGCGACAGATCGCCATGTTATGTTATGTTATGTTATGTTCCTCCAGGGCCATAGGCGGCGCATAGAGCAGAAACCATAGCCTTCCATTTCTGTCTTTGTGTTGCCAGGTCTTTCAATTGTTGCGTGTTGTTTAGGTTCATTGACATGCCTTCTCTATTAATGGTTCTTCGTAGAGTTTCTCTAGGTCTCCCTCTTCTTCTTACTCCATGTGGCACCCAATATAGTGATTGCTGTGGAATTCTTAGGCTGTTCATTCTGAGAACATGGCCGATGTAAGTCCAACGCCTTTGTCTAATGAAGGAAGATATATAGGTTTGTTTGATTTCCTCTCTTATAGTAGTGTTAGATTTAAAGTCACTCCACTTAACGTTCAGAATGGTACGTAGGCATTTGTTTTCAAAGGAGTCGAGTCTTTTATCTGTGGCTTTTGTGGCTTTCCAACTTTCGCACCCATATGATAGAATAGGGATGATGTTGGAGTTAAACAACTTGAGTTTTGTGGTGTTTCTTAGTGTATTTGACGTCCATATGTTGCGTAGTTTATTGAAAGCACCCGCTGCAAGGGCAATACGGTGTAAAATTTCTTCTGATGAGTCTCCATCCAATGCTAGATTGGTGCCTAAATATGTAAAATTGTTGACTTTTAATAATGGAACATTTTGAATTTCTATGTTGTCGTTGGATCTCTTAAATCTAGTATATGAGTTTTTGATGTGTTGATTTTCAACCCTATCTGATTTGAGTAGTGTTGGAGATTGTCAAACTTAGATTGAGCATCTGTGTGGTTTGCGCTCAAAAGGGCCAGGTCATCTGCGTAGTCAAGATCTTCGAGAACGGTATTATTAATCCATTTTATTCCTGTCAGCTCATTTTCAGTGCTCTTTCTCATGACCCAATCAATAGCGACGCAGAAAAGTAATGGGGACATGATGCATCCTTGTTTAACGCCCGTAACAACTTGGAACCATTACTGGTCGTCATGGATCGTGGAAAATATATTTTATTTCTTAGAGTACGACGATGATGACCAAATTTCTAGATACTAATTTGAAACAGTTCCTACTAAAAACAATAAATGCACACAAAAAACTTACTGAATTGTGAGATATATATTCTCATCCAAGTGAAATGGAAAGGCATACCAAATGTTAATTTGATTAAAGTTTCCGATTTATTTGGATTACATGTCCGAGAATCCTCATCCTGTATCCAGTTTTCGATGTTCCAACCAGTTACTGTAACTAAGTCTCCTGAAAGACACAGATGATCAAATATTTTGTTCGTGTATCTGTGCTTGATATTTGCACACACGCTAGTCGTGTAAGTGATCTCTACCTTTAGTCTGGTGTTCGTATTGTGTTGAATAAATCTTTGATTGCAAAAACGAACAGTTCAATCAAAGGTTTCCTTTATAATCCCCTGGGGATGTCCATAACGTTTATTCATTTACATCTAAATAGTGACGTAATAGTAACTAATAGATGGTAAATATGTAAAACCAACTCACGTTACATCTGTAAGACTAAATCGTGTTAGATCTGTAATACTAATTCATGTCAGATCTTTAACAGTAACTTATGTTAGATCTGTGTCATCTTTTTAATTGTATACGACTCTGGGGACAGACAGTGCATGGGTGGAGGTAGAAGACATCACTGACTAAATTAATAATACAACTAGAGAAAGCGTGTCGAAAATGGACCAGTTTCAGGGCCCATGTTACAGTGCATGAACTTGCCCAGCTACACTTGAAGTCACAATACACAATTATATACACAGATCCATTAACAGAAACAACAAATAAACGCGGTTGGGGTTTTGTTTTTCTACAAAAAAGGCGCGAAGGTGGTTGAGAAATCTTCAGTATATTCCACTGTCACATCAAGCATGATGATGTAGATAGAGGGGGTTACAGCAGTACGTATTTGGTTGATAACTGATACATCCATACACTCGGTAATAGTCATAGGCTCTCGGAGCATGCTGTGCAAGATAGAAAAGTACATGGTGATCAAAGAATGGTGGACCCTATTGAACAACTCAATTGTCCAGAGCATTATATGGACATACTGCCCTGGTCATTATGTGGTCAGAGGAAACGAGAGAGCCGACGTACTGGCAGACAATGCGGCGATAGTCTGCACACTGCTGAGAAGAGATAAAGCAGATTTAATCAAGGCAGTAATAAATGTATTTCAAGTTGAAAATAATGTCAATGAGGCTGATGATGTACACATGCAGAGAATGTCAGAAATGGGAGTATCTACTGGTAAGGATAGAAAAAGTATATTTTTTGGAAAGTCCCTAAGATCACACAATCAGCACCTGACTGGGGCCCTGAGTCCACATAATCTGGGATGTCAGGGAGTGGCAACATAAGACACGACAGACACAAGTCATCATTGAGAGCAAAAAACGGTCAGAGATTACTTTGAAGAATCCCAATGTCTGTCAGTCAAATCTTTATTTGTTTAAAAATATTTTTGTTTAATCATTGATTAAACAAATCGTAAAGGAAGCTAAGAGAGAACGCTGGGATAATTTCGCACAAGATCTTAGAGCCGACAATGCCCTATACACATTTTGTAAATTACAAACGGCAATGAATCGAAAATACTAATCGTATGCTTGAAGGACGAGTCGGAGCTTACACTAACCACAGATGAGCAGAAGGGCAACGATTTCTTCAGCAGATATTTCCAACAATCAGATCCGAACAATATTGATGAACGTAAAACGATCGCGGTCACTTTAACAGCATCGTTGGTAATACACGATATCGCTGATGAGGAGGTGATTTCGTTAGAGAATTGAAAAGAGACCATAAAGAAAACATCAGATGGTGCACCGACGGAATACGCTAGTCTCCTGAAAGATATTGCAGACGACCGGCTTAAAACAATTGATGATTTCAACACAGGTCTGAAAACAGGACGCGTACCAGAAGAGTGGCTACACAGCTACCTTCTCCACCTGGCAAAGCCAGGCAAAGACACCTCCGACATCAATAATTATCGTATCATCAACTTACAAAATGTCTACGGCAAGGTGCTTGAGAAGATCATCGCTAGAAGACTGGCATTCGATTTGGAAAACGGAGAACTACTTCCTCACACCACTCTACGTGCATGCAGACCGAGGGGAGAAACGAACACACATGCGGCAATCCTCGCCTGTGACATATACGAGGGCATTCAGACAAAGGAGGAAACAGTGATAGCCACAGTCGACCTAGAAGATGCTTACAACAGTCAGCTTTGGTCAGCTGATACATTTGCTAAGCGAACTCAGCATCGACTTGTAGATAATTCGATGGATTGCAATGGTGTTAGTGTCCAGACTGTTGTTCTGAGTTAGGGATCCTGGACACCATAACTATAACACCGGGATTAACACAGGGATCGCCACTATCACCTGTACTCTTTAACGTCTACACATACAAAATAGCTTAGCTTCAGGAGGTTGGCCCCCGGTAGGATACTAACATATGCGGATGACCTCTTGCTGTACAAGCAGGCAGAAACAGAAGAGACATGATTGATGGCGTCCAGCATTATTTAGACGATTTGTCGCTGTGGTGTACTAACTACAAGGCAGTTATCAATACCACCACGGCAAATATCGTCTGGTTCTCACTGAACAACAACATAGTCACAGACACATTACCAGCAGCCACCTAGATCGGCATGGAGCATACTGCGAAATACCTAGGCATCACTTTTGATAGAAGTCTATCTTTCACGAAACATGTGGACAATGTCATTCAGAAAGCTGGGAAGGGTGTCAGTGCAGTCAGAATCATGGCATCTGCAGAGATGCCGCAGCGATCCCTTTTTCAGATGATTCTGGCAGTATTAGTATCTGTGTTGAACTATGGTTTATGTCTACTGACACATTCGCAAACACAGGTGGATAAATTGGAGAGAGTTCAAAACGAGGCCATGAGAGCTGTCTTAGGATGCACAAGAGATACACCTATCGCATCCATGAAGTTTCTCCTAGACCTACCGAGCATTAAATTAAGACATAAAATAGCTCAGGTTAAAGAATACTTCAAGGTCGCCAATAATGATCATCACTTCTTACACTGACCTCTAGAGAACACAAAAGAAAGGCGTATCAAGGAAGGAAGGTTATGGATAGCAGAAGCAGAAGATATCCTTCTCAGAGTTTGTGAGCTGGTGGAAGTGGAAATAGACTGGGTGACATTTGGCAAAGAGAGAAAGTTATTGACACAATTTTGATGTAGATGGGAAGAGAGTGCCGCGACTGTGTTGTCAACAAATTAGAGGGCTTGATCCAAGAACTAATACTGCAGCACTCGAAGCCACACGATACGATAATTTACACAGACGGCTCAGTAACACAAGAAACAATCAAGTGTGGTTGGGGTTTCGTGGCCTACCAAAATGACAAGAAATTTGCTGAGAAGTCACCTGCGTACCTCACTACAACATCGAGCATGAGAATTGAAATAGAAGCGGTGACAGAAGTTCTCACTTGACTGGCGACGCAACCACCAACAGACTAAGTGATTCTATCGGACTCTCAAAGTATGCTCCGCAATATAGAAAAGTGTATGTTCATAACAATGGGTCACTCTTCTCAACAACGCGCAGAGCATTACATTGATCTACTGTACAGGTCATGCTTGGGTCAGGCGAAACGAAAGAGCCGTTGTGTTGGCTGGTAAAACCTTGGTGAAAGGCACCGAGATAAGAAGAGACATAATTGAATTGATTAGAGCAGTCATGGATACTTTACGAGAAGACGAGGAGGAAGTTAAACAAGACAATATACAAATAAATTCAGAGATTGGTAGAAATGGGAGTGACTAGAGGTGACTGAAGTGCTCCCTCTCCGGAAAGATAAGAAGAACTCGTAATCAGAACTGCCTGGGACACTGATTTTATATACTTTTAGATGGATGATGGAAAGGTAAGCAGAGCATATATGGAAATGCCCCCAGTGATGTGACTCTTTTTTCTAATCAAGAATCACCTTTAATGTTTAAATTATTGTGTTTCTACAAACTAAAACATTAAAATAGCAAACATAAGCATATATCAGAAGTGTCACTAGACTAAGTCAGTCTCTAATGTAAACTACCTAAACATGTGTGTGGTCAGTACGTACCTCTAGGTAAGATATTCAATAGGAAGATCTCACAACGTTCAAAACAAGGTACTAGGCACATTGTGCAACATGCTTTAAGACAAGTATCAATCCAGCATGCACATCTTCTACCTCAACAAAGTCTTTAACTAGAGATGTTTGCGGACATCGTCAGCGAAATGGAATCAATGATCAACACATTGACAAATATAGATACACATATATCTATATGTGTATACGATAGGCAGTCTCTTCCTGCGTGTAAATGAACCGTCTTTCGTTTTCTTTGCAGCATAGGAAGAAGTTATTTTGTTTCCCAGAGAAAATATTGGTTTCCTGATGGTACATTCCGAGTCACCACAGAGGGGTTCGATACACGGTATACGATCCATGCATTTGAGAATGCTCAAATAATCCCATGTGTATATGCACCTTTGTCTGGTCGTAGTGAAGCAATGTACCGCCTCCTGCTTCAGCATATCATAAAACTGGGAAGTAACGGAAATTACAGCTGCATCTTCAATATTTACTGATTTCGAATTAATTGCAGTTAAAGCGTTTGAATGTGCATTTCCACGAGCTCACGTATCGGGATGATATTTTCACTTAAGGCATAACGTTTGGCGAAAACCACAGTCTGTGGGTAAAGCGGCGATGTACATCGGTGATGAAAATTATTCATAGTCAAACAACTGATGGCTTTGGCACTCGTACCAGAAACTGATGTCATTAAAGTTTTCGAAAACTCACCAATATTTATAACTTCTCACATCTGGATTACTTCGAAGATTTCTAAATTGGATGGATTTGTTGCGGTCGTTGTTCGCACCTCGATTTGCAGTGGTTCTTTGAAATCCACACAATCGTGTCATGAATCAACTGTCAAGAAACAACAACGCTATTGAAGGCTGGCACAATGCATTTAATTCAATGGTGCATGTATCTCATCCAATAACAGCAGCGTCGTTCCCTGAAGTTACAGCAACAACTTCCGGTCAAAATGGTGGATAGCAACGCAAGTGTTTTGTGTGTCACCAACAGTTTCACTTGAACAATGGATATATTCGTTGTTTTCATTTAGGAGATTGTGTGGTGATGTGTTGTTATTCTCTGACCAGGAGGTCCACTCATTAAGATCTTCGCCGGTGCTAACGGAGTGCGTGCATCTGAGCTGAAGTCTTCGTGAGTGTATTCGTTGTCACACTGTTTGAAAAATGGCGGCCAATATCAAGCGGCCTAAACGAGGTGGCTCAAAAAGGAAAAATCACCGGGCGAGTGCTAGAAGAACGAGATTGAAAACAGCTAGGCTAGGAATTAAAAACTTGCGTGTGCTGTTTTGGAATGTGGCCAGTGTACACAAGCGTAGAACAGAGCTAGAAAAGATGTGTTATGAGGCTGACGTCATTGCATTGCAAGAAACACAGCTAGGTGAAAGTGGTAATATCAGGATAGCCGGATTTCAGTGTTTCTACAACAGGCGACATCTTGGACAAGCAATCTTAGTACGCGAGGGTTTTAGTGTATGCGAGGTTGATATGTCCAAGTGGGATAGTGACAATATCCAGTTACAGGCAGTGAGGTCCAGCACCCAATCATGATTGTAAATGTGTATGCCTGCAACACGAGCATTGATCGTCAGGGTTGGAAGATCCTAGGGGAGATAATGGAACAGGAAAAGCATATCCTCTTTTGTGGTGACTTCAATACGAAAGGTACATCATGGGGCAATAGTGCTTCGAACAAACAGGGAAGAGAACTTGAGGAGGCCCTGACAGATACGGACCTGGTGTGCCTTAACGATGGCCGTATAACAAGGATGGCAAGCAGGGATGGTGATGATGATAGTGCTATCGACCTGGCATTGGTGTCATCAGCTTCTGTGGCTATCTGCAAATGGGATGTGCTGGGGCATCATGGCAGTGACCACCTCCCATGTGTTGTTCTCTTAAGAAATGACAAAAGTAAGCAGATAAGGCCAAAGGTAAGATCCTTTAAATATGATCGCAGAGGAGTGGATGTTGTGAGCAGAATTCGACAAGACAAACGTAAGGCTCAAGTAGTGGGAAATCTGGTGTGGGATAGGCCCCCCTGGTGGAACGAAGAGGTTCAAAGGGTATGGAGCGAGAAACGGAAAGCAGTATCACTATGGCAAAGGGCACGGAAACGTGTTGCGGCTCAGCCCATGGAGGTCGCACAATGGAAACGGAAGAAAGATATCTTAGTCCAAACATTCAAAGATATTGCAAAGTCAGCAAAGGCGTCAAAATGGGACGAATTTTGCAAAGAAATCACACGCGAAAAGTCACTAAAATTGTTCTGGCGGTTACACAAATCCATGAATGGTCTCACAAGACGCGTGACTATTGCCGATTTCCAGAGCGACGATACCGTCTGGCAGAAGACGGACGAGACAAAAGGTGCGGCATTGCTGGCACACTACACCGCACAAATTGGTCAGAGAAATTTGGAGGCATATCAAGAAATCAGGAAAACGCTCACAGACACGTGTAAGAACTTGAGCATGGAAAACCATATGCTAATCACAGTTGAAGAAATCAGGAAGGCACTGAAAAGTACAAAAAATACAGCACCAGGGCCAGATGGCATTAGATACGATGACATTAGTCGAAGAACGGATGAGGAGTTGGGAGAGTTGGCGGACATGTTCAATAATAGCCTTCTAAAGGGCACAGTAAAAGAAGACTGGTTGCACAGCTATTTAGTTCCACTACACAAACCTGGGAAGGACCACACCAGGATACATGGCTACAGAATAATAACTATGCAGAATACGATTGGCAAGCTTTTGGACAAAAATTGTGGCCCGGAAGGTATCGTGTTATCTTGAAAGAAATAAGTGTTTACCAACATTGTTAGGAGGATATCGTCGAGGAAAGAAGACATGGCAAAATGCAGCCATATTTGCGCAGGATGTTTTTGAGGGGTTCGATTCGCGCATGGAGACATGTGCGGTCGCAATAGACCTTGAGGATGCGTACAATAGGGTGTCCTTGGATATCTTGATGCATCAGCTGTAAAATCTTGCAGTTAATCCTTTTGTCGTGCGTTAGGTTGGCGCCGCCCTGATGCACAGGGTTGTAGTTCTTAAGTGTGGTAACTGGATATCTACACCAACGGTTATTAGCCCTGGCCTGCCACAGGGATCGCCTCTATCTCCTGTACTTTTCAATGTATACACAGTACATATCGCTGGCAATCAAATCACAGGTGTTGGCAGAACGATGTCATATGCCGATGATATCCTGGTGTATAGACAGGGCAGAGATCGAGAAGAGTGCGTCGTGGAACTACAGAAGGAGCTGGACAGACTGACAAATTGGTGTCGAGATACGGGAGCAGTAGTTAATCCGTCTAAGGCATTCGTGACGTGGTTTTTCCTTGAACAATCACATGGTAAAGACACCCATGCCACAAGTTTCGTTGTCCGGGAAAAGTTTAGAAAGAACTAGCACAATGAGATATCTGGGTGTGTTTTTTGACAGAAGCCTGAGTTTCAGGGAACATGTTGACCACATTATCATAAGGGCAGGCAAAGGCTTAGCAGCAATGAAGGTTATGGCTGCTGCGCAGTGTGAGCAAAGATTGTTATTTCTTTTGTACCAGGGTTTGGTTGTGGCTGTGGTGGAATATGCACTGGCAATTCTCACTCTTAGCCAAACTGAGATCGAAAGACTGGATAGAGTCCAGAATGCAGCAATGCGTATCATTCTGGGATGCACAAGAGACACATCGACAAGAGCTATGCGATACCTACTTGACTGCCCAACAGCTGAGCATAGATTACAGTATTGCCGTGCACGGGCGTACCTTCAAATACATGCAGATAAGGAACACTCGTTGCATTCCGAAATACAGAAAGTTAAAGGCAGCAGACTCAAGAGAGGAAGGTCGTGGATGGGACGTGCTGAGGATGTAATACAAAGCGTGTGCCGATTACAGGATGTGGCAGCTGGTGCGGAATGGATAGGTCTACCCACAGATTTCGAAACGTGTTTGAGAGTAGTAATATCACTTAGCAGGGAATGCAGAGAATGGTGTCCCACAGCTGTGGAGAAAGAAGTGCAGGCTTTAATCAGTGAGAATACCAAAGAGGGGGGTGTGATTATATACACTGATGGATCTGTAATTAGGCATGTTCGCAGTGCTTGGGCCTTTACAGCTCAGTGCGCAGGTAAAACGATTAAGGAGGAAAGTGGTGCCTTTGCGGTCACTACGAGTAGTATGACCATGGAGACTATGGCGGTGACCAAGGCATTTGAGTGGCTACGCACACAGAAAGTAACGCAGGTCTGCATCTTGAGTGACTCTATGAGTATGATTAAGAAGGTACAAGTGGGTCTCGTTCGCGAACAGTGGATTGAGGCCTTGAGAAATGCGAGCTTGAAAGCGGTTACATTTATTTTCGTGCCGGGACATGTGGGCGTTCGAGGCAATGAAAGAGCGGATCAACTGGCATCGTGTGCGATTGTGGCAAAGGGCGATGGGGCAATGGATCGCGCTGACGTTTTGAACTCTTTAAGAGATATAACACGCGAGAGTCAGACTAATGTGGATGATGATTCCTTTTCAATGGCTAGGATTAAAGATCAGGGATTGAGATGCGGTGTTGCTAGAGGTGAACATTTTGGAGGGCGCAGAATAATGATGGTCAACCAGCATAGGACCGGTACTGTCAGCAGAAGTGTGATGGCGGATACACTCAAGGAGAGATCGGAGCAACTATGGATGTGTCGAGTTTGCAGTGATGATGATCCGACGACTAACTAACTAACTAACTAACTACAGCAACAACAACATTCATATGCACTTTTGAGAAGTCAGATTGTCACTGGTAAACCAAAAAAAAAAAGAAATGAAATGTTTACCAACCTGTTGATGATGCTATCAAAACAATTGTTGAACGGTACGATCCAGCAGTGTCTATGAACTTCTTGAAAAACATAGAACGTGTTTTGATCATTAATGCTGCGTAGTTAACTCAATCAAAGAACTTAATTCATGTCTATCATTTATAAGACAATTCATATCATTTGAAGTCTTTATTATAATCATTTACTAGTTATATTGTTCATTAATGTTTATTATAGTTTGTATGAAATATTTTATATGTTATCTTTGTATTTAGTCTTGGGAATATTTTGCCTGGTATATTTTGTCTGGAAATATATTTTGTGTGATATATTCTGTGTTGAGATATTTTGACTGGGTATATTTTCTGGTAATACTGGTCAAACTAAACGGCAACACTCTTGAAAAAGTCAACAACTTCACATACCTTGGCAGCAAACTATTAGTAACATGAGATTCATCAACAGAAATATCACACCGTATTGCACTAGCTGCTAACTCATTCAATAAACTATCAAATAGCTGGCATTCAAAAATACTAAGAAATAACACAAAACTCAACATCTTCAACTCCTGCATAATTCCAACATTAACATATGGATGCGAAAGTTGGAAAGCAACATCAAAATTAGAGCAAAGACTAAACACCTTTGAAAATAAATGTCTTAGAAGGCTACTGAACATACGTTGGTCAGACTTCAAATCAAACACAGTTGTCAGACAAGAATCAAAACAAGAATATGTATCCACATATATTAAAACGCGTCACTGGAATTACATCGAACACGCACTACGAATGGATACTGAAAGACTCCTCTGTCAAACTTTGATGTCGTCACCAAAAGGCAAGAGTAAACGAGGAAGACCAAAAGAAACTTTACGTAGAACTATTACAAGTGAACGTTTCACCATCGGTATCAGAAACAATGAAGATGTAAAGCAAATTGCAATGGAACGAGAGACATGGAAATCTATGACATCCGCCATATGTGCTGTCTTTGGCCCTAGAGGAATAACTAACTAATTAACTATATTTTCTGGGTATATTGTCTGGTATATTTTGTCCGGTATATTTTGTTTGGGAACATTTTGTCTGGTTACCTGTGGCTGGCATGTAGAGAATTCCCGTATCTGTTGTAACATATCGGTAAATTACCAATTTCTTGAATAGATTGATAGTAGTAAACAGTACTATAAAATATTAATCGAAAAACGATAAAAACTTACGATATTGACAAGCTGGACCAAACCAATGTGAGATACATATGAAACCATCGCTACACTCTCCATTAACACTACAATTTAAGCTTGGACATCGACATTTGTATGTGCAGTCTATTCCAAACCATCCATAATCACATTCTGGGGGTGATAAATTTGAAAAAATCATAACTTATAATCTTACATAATTTTAATATGTTTCAACCCTTGCATTCCGTGGTGTTTCATCAATGGTGTGCCTTTTGTCGCAATTATAACTGAATGACGTCTGGAATAATGTACACATATGCAGCTGAGTCATGAGGCAAAATAAAGGTTCAAAGCTGAATTAGTTCATATCTAATGTCTGTTCTGTACTTTTGCTGTTAGAGTGTCGCGGATTGATTTATAATCGGTTTTCGGGCTATGAAACTTGTTATATCATGATATGCAGTAATATTATTAGGTCCCGGAATATTAATAACACTTTCAATCCACCATCTTCTCAATCCTCTTTTGCCTCTTGCTGTTTCCATTTTAATATTACATTTTCTTGCTCATATCAAGTAAGGGTTCATTCCATTAAGTGACCCTTTCCAGTCTCTGTTTTTCAATACATTTCACGAAAGACTTTGCTACAATAGTGAATGTATTCTCATCATTCCTCGCATGATTTCTTCTTGTTATATTTTCTGCTTTTCATAGACATCTAATTTCACACATTTACTTTTGTTATAATTTGAAACAAGGTGACTGACAAGATACTGTGAGAGATGACGAATCTTTCTTGGAAACCATAATATAATAATAAGACCTATAACCCGTCAGGGTCGTAGGGGTGCTACACTGGACACACCAGCACAAAAAGTTTTCCAAACAACTCTATCCTCAACCATTCGGAGGAGTGTCGAAAAATAACCCCTAACAATTCCTTGATATTTTCAAACCAGGATTTTTGTCTGACCTCCTCTAATCCTTTCAATCTTGAATGTTTCGTGGAAAATAGTTTTTAAAGTCCCGCTGTGTCTTGTTACATGTCAAAGCCAAGCATGTTTACGCCATTTTACCACTATCAAAGTGATTTTTCATAACCTGCAAGTGTGTAAATACATTTGTCTTGTGTTCAATATATCTGATTCTTAGCAAATGTCTGTTGCACGTCTTTGCAAAAGTCTGATTCAATCTTTCTTTGTCTGCTTTGGGTGCCCAACTTTCACACCCATATCAAAGTATAGACAATACTATACTCTGCATAATCACGGATGAGCCCCCGCCTAATTTGACTTTAAAATAGAAGGCAAATGTACAGACACACTATTCACATTGAGACAACTAAACGACAAAGCAGAATACAGTCACGATTTCAACACAGTATATGTAGACCAGGTAAAAGGCATTCGACAGAGTAGATAAAGATATTCTCTTGATAATATTTTAAAGTATAATATCAGAGGCAAGCAGTTAGGTAATATAAAAGCATTACACCAAAACATGTAAAAACTCAATACGGACACCGACTGAAACTTTCGAAAAAACATCATCTGTGGTAAGACAAGTCTGCGTGTTTTCAACTCTACAATTCAACAAAGACATGGACAGAATAATAAAAGATGCCCATATCACTAATGAGAAACACATTGTAAATAAACCTGATGAGAAACTTAATATGAAATGACGGAACTACTATTTGCCAACTAGCATAGTCTTATATACGAAAATGAGGAAGATTTGCACAACCGCAGTACTTTCATGCTCTTAGCATATAGGAAAAACAACATGGCCATTAATCATTAAACAAAGAAACCGAAGTTACGAAAATTTACAAGTCTGCAACACCAATTGATGCAACAATAGATAACACTAAAGTGAAACAATCCATATAATTCCCCCTTTTAATACTCACTACAACGTATACAGTGCAGAATCGTATATTTTTGCTACACAAGACACACAAAATTGAGTCTGTGCAGTTATTTTTGACGATGTTTGATGGTGCAGTGGTGAATTGCCATTCGATAGTGAAATTGACCATTCGGCAATGTTCTACCACAAAACTCGGAGTTGTTAGGCTTTTTTTCCTTGACTTCAAGTGGTTGAAAGGAGTGGATTTAGCTCCTGATATCTCGTATACTGTTTTCTGGAGATTGTGTGGGTTATCGCTGGAGGCATGACTAGTCTCCGGTAGAAAGACCTAGGTACAGAATATGTAAACATGACCTGAAAGACACATTTCGACTATTTCCTTGCTTTCGTTTGTCGTACATGGCTATTTTTCGCATGCGACTCTAAGTATATAAATAGTGACAAACGAAAATCACGACAATAATAAAAAATAACGAATGGTGTCCTAATTATTTCTGTACAGAGGTCTTCTTTTGCCGATGTTCTCGTTTGAGGGTACAAAATTATGGGATACTATTGTTATTCTAGGTATACGACGTACAGCTACGTTGAATGTTTCATGTATATATGGAAAGTAGCTTACAATGAGGTTAATCCACTACGACCTTTGAACAACTTTGGTCCGTGTGTTAGGTGTGTTAAAGGGTATAAATTCCTAGTCTAGCGTGGTGTATACATCAAATCTGTCTAAACTTAACCATTTGAGAATGTTCTGTTAAGTTGTCCACTCTATTGCGATTTATTAAATCTACTATATGCCTACGTCATGACTGCGTTGATATCAGGCAGCCCTATAGGTTCTGTGATCATATGTAGGCTAACGTAAATACGTCGAAGACTGCATTTTTTAAAACTTCACTGCATTTTTTCATACACAATTATGGAACATACCTTCAACACATACAAGAAGTCATATACAGGATTTATACAATAATATACATACTTTATATAGAAATATACATGCTTTATAGGAATACCCGGCATTAGCCGAGGTGAGAATAAGAAAAAAATAGATTACTGTTTCAACCATGATTTTTAAGACAGAACAATGCAGCGGTGTAAAAACATAGGTCAATCCTCAATGAAAGACATGTTCATAGATACCAAAATCTTGGAAAATACGGCCGAAACTCGGGCTGTGTGGAGATACAACTCGCGTACTGGACAACGTTGTTCAGAAACAAAATGTGGAAGAAACACGAGAAAGGCGCAATGAAAATATTCTGTTGTTATGACATGAACGCTTGAAAAGTCCACATTCCTGAGAAAATACTCCAATGGAATGCTTCATCTTTATCCTTAATTAATGTCTGCAATAGGGGTAAAGTCATACATACATGCTTTATAAAATAATATAAATAATTTATAACGTAATATACATCATTTATATAAAGTAATACAATAAATTGGAGAAAGTCTAGTATATTGGCACCATTTTAACATCAGATGGTCGGTACTCCAATGTGATAGAAAACAGTGTAGCACGGGCCAAATCAAAATTTTTAAAAGTGAGAAATACTCTGCGCACTTAAGCAATACCAGTAGTGTGAGTACTAGGAAGTTAACATTGAGACATTCTGTATGGATGCGAAGTATGAGCGTTAAAATTAGGTGCCCAACTAGGCTGGATGCAACTGAGATGTTGTACTTTTTTTTTAATTAATAAAATGTCCATGGATAACAAAGAAAAATAATCGAAAAGTTCTCAGAGATGATATAATAAAACACCAAATTATGGCAAAATATAGAAGAATACAGACAATCAAGATTTTAGGGCATGTGGTGAGAAAAGCACAACTTGAATATTTAGTAACCAGCTGAAAGGTCAAGGAGAAAATACACAGAGAAAGACAAGGAAAACAATTTCTGGATAGGTTGTCATTGTTGCATAAAAATAAGTCACCAACTAAACTTAACACCACAAGAGACAGAGATTTGTGGTGACACATGATCGCCAACGAGACTCGGCTTGACACGTTATTGACTATTGGATGAAGTAATATGCATGCTTTATAAAGAAATATACATGCTTTCTGAATTAATATTCATGATTTACACAGTACTATACATACTTTGAGAATTAATATACATGTTTTATGAAATAATATGCATGCCTAGTGACGTAATATATATGATTTCTTACTTGGACTGAGTCTGGTATCTCGTGACAGTTATCTGAAACATTTAGCTAAATGTTTACAGAGCAGTGGTACTTCCAGTGCTTTTATACGATGGTGAAACATAGACAGTGTATTGACGATATGTGAGGAAGCTCAATCACTTTCACACAATTTGTCTCAGAAAAACATTTTCGGCAAAATTATGAACATCAGAGGGCAAGACAAGATTCCGGATACCACTGTACTGTCAAATCCGTATACCCATAGCCTTGGAATTATTCTGATGGAGAAACAGATTCGTTAGACAGCCAATGTGCTACATATGCTAGATCATCTTCTGCCAAAGATATTTCTCTATGTTGAGTTGCAGAAAGGAATATGTTCTCAATGTGGCCAAAGGTCAGGATAAGGAGGACCCCATTGAAAGGTTTCGAAATAGTCTGCGAGACATGGAAGTAACTTGCACAAAAAATAGCAACATGGCGATATACAGAGAGAATAGAAGCAACACCTTGTGAAAAGAGGAGAAATGCAACAACTCAACAGCGGAGAGTAGCTAAAGCGTCACGAGTAGGCTAGAAACCACAGAGTCGTCATCCCATGCCCGAACTTCCAACGAATTGAATTGACATTCATAAGTGGATGTAACAAATGACCATCGTCACTTGTGATTGACGAACAACAACATATCTGAAACTTTGTGTTCAGTTCCTCTGCATTCTCTTTATTTTTGAAAAATACAAAATATGCATTCTTAAGACAAAATAATGATATAAGTATGTTTTTTTGCAAGTTCGTCTTCTTCTTCAGCGAATAATTACTATGCATATACTCCTACAGTTGTTATGTGTGGAGTGGTTTATTATATATCATTACATGTATCCCATGACTAGTTTAGCAAAGATGCTTCTGTAGGCCATGTTAACTGTACCATTTGAACGTTCGTGACCGTCGTATTGTGTTTTGTATCTTGATAAAAGCCGTTTAGTCGAAGCGTCGATTTCTGTGTATTACAGAGTGGGTTTCTAGTAATTAGCTTTACCTTGTTCCAAACCTTTATTCTTCTGTGAACCAATGGTTCTGCTATCAGCGAAATGGGACAATCCTGCGGGATATGCTCTGGTGTCTGTGGTTTGCTTAGGAGATACATGTTCAAATTGCATTTTTATTTGGTATCCATGTTCTATTTTTGTATATGAACGTACCACGCTGACGTTTCATACACAATTACATTTGTTAAAACATTACCATAAGAAAACTAGACCGGCTGAAATATGAAAACATTGAACATACCACATGAGATCCAGCAGAATTGAACTGCCAGAAACACGATCTGAGAAATCGATACTTTGTATAGCATTTTTCTTTTTCATTCTTCATGCTAGAATGCCAGAATCTCATCGCTGTATGGAGAAGAAAAAACATTTATTAGTTGGTTGATTTGTTGGTTATTTTACTAGTCGTTATATTTGTTTACTGGATGATTGGTTAGCTTGTTGTTTAGTTAGTTGGTTGGTTGTTTGGTCAGGTGGTTAGTTTGCTGATTTATTTTTATTTGTTGATTGATTTGTTGGTTGGTTTGTTGGTAAGTTGGTTGGTTTCGGGGTAATTGATCCGTTAGTCAATTGGTTGATTAATTGGTTGGTTAGTTGCTGACGTCAGTGGGCTTAGTCATTTGGTCCAATAAGTGTATAACACCATTGTTATGATGTAAATATCTGGATGCTCTACCCACACAGGGGCAAAGCCAGAAAGTATCTGTCATACCACATGGACTATATATTTATATATATGCACAGTTTCAAGCTATTTCAGCTAAGATATGCTTCAGTGTGATTATTCGCAACCATACATTGTGTACTGTTTATGTTAATGGATCTAGGTTTGCAACTGAATGTTCAAGAAAATAGACTTTTCACACCCCAAGTAACCGTGCCTCTATGAAATATGTGCAGTTAGTCTCGCCAATCCCAAGTGCTGTGCTTCACATCTCTGGCTTCCTCTCAACCGTAGATGGGGCAGGCATATATAAACATATGATATATCATAAAGACACAAACAGTATGAAAAACATAATTGTATAGACGAAGTAATATAATACTCCCACAAGAACGGAAACTTATTATACATAGGCATGTCATCTATTAAGGTTTTCTTTTGCAATGAGCTGTTAGTCTGGTGGACCATTGAGTCGTTGGTCTGGTGGGCCATTTAGTTGTTGGTCTAGTGGTACATTGAGTTGTTGGTCTGGTTGACCATTGAGTTCATGATCTAGTGAGTCATTGAGTAATTAATCTGGTGAGCCATTGAGCTGGTTGGCCATTAATTTGTTGGTTTGATTGGCCATTGAGTTGTTGATTTGCTGGACCATTAAGTTTTTGGTCTGATGGGTCATTGATTTGATGGTCTGGTGCACCATTTAGTTTGTCTGATGATCCATTGAATTGGTTTTGTTAGGCCGTAGAGATGCTAGTCGAGAGTGTCATTGATGAAACTAGCACATATTTTTCATGCGGAATTGATTTTAACAAAATTGAATTGTAAAGATAAAGGTGAGTTGAGCTATGAACTAGCGTCCTAGCGCACGGTTTCCCACAAGTGTTAGCTGCAAGTAACTGGTTAACCAGAAACATCATGATGTGCGTCGCCTATTGTACTTGCTCAGTAGCGACAGCGGCACTCCTCGACCTTCTTAGAGATACCTTGCTTCCTGCTGACTGTGTGAACAACGTGAGTAATTTGTATTAAAGAATCACGAATAACGAGTGCACCCGAAAAAAGGATCTGCTAGTTCGCTGGCATTCTTTACATTCCCGCGAGACCCAGAATGGTTAAATTACCCAATTGTATTTCGCTGTATCACGTCTCGTACGTGTAATGTCAATATTGAACCCAAATAATGGCATGAATATACATATAATTCGTAGATTATAGTAATGAGAAGGCAGAATTAAAAATTAATCAATGCATAACTAATAACAGCCAAGACTCGAACAAATGTGGTAAGATATTCACAAGTGTATATCTCATTCTAATACATTATTGATTGATAGAATGGCGCTTAAAGATCTCTACAAGAGCTCTCTAATCCAGTCTGCAATAATATCTGCAATCCGTAGTTTTCATTAGTATCTCCAACCTCTATTTGAACCAACATGGAAAGATGTTGCACGAACAACCTGACACTTTGCCATTTGAAGAAAGGAGTAGAATTTTGGAAACAGCCAAGAGAAATGCGGCATCTCAACAGCGGAGACTAGCAAGAAAGTTAAAGGAAGATCAAACACCATCGAATGTGATCACCCATGCCAAAACTCTCTAAGGACTATTGAGGCCACAATGTGTATCAGATACCTACAAACTATAAAACAGGGAATTCATAGACAAGGAACGTAAAAACAAGGAACTCATAAACAAGTAACCCATAAAAAAGGAACCCATAAACAAGAAACTCAAAAACAAGGAACTCATGAACAAGGAACTCATACACAAGGAATTTATAAACAAGTATCTCATAAAAAGGAACTCATAAACAAGGATCTCATAAACAAGGAAATCATAAACAAGGAACTTATAAACAAGGAATTTATAAACAAGGAACTCATAAACAAGTAACTCATAAACAAGGAAATCATAAACAAGGAAATCATAAACAAGGAACTCATAAATATGGTGAGTTGATGCTAGCTCAGTTTATTTATGATTTAACATGTCGTAAGGAACTAGTTAACACTCGCATATTTCAAATGAGACTTCAATCACATTCATAAGGACAGTCATGTCACAATACTCGTGTAGTCTGCAGTTGCTTTCAGTAGGAACATCCGATTATCTATGACCATATGAGAACACGTACGTTTTCTTCGCCATCTTGGGCAATAATAGCGATGTTCAAATTAAAACAACTGAAAAATCTGTGGCAAAGGTAAGCTTGTTTCGTACATACGTTTCCAGTGGCAATATACAGCTTCGAAAAATTGACATTAAATAAAACTACAGCCAAGAGAATAGAGGCTTTCGAAATGAAGTTCTATAGAAGAGTCCTGAGAATATCATGGACAGTAAGAAAGACCAACCAAAATGTGCTAAGCAAACTCAACGTTCAAGCAGGCTGGCTTTTAAACACCATATTAAAAAGTAAGTTAGGATTTTTCGGCTATGTGAAGAGACATATGTTATTGGAGAGAGCGATAGAAGGTAGTGGAGGCAAAGATCGACCAAGACGTCGCTGGGCAAGAACTACTAAGGTGAAAACCACTTGATCTGTTGGTCAAGTACGGAAAACCTGTTTACTTATGTTGCAAAGCGATTCGGTGCTGCTAGAACAGACCTGGTTCAATTCCCGTCAGTTGTAAGAATTATTTTCATTTTATCCTCATGCTTCCTACTTGAATTTATTTGTATAAAATATTATTTGAAGCAACATTGTTCTGTCTCTATGTTATTTATGTTTACAAGAAGGCCTTTTGGTCCTTGTGTACGAATATGCATGTTCTGTGTTTGTGTTCCTGATGATACTTTAATACTTGTACGGGATGTTCGTTAATGTTGTAATAGTCCTTGTTTCGATTGGTCTGTTCTCAGTGACTTGAGTACACAGGCTGAAAGTCTTGACCGCGCCACATCTTTTTTGGGGGGATGTGGTTGGTCAAGTACGGAAAACCTGTTTACTTGTGTTGCAAAGCGATTCGGTGCTGCTAGAACAGACCTGGTTCAATTCCCGTCAGCTGTAAGAATTATTTTCATTTTATCCTCATGCTTCCTACTTGAATTTATTTGATCAGTTGTCTTTTGATGTGTTTCAATATTGGTATTGTTTGGGTTATATCTGATGTTATCGTTTCCAATTCTATCTCTTAATGACACTTCGGGTATTCTTCGTAGACATGTCATTTCTGTTATCACTATTTCTTTTGCCTTGTGCTGTCATTGTCCAAGTTTGGCACTGGTAGAATAGTGATGGAATAATGATAGTCTTGTTTAATGCAACTTTAGTGTCTATGTTTACATTTTTGTTCTTGAAAATACTTGTCATCTGTCCTAGGATTGTTATGTTTTGGTGCATCTATTTTGTATCTCTTTACTGGTTTTCCCTTCACTCGATATAATGCTTTTTATGTAAGTGAACTCATTTACTTGATTAAGGTGTTTATCATCGATGGAGATAGTGATATTTCTTTCTTTCTTTGCTATTGCCATTATTTCGGTCTTTTCAATATTGATCTTCATGTTCAATTTTTGTCATGTTGTGTGGAGTCTGTTCATATGGTCTTGCCATTGTTCTTCTGATGTCGCTATTAGTACTTGGTCGTCTGCAAAGAGTAGTTCGTTCAATTTGTCTTTTATGTTATCTTCTTCGTTGGTACTTGTTAGTTTACAGATGTGGTCGATATATGTTATAAAAAAGAGGGGATCTGACACACCCCTGGCGAACTTCTGATTGAATTTGGAACGTATTGGACACACCTGCATTTTTTCTTACTGCACCCATGCTATTAGCATAAATGCCCTTGCATATGTTGATAAATATTCTGGTACTCCGTATATTGATAGTGTTTTCCATAGTTGTTGTCTGTCTATTCTGTCGAATCCCTTTTCTTGGTCTACGAATGCGATGTATAATTCTTTGTTGTTTTCTGTGGCTTTTCTGCTAGCTGTCTAAGTGTAAATTTAGCATCCTTTTGTTCTTACGGAAGCCCATTTGAGTGTTTGAAGTTGTGGTTCAATGTGTGTTCGTAGTCGTTGCTCTAATATTTTGTTAAAAATTTTTCCTGTGTGGCTTAGTAAAGATATCTCTCTGTATTTTGTGCAGTCTCTATTACTGCCTTTTTTTCTTCCATATGGGAATGATTGTCGAGTTCCTCCAGTTTTCTGGTGTTTCTTGTTTCTTCCATATTACATTAAAATGTCTGTGTAACCATTTTTTCCCGTTCTCTGCTACTGCTTTGAAAAGTTCTGTTTGTATGTTATCAGAGCCTGCTGCCTTGTTTATTAGTGCTTTAATACGTCATATGACACACATAAACTTACCAGTAACTGAATATCGTAAAGTAAATGAAACACATGGTCATCATGTGTAACTAACAAACAACAACACATGACAGTTCTTAGTAGTCCACTACTTTTAATCGTATTCCTCTCAAATATTAGTAAACATAACTAAATAACCAAACTGTTACTGTTAGAAGTTAAACGACAAGTTGGAGAGCGTAACAAAATCGAGAAGGAATAAATACTATGTTAAATCAAGAATCGATAAATAACAGCATATTATTTATCGTTTCACATAAAGTAACACGTGTAAAAGTATTTTCTAATAATTATGTTTACCGATAGCCTGTGTGTGCTCTAAAAGTTGCAGTCATTTGTTCCTCGAATATCTACATTGAAGAATCTTGCATGTTTCATCATTTCAAATATGGCTACTTATGACGCACATTGATGACGTTTCCAGCACATAATTCTTATTTATTTATTTTCTTTAATAGTATAATTATATCTATACGATATGGTCAGTGTTTGCCTTGGCATACCTATGGTATATCTTGTTATACCTAATTACTGCGACAATTGACGAGGATTTTGCCCTGCGTATTGCTCTTGCCAGTGCAGCATTCAGGAGCCTTCATACCAACGTCATACAAGAGACATTACATGACTACAACACGTCTATATCGATCGGAGGTCGCCCTATTTGCAACTTGCGTTTCGCTGATGATATTGATCTTATAGCTGGGTCAGAACAATCATTGCAAGAATTAACATCAAAGTTAGAAAAAGTCACCAGCAAGTACGGAATGGAAATCAATTCAGATAAGAGCAAAATTTTGGTAAACAGCAGAGACACAGAAAACCAGACTAATATCATGATGAATGGACACAAGCTTGAAGAGGTGAATACCTTCAAATACCTCGGATCCAGTATATGCAGTGATGGTAAATGCAAAGCAGAACTAAAAATAAGGCTGGAGATGGCTTTAGCGTCATTGTCAAGGCTAACTGTGATTTGGAAAAGCAACATCAGTGTTGGAGTGAAAATCAAACTGTATAGGTCGCTGGTGCTTTCTGTTGTGTTGTATGGTTGTGAGAGTTGGACACTCACTGCGGACATGGAGAGAAGATTACAGGCTTTCGAGTATAAATGCTACAGAAGAATTCTACGAATTTCCTATAGGGAACATAAGACCAATGTGTACGTAAGAAATAAAGTAGAGATGTGTGCAGGTGTCCAGGAGCCATTGCTTTCAATAGTGAAACGACGAAAACTAGCATGGTTCGGACATGTATGCAGGCACGATTCCTTGTCAAAAACAATACTGCAGGGAACTGTCGAGGGTGGAAGAAGCAGAGGAGGACAAATAAAGACATGGACAGACAACATCAAGGAATGGACAGGGCTAGATATTTCCACACTCATCCGCATCGCTGAGGATATAATTCGCTGGAGGACTCTGTGTGCTGAAGCATCCAATGTGGTACCCCTACGACCCTGAAGGGTTATGGGTTTATTGATTGATTGATACCAACGTCTGGATCAGGCGTGGTCTAGCTCGACAACTAAGTTAGACGTGGACCGCGCAGTGGTTCTACCAGTACTGCTTTATTTTTCGTTTTACTGGCCTGTTTATGCGCGACACGCTAGACAGCTTAAGTCTTTTCACCTTCCGTGCCTACGAAACCTCATGGGAATACGTTGGCAGGATCGAGCAGCAGACACGGAAATCCTTCAGAAGTCCCATATACAAAGCATCCATGCCGTGCTGACTAGGTCCCAACTCCGTTGGACTGGCCACATAGTTCGTATACCAGACAAGCGCCTTTCAAAGAGATTATTCTATGAGGATCTGTGCGAAGGTAAACGTTCGAGCGGATGGCAGAAAAAGCGCTTCAAGGATCAGTTTAAAGACTCTCTCAAACACTGCAGCATCGATCCCAGCACTTGGGAGACTACAGCACTTGACAGTTCAGCCTGGCACACCCAGATCACTGCTAGCATCACGATATATGAACAGAAAAGTGCGGGCAATCTACAAGCGCAAGAAGCAGAAGGACAGATCCGAAGGTTCTCCTACTCCTAACCTTCAGAACTCCTGCATGCACTGCAATAGAACTTTCCGTGCACGAATCGGACTCATTGAACATCTGCGGGCTCACAAGCAAAATTAGACAATTGCCAGTTTATCGTTATTATTTTATTTTATTTCATCGTATTCATTTGTTTTTCATGCCATGCTCATCTTCGCTTGCGAAGGAGGAACATCATCATCAGCACCAGGAAGAGCAACAGGAACATGAGTATTAAACACCATATTAACAGGAACATGTGTATTAAACACCATATTAACAGGAACATGAGTATTAAACACCATATTAACAGGAACATGAGTATTAAACACCATATTAACAGGAATATCTCTTGCATAGTTGGCTAGTTCATCGGGCGTTAATTATTCTTGTTCCTGTACAACCAGATGTATTTCAAATATGTTGTGAACTTCAATGCTATACTCTGCTGGTATGCTGCTGGTGTCAAAGAGGAAGGGTATAGCAACTGTTAAATCATTTTAAAACTTTTTGTACATTACATCTGTCATGAGACGTTCGTGGTCTGTGTCACAGTCGGCACTATTAAGTACTTGTGGCATAGAATGTCTGATCTCTATCTGTGTTGGATTTAGATGTAATCTATTGTTTTTTTGTTGTCTTTCTATCTGGTGATGTCCAGATAGAAACATGTCCAGATGGACATGAACAGTCGTATAGGATCTTGTTGGAATAGTGTTCGTGATTGTCAAGTTGTTGTCCGTGCAAACATCTACTAGCCGTTCTCCTATCTCATTCTTTTGGCCGAAAGCGAATTGATCTACTGCATGTTTATCTTCCCATGCGCTTAGCGGTTCAACCTTTGCATTTAAATCCACGATTACTATTTTGATGTCTTGTTTCAGTCTTAATATATATTGTCTCGATGTGGAACCTGGAAGCGATAACAAAAGACTTTAAGGATGCTTCCGTCATACATCTATAACGGAAATCGTCTAGCTAATATAGTATCGTAATGCTTTCAAATTCCTCGGATTCTACACATGCGGTGATTAAATATCCAAAACTTAATTAAAAATAAGTCTGTAGATGGCCCTGGATGATATGTCAGGGCTAAATCTAATATGGACAAGCAACACCAGTGACAATCAGCAGAAAAGTATTAAATTATAGAAAGACAAGAGGGGAAAAGAGTTGTGCGTTGCTCTCCAGCAGATCCATGGTTAGTAGGTAACAACGAGAGTAAAACACCTCCTCGATGTGCACCTTGGACACAGACTGCTTCGAAGCTCGTGCGAATCAGCTTGGCTAACACGTTATAGATCGTGTCCGGACAATGTGGACTGAGAATTAGAATTGTTTGCACAACACACACATTATATCTGAGTAGAATATCTCGGCCCCCACAGCCAAAATATTGTCGCATCTGATTGCAAGAAAACGAGTGACCTGAAATGTCGGGTTGTAATGTCCGAAAGCTAGTGATGGAAAAAACATTGAGCAAGTCAGCGGAGAAATAGTAGACGACGCCCGTGTGTTGCCGGGGCCCGAAAGAGAAGCAAAGGATAGCAACACTGTTTACCTTCCATGCATGTCGTAAAAGGCGACTAAGGAGGTTATGAGATGGAGTTGACAGTCCCATCCCATATAGGGTCTGTGACCCAAAGTCATGCTGAAGTCGTATGTGTCAGGCCGAAAAACGCAGATATCACAGCAATGATGTAAACCATGACACAGCGCATTCCGTTCTCCGGACTACATCCTGCTAATCTGCAGGAGTTTGAGAAAGAACGCAGAAGAAGAAGGCTAAGATAGAACACGACTATTGAATAGATGCAAAGGTAAGACATGGCTAAAAAAAATGAAGATACTTGAAAAAAGTTAATTCATAAAGAGAACTGGATCACTAGTATTAGAAGACAGTTGTCCACATTTCTAATACATCATGAGTAGAGGTAAATCGCATACAGCGTGATAACGGAACGTTGAAGAGAAGGATTGGTAGACAAAGAAAGAATATGCTGAACTGTTTAGCATTGTGGTGTGAGGGAACATCGGTATCAAAAATTAATGGCTGTATACAAGAGAGAAAGCATTTGGCACGTATCATAGTCATCACCACACTGCATAGACTATAATATGAAAAGATTGGCAATACATGAGGCAGGAAGCTGTGGACAGACACGGTAACCAAAGTTCCATGACATTTTAGCATTTGAGAAGATGGTTATATACATTTTGTTCTATCCTATATAACTGGTGTTCTATCCTATATAAATGTTGTTCTATTCTATATAATCGTTGTTCTATCTTATATAAATGTTGTTCTATCCTATATAACTGTTGTTCTATCCTATGTAACTGTTGTTCTATGCTATATAAATGTTGTTCTATCCTATGTAAATGGTGTTCTGTCCTATATAAATGGTGTTCTATCCTATATAAATGTTGTTCTATCCTATATAAATGTTGTTCTATCCTATATAACTGTTGTTCTATCCTATGTATTATGTCTTAGAGTGCTGCTCATTTGGATGTCTTAGAGTGCTGCTCTATCCTATGTCTAGAAATAATGTTCTATCGCACGTCTTGGAGTGCTGATCTATCATATGTCTTAGAGTGCTGCTCTATCCTATGTCTAGAAATAATGTTCTATCACACGTCTTGGAGTGTTGATCTATCATATCTCTTCGACTGCTGCTTTATTATATATATTATAGGCAGATTCTCTGAAGCATGTACCAACTTTGGATTTACTGTTAACACAGAGAAAACAGAAGTCATGTTACAACCAGCACCTGGCAAAAACTATCTAGAGTCCTGCATAAAGATAAATGGTGTAGGACTGTACACTGTTGATAGATTCACGTAAATTGACGTTACTTTATCACAAAATGACAATTGGTGATGAAGTATATACAAGGATCGCCAAGGCAAGCTGCACTTTCGACAGATTGTACGCAAATGTGTGGCGTAGTATTGGCATTAACCTACAGACTCAGCTGAAGGTTTACAGAACAGTTGTGCTGGTATACGCTAGTGAAGCATAGACTGTGTGTATATACGTCATATGATGAAACTCAATCACTTTCACACAACTTGTCTCAGAAAAGTTATGAACATCAGATGGCAAGACAAGATTCCAGATACCACAGTCATTGACAGATCTGGTATCCCTTGCATTGACATTATCCTGATGCAGACACATATTCGTTGAGCAGGTCATTTGGTACGTATGTCAGAACATCGCATGCCATTGATACTTGTCCATGGTGAGCTGGAGAAGGGTACACAATCTCAAGGTGGTCATAAGAAGCGCTAAATAGACCAAGATACATGGGAAAAACATGTACAAAATAGATCTACATGGCGCTTTACAGTCCGAAAGGGCGCACTATCTTGTGAAAAGAGGTGACATGCGGCAGCTCAACGGCGGAGTGTAAAGTCACTGATAGACCAAAATCCGCCTTCACTGGTCATTCCATGCACAAACTGTCCAAGGAGATTTACAGCTCGAATAACGTTCATTATTCATCTGTGAACTATTAGCATGAACATATCTCTAACTGCATTAACAAAACTGGAAGTAACAAATTGTCATCATTACTTGTGATGGGCGAACACACACACCAACTATATCTTGGAGTAATGTTCTATCTTATCTCTTGAACTACTGTTTTATAATGTCATCATCATCAGGTGCTATGCCGGCTGGCGTAGGCGGTCATGGCTCTCCACAGCTCCCTGTCCACAGTATTATGTATCAAATTCGCTGTTGTTTCCTTGCCGTGCCAGGTTGTCAAAATGTCTAATATTTTCTCACGTTCCCGCCCTCTGTCTCTGTTGCCTTCAATTTTGCCTGTTGTGACAATGTTCTCTAAACCTGCCTGTCTCATGAAGTGGCCAAAAACAAGAAGATTGCCTTTTTCTTATATTGTTGATTAAATTCCGTTTCGCATTTGACTCTTTCAACACCTCTACCTCTAGTTTTTCTGGCAGTATATGGTATTCTCATCATTCTTCTGTAGAACCACATCTCTGTTGCCTCTAATTTCCCACTTTCCAGTTTGTTTATTGTCCAAGACTCGCACCCATATGTTAGTATAGGGGTTATATAGCACTGCAGAACTCTCTTTCTCACCTCTAATGACAAGGTCGTATTACACAGTATATTTTTCATTTTTCTGAATGTTGTTTTTGCCTGTCCTATTCTGCATCTTATTTCTGTTGAACTTCTTCCATCTGCTGTAATAATTGTACCTAGATATTTGAATTGGTGGACCTGTTTTAATACTATATCATACACTTTGATCTTGCAAGGTGTGTTATTTTGTTTCTTTGAAATAAAATATTACTTCTGTTTTCTTGATATTTAGGAAGAGGCCTTTCTCTTTACTTTCTGTGACTACTACATTAATTAAATCTTGAAGGACTTCCTCACTTTTTGCAATCAGAACAGTGTCATCAGCATATCTCAAATTATTTATATGTCCTCCCACTGATATTCCTGGGATATCTACTATTGCACGCAAAATGTTTTCACTGTATAAAGAGAACAGGTCTGGCACGCATCCCTGTCTGACTCCTTGTTTATTTATTGAAAGGGGCCAAATTGATTTCCTACTCTTATTGCTGTTGTTTGTTGCCAGTACATGTTCTTGATTAAACATTAAACCTTGCTGTCAATGTTCAAATTCTCTAGCATGTGTATAATTTCGCTATGTTTAACTTTATCAAATCCTTTCGTGTAGTTTATAAAACAGAGGTACAGATCTGTTTTTACCTCTATAGACCTCTCTTTTAGTGTTATCAATATATAAAAAGCATTGTTGGTACCTTTGCCTTCTACAAACCACATTGTTCTGGACTTATTTCTGATTTTATTTTGTTTCTCACTCTCTTCATGATGATTCCGAGAAGTATTTTGGTTATTTGGCCAATGAGGCTGATTGTACGGTGTTCTTCACATTTGGTGGACCCTGGTCTCTTAGGTAAGGCTATAAATATGGACCTTATTAAGTCATCGGGTATGTTTCCACTGTTATATATGTTATTCAGAAATTTTGTGATTATTTCAATTCCAAGGTAATCTAAAGCTGCTAATTCTTCTAATGGAATATTGTCTGGACCTGGGGCTTTGCCATATTTCATGTGTCTTAGTGCCTCCTTTACTTCTGCTGTGAGTATTGATGGACCCTCGCCATTATCTTGTATGTTTATTTCTGGTCTATTGTCATCATAAAGTTCTTTGATATATTCTGACCATCTCTGTACTATGTGATCTATTCCCATTAATACCTGCCCTGTCTTAGATTTTAGACACCCTGTAACTGTTTGCGTTCTCTTTCCTGTTATCATCTCAATTTTCTTATATAGTAATGTTTATCTTGGTTGTAATGCAATTCTATTTCTGTGAATTTCTTGTTCAGCCAGCTTTCTTTTGCTATTTTGCATTTCTCTCGTATCTCCTTATGTATTTTTGATATTCCTCTATCCTGTGTTTATTGTTCCTACTGGTGCTCATCAATTCTAATATTTCTTCAGTCATCCATTTTTGTTTTGATGTATGTTTTACTTTTGGTATTATCTCTTTAGATGTTTGTTTTATCGAATGTTTTAGCGTGTTCCATTGTTCTTCAATACTCTGAATCTTGGTCATGGCTTTGTATCTATTTTGTACAATTATGTTGTTTATTTATTTAATGTTCAGCATCTGATTTCAATAATGCTAAATCTAATTTCATATTTCTTGGTGCTCTCTTGATCGTCTTTAATCTTACACACAATTCCGTCACCAGTAGTATATGATCACTGTTGCAGTCAGCACCTGGCCTTGTTTTCATAGATCTAATGAAATTTCTATGTCTTTTAGAGGCTAAAATGTACTCAATTTGGTTCCAAGAATTATCTCCTGGGCTAATCCATGTACACAGCCTTCGTGGATGTTGCTTGAACCATGTATTCCCTATTATCAAGTTATGTGCCTGTGCTCACTCTATAAATAAATAACCTCTTTCATTTTTAATTCCTAAACCAAATCTTCCTGTCACATATTTTATTTCTGTTTCACCTACTTTTGCGTTAAAGTCCCACATTACTATAGTTACTTTCTGATTTCTACACTGTTTCATTGCGATTTCTAGATCTTCATAAAAAATTTCGATGTCCTCCTCTGAACTGCTTGATGTAGGTGCATATACCTGCACAATGTTGATATCCAACGGTTTTCCTGTTAGTTTAACTAATATTACCCGATCTGATATTGCTATAAAACCCTTCACCGTTTTTTTCTGTTTCTGTGTCTAATAATACTCCTACCCCCCTCTCGTATTTTTGTCCTCCTGAGTATATGACTTTAAATTTATCTGATTGTATTTCTCCTGCACCAGTCCACCTCATTTTACTCATTTTTTAGATATTTACGTTCATTCTTTCCATTTCTTGCTTGATGTTATCTAATTTACCACACTGCGCTGACGATTACGATCATTGTAATTTTATAATGTATCTTGGCGTAATGTCCTATCTTAACTCTTGAACTACTGTTTTATAATGTATCTTGGTGTGATATTCTGAAATATATATTGGAGTGCTGCAGCATTATGTCTTAGAGTGCAGCTTTTTCATATGTCTGGAGTGCTGTTCTATTCAATGTCTTGAACTGCTTTTCTAACATATGTCTGCAGTTTGGGGCGTTGTTCTATCATACGTATTCGATTGCTGTTTTATACAATGTCTTGGCGTATTATTTTATATTATGTCTTCAATTGATGTTCTATCTTATGTCTTCAACTGATGATTTATCATATGTTCTAAAGTTTTGTTCTATCATGTGCCTTGATATGCTGTTCTATCATATCTATTGGACTGCTATTTTCCATGTTGAATTACTGTTCACTTCTAGATATTGAACTGGTACGGATGTTTATCATAACTATTGAACTGATGTTCTTTCATATGTCTTGAATTGATGTTCTATTATATCTATGTATATGCTGTTTTTTTCATATGTGCGAAGGTGATGTTCTAGCGTAGCTATTGGACTGATAGTCTATCATATCTCCTGAACTCCTGATCTATCATATATCTTCAACTCCTGATCTATCATATATCTTCAACTCCTGATCTATCATATATCTTCAACTCCTGATCTATCATATGTCTTGAATCTTCTGTTCTATCATATGTCTTGAATCTTCTGTTCTATCATATGTCTTGAATCTTCTGTTCTATCATATATCTTCAACTCCTGATCTATCATATATCTTCTACTTCTGTTCTATCATATGTCTTGAATCTTCTGTTCTATCATATGTCTTGAATCTTCTGTTCTATAATATGTCTTGACTCTTCTGTTCTATCATATGTCTTGAATCTTCTGTTCTATCATATGTCTTGAATCTTCTGTTCTATCATATATCTTCAACTCCTGATCTATCATATATCTTCAACTTCTGTTCTATCATATGTCTTGAATCTTCTGTTCTATCATATGTCTTGAATCTTCTGTTCTATCATATGTCTTGAATCTTCTGTTCTATCATATGTCTTGAATCTTCTGTTCTATCATATGTCTTGAATCTTCTGTTCTATCATATGTCTTGAATCTTCTGTTCTATCATATGTCTTGAATCTTCTGTTCTATCATATGTATTGAATCTTCTGTTCTATAATATGTCTTGACTCTTCTGTTCTATCATATGTCTTGAATCTTCTGTTCTATCATATGTCTTGAATCTTCTGTTCTATCATATGTCTTGAATCTTCTGTTCTATCATATGTCTTGAATCTTCTGTTCTATCATATGTCTTGAATCTTCTGTTCTATCATATGTCTTGAATCTTCTGTTCTATCATATGTCTTGAATCTTCTGTTCTATCATATGTCTTGAATCTTCTGTTCTATCATATGTCTTGAATCTTCTGTTCTATCATATGTCTTGAACTTATGTTCTATCATATGTCTTGAACAACTATTCTATCATATATCTTGAACTCATGTTCTATCATATTGTAACAGTCATATAGAAAAAAACCACATGAAGAAATGGAACCAGATATTTCAGATGGCGGTCAAGGGGAAGGAAGTTAGTTAAAACTAAATTAATTTCCTCAGTTTAAAATGTAAACAAAGTTAGAGTGACTGGACTTACAGAAAGCGACACACGAGAATTGAAGAACGTAAGGCTTAGTAAACATAACTTAAGTTTGTAACTTTAAGTTAACATAGAAAGATAGCTAGATTTGAAAACGTAGTTCTAGAAGAATAAGAAGTAGTCACAAACTCATGGAGGAATAAAGAACAGGATCACGTGAGATACTGAGTTGATTTGGTCGATTTAGGAAATAATACGTGAACTAAAATCAGTTGTTACAGAGACAGGGAAGAGACAAGTTGTGCATCGACATTGGAGAGTTTTGAAACAACGAATATAGAAAATGTACCACAGTTGGTACAGAGACGGGGAAGAGACAACATGAGATAGAAGTTTTGGAAAGAAATGTTGAGAAACAACAGCTGAAGTGAAGACAGAATAGAACGTTTGAAACGCTAACTATAGCAGAACGGTATCTCTAAAGTTTGAACAACACAGAAATACAGAATCCTGTGAGAATATATAGGAATCAACTCTGTCAAACGAAGAAAGCTGACAGAAAGACAGTTTCAGCGAAGATATACAGTTTAACGTCAGACTTGTATGTTTCTAAATCCAACCACACAAACTCGAAATAACCACGCAAACTGAGAGAGAGAGAACATATTTGATAAAGGGAAAGAGGACAGAACTACTTAGCAGCACACCAAGTAACACGCAGAGGATCAGTAAAATAGACGGAGGCAACATATAGAAATAGCACAGTACAGAACCAGAATACAGTCGAGCAAGATTTGTTCGTAATAACAAGTTCACACATCTCAAGTTTTCAGGCTCATCAATCAAAGTGAGTACGCCTAGCTGTAACTAGAAGTTGTATGTGTACAACAATTGTGTAATCAGGCATATCTTATCGAACTAGGTGTGTTATTTTGTAAAGAATTTAGTTAGTATTTGGAACGAGTGAACCCAATAGGCATATTTTAGGAATATAGATCTCAGTGTAAACTGGCGAACTGTTGCCATCGGAAAAGGCTATTGTTTAAAGTAGTTTGTAGAACATGACGAGTGACCTAATTTGACATTTTAACACGCTTGTTATGAAGCGTGTAGTGTTATTTGTAAACAAAGAATATTGGCCAGAGGAAACAACACTGGAATCAAAGCTCTATGGGACACTGTATGAACTACAAAAGACAGAGTTTTATTAAGGAGACAGAATTACAGATATAGACATGTTTCAAGTGAACGAAAGAAGTAAACAAAGAAAACCCAACATAGTGTTAAGGTTCTATAAGATTGAACTCAATACAATATACATTGAAGCATAAGTAGAACTGAATTAAGCGTGAATAGTAACTACTGGTGTAAAATTAACTAGGAAAGCAGGACTATTTACTTACAAAGGTTATAGATCTTTAAAGAGATATCAGTTCAATACTGTACACGGTTTTATGTGATTAACAGAATAGGCTTCTACCTTTTATTGATAAAGGAACATTCAGCGGAGCGAAGATATAGTATAGTGAATTATAACGAATATTTAATGACATTTTGATAGAGACAGACCAAGGAAATGAAATAGTCTTTTTGCAGTGACATTAGATTTGTGGAACAGCCAGTCAAGAACGTATTTGGCATCACTTAGATCAGGTGACGTGTTAGTCACTATCTGATACGTATGTACACACAGAAGAGCTACATTTGGCTCATGCGTATTTGTGATGAAGGTTGCCAACGTGAACATTCGACAACCAGTAGAGAGAACCTCGTAAGAAGGTGACCATATCTTTAGATTCCAGATCCATTATTCTGCAGAGACATTCGACTACTACCGACGACGGGAATCAAATAGACGACTAGGAACGTGACATTATACGAAATTTAGATATTGATTTTTACTTATCAGATAGTAATACCAGACCAGAATTAACCAGAACAGTACAACCTGTTGACAGATGCCATATTGCCACCTGCATTAAGAACAGCCTGGTGTAGTACGTAACTGGCTATCCGGTTTGTAACTGTGTGTATATAACATATGATTATGATGTATTATAATAATGAGCTATTCTGCAATCTACCCTGAGACATCAACAAAAATAACAAAATAAAGATATCAGCTGTCATCCTTCTGCTATTTCTTGATATATTAAATATATTGAGATTGTTTGTCCAAATGTGGTGTTAGTGAGAGAGTTTTTCTATTAGTTTCCGTGTTAGTCCACGTCTAGCAGAGTGTATATTGACGTCAATAATTTCTTGAGATCAAAGTCATGTACACACTGTTTAAGTAGTGAGCACTAATAACACAGAGACTGATATGAGAGACCCTTGGTGTGTTAACTCGGGCAAAAATACACAACAGGTAGCAAAGTACTTTGTTAAAGGAGGAACTATAGATCAGCCATATAACTGGTGGAAGAAAGACACCTTTCATAGGTGTCAACATGGTAAAAATTAAAAACACAAATAATAAAAGGACAAATAAATAAGTGCTCTTTAACAAAGAAATATAAAAAGATCCCCTGCTTTTTTAACCCTTCCGTATTCAATATATCTTGAACATATGTTATATCATACATCTTTAACTTCTGTTCTATCATGTCTTGAACTTCTGTTCTATCATGTCTAGAACTTCTGTTCTACCATATGTCTTAACTGCTATTCCACCAGACGTATTGAACTGATCATATTTCGAACTGATCTTCTGTCATACATCTTGAACTGATGTTTTATTATAAGTCGCTGTCTGAACTTCTGTCATACATCTTGAACTGATGTTTTATTATAAGTCGTTGTCTGAACTTCTGCTAGATTTCACAGCCTCCTGTTTGCACACAATTTCTGCAGGCATTTGTTTATTCTTCTTCCTTGATGCATGCTTGGGCTTTGACTTATGTATGTACTCTGTTTCTGATTTTCTGTGGATATAGAAAAATCACTTACGATGCAAAATTATTTCTGATCATGTGGTTATCATTTATTCATAGACTGTAGTCATGCGTATATATATATACATATACATACATATACATACATACACACATACATACATACATACACACACACACACGCACGAACGCACACAAAATATTATAAAATTGGTTGTTTCATAATGGAGAGAACTATAACAAAGAAAATCTGTCATTGTCTCCCCTGTGATAACTGACGTACTATGCATATGAACACTGGTGTATTATACAAATATACCTGCAGACAATTTTCATTCCTTCCTAGTTTGGTTCAGTTTGGTTAGTTTAGTTTGATTTAGTTTAGTTTTGTTTAGTTTCAGATCAGTTTAGTTTTGTGTGAGACTAGTTTAGTGTATTTTCAGATTCGTTTAGTTTAATTTCAATTGATATTGTAGTTTAGATATCTGAGTTGACGTTCATGTGGTTTTGAAAACCCGATAAGCGCGAGGTCTCTCCTGGTACAGTAATAAAGTATGCGTGCCGGAGGTTCCAGTAGTCAGTTGTTACAAGCACCCACTAACCGCTTCTCCAAACTACAAATTCTTCATACGAAGTGTCACTCGCGTGGAAACCGGGGCCTGGTCTTATAATTAAGGCTGTAAAACATAGTGCCGCTGTCTTCTTTCCAGGTATGTCATCGGAGGCGATTAAGAAAAGTTGAGGATAAGCTGACAACTAGTCACCTGTGAAAAATGAGTGTTGCATCTCGGTCTGAATTTATTAATTTTGTCTTTTTTCTAACAATCTTCATGGATGTTGATGGGATACAAGCCAGAGAACGTTGCTTGATATGTCATCACTGCGAATGTGTCCAGAAATCTAACAGTAGAATGATGAAATAGTTGACCCAGAAGTACGTGTTATACGACTGACAGGGCAATGTAAACCTGGCATGCTAGAGCACTATAGTGTCTCCCTTGGAAGACTAAACATGAATCCATAAACACCATTACACAGCCATGACTTTGAGACAGCCGTATGTGAGTCCGGGTATCGTTTCAGTTACACAACTGAAAATAACCTCGGTTTCTGTCAAACCGACTATGGGGCTGTCAAGATCTACCTAGCTTACAGCTAAAGTGATTATTTCATCATCATTATCATCCAAAGAAGGGTGTTATTCCTAATTCTGTCAATTGTAATATAATTATTTCTTCCAGTTTCGTGTTTTAATTTAGATAATGTCATTGTAATTATCTTAATATGATATTCTTATTAATAAATATTACCCATGGCATTTGATGCCTTAGATGCCAACATGTCTGATATTTCATTTCTGAGGACTCCCAGATGTCCAGAACAATATATATTAAAAGTCTTTGCAGATTATAATACTTAATTTCCTCCATCCACTCATCTGAGCCACCAATTTTTGATTTCTCTAAGCATGGACTAAGAATTAGTAACTACTACAGTTTCCACTGTTTTTGTAACAGAATTCAATTTTATTTTAGTTCCGCCGTACCTGTCTCAAATAGTGCAGGGTTTACGAATTATAGCTATAAATACAAGCTATAGCTTAGGGTCCCCTTTTTATTGGGGGGGCCCAAAACTTAGACATCTATCTCCTAAAGCAGGTATGTCAAACGTCCGGCTCGCGGGCCGCATGCGGCCCTTTGCAAGCACGTGTGTCCCGCACAAAGGATACTGCAATTGTCTCATTTAATGGCGAAAATTTCAGTTTTAATACTTTAAACTCGGTGTATAAAACAGAAATCTGGCATGGTGCCACGTATGAGAAGAAAATACGGCTATTTTAAGCTAGTAAGGGTTTTCTATATATGAAAATTAACAACATTGACGGGAAGTAGCAGACAGGTTGTTATTAACATGTTAAAATTTTAAAACAATAATAAATTGTATCTTGTGGAATCGTGCCGGTAATTGTATTATTTGTTTTTATGAAGTACTGCGAAAAATGACACCGTTTAAAATGACTACATCACCTTCAGCTAAGAAGAAAATGATACTTGATGAAGAAAGGCGATTATTTCAATAAAAATGGGAACTACGGTATTTCTGTACTATAGTAAATGGAAAGATACATTGTTTGAATGCAATAACAGCATTGCCACGTCAAAAGACTACAACTTAAAAAGACATTATGAAACCAACCATCAATCATGCGATAAATATGAGGGCTTAATGCGTGCTTCAAGACTCAAGGAATTGAAGGCTAACTTGATACAGTAACAAACATATTTTACAAAAATAGATCAATCCAATGTTGCTTCCGTTACTGCAAGCTATGATCACAGCGCCTACATTGAGGGGGTATATGTCGCCTACATTTAGAAGGGGGAAATACGTCTCCTACATTGAGGGGGCATATGCCTCCTACATTGAGGGGGCATATGTCTCCTAAATTGAGGGGGCATATGTCTCCTACATAGGAGGGATATGTGTGTCCTACTTAGAGGGGGTATATGGAAGCTAGATTCCACAATGTTATGTGCAGACATCAAATTATATAAAAGTGTGCAACCACTTTGCAGTATCAATGCTGTTACTATTGACCGCATATCGTGCATAACTGAATTGATTTTATAACCAGTTGATTTCAGATTTTTCTTTTGTGAGCATCGCTATATCAAAGGTGATTAAGGCATTGTTAAAAAAAAGTCAAGATAGTTTGATCTTTTGAAACATTGAAGTTGGTGACTAGCATGTAACACGAAAATCAGTTCTGTCGTACTGCTGGCCTATTAGCGATATAGATACATACGTCTATCACTCAGTGGAAATTGTAAAAAAATGATTAATTGTACTTGCCTTTTAAGCTTCTTTAAACCCGAGTCTCAATGTGATGTATTATATAATGGCGTAAATAAGAGTGGGGAAAAGCAATGAACGTACCAATTACCACTACCGACGTCGGATGTGTCGGATAATTACTGCAAATAACACGACTAAAAAACTCATTTTTGTTGTATGGGCTGTTATATACATTTCAAAAGGATAATATTATTGTTGTCAAATAATAAATACAATCCATGATCCATGCGATAATGGATGTGACTCAAACGATCAATTTGAGTCAAAAAGTGGGTTCCACGGTTGCAGTATCTTGCCGATATCCTGATGTAAATATGATGATGCCAGTCTCCTGCTACAAGAGAGATTGGGCAGGCTATGTCATACTTGTCATATTATCGCCTGCCAAAGATAAATATCTATGGTGAGTTGCAGAAGGGTATAGGTTCTCAAGGTGGCCAAAATAAGCGTTACAGGAACTTATTAAAGACATCACTGAAAGCCTTTGATAAAAACCAAGATACACCGAGAGAACTTGCACAAAATATAACTACATGACGTTCTACAGTAAAAATAGACGCATCACGCTGTGAGAAGAGGAGAAATGCATCAGGTGAACAGCGTAGAGTCGCTAAAGCATCACGGGTAGAATACATCTACAGTGGTTATCCCATGCCCGAGCTGTCCATGGAAATTTGCGGCCAAAATAGGCATTACTAGCTATCTAGATTTCGAACTCATAGCCAATCACATACCTTTAAATAAATTTCAAAACTGAATGTAACAAATGGGCATCATCACTTGTGATATACCAAAACCAATAAAGAGATCCAGTGGAACTTTGAGAAAGAACGTAACACATATTGTTTTCTTTTACAGAATGAAAATAGCGTGTTTTTAATATGTACAGTTGTAATCTGTTTCTTTATCGTGACAGAAACAGCGTATAACTTACCCTTCTCTTTTTTGAAACAGAAATGCAATGACTACACAACAGAGAATAATTCCTACAACATACATGTACTGATTCGCCTTTCCTTTATTTCTCACATATCCTGCAGAAAGATAATTAAATTCTCACATTTTGTGTGACCCTATAAAAGCAGAAAAAATAACAAATATTATTTGTTTAGTATATTTAAATTTACATAAATTAGAATCAATGTTTGGTTTATTTCAATCCCTAGAAATTAGATGGTTTATCTGGTTTATTCATTCGAAAAAATTATGAGTAATATTTGATGTATTTTTATCCACAGTACTAATCATGATAATCTGCCGGAGTTTGAGGACGAATGCAAAAAAGAAAAAAAATGCAAAACTGTAGTTTTCTTATCTTTCTGTGAAAGCTTGACTCGAGTACAGAGTTGTTCTTCTTATCTAGAAGACTGCAGTTCTCAGCGCCTACACTTTGAGATGACATCTGATACTCAGAAGAGGTGAATGGTACACGTGAAGTAATCTTGCAATTACTTTTCATCTCATATTCTCAAACTCCCATTGTATCTTGTAACAGGACAATGGTTATACTCGACTTTCAGTACAATGTAGTCCAGAGAATGAAAATTCGGTATGTTGCCGTTTCATATGCGCCCATGACTCGACACATCCATCTTCTGCAGAATTTGCTTTTAAAAGATGAAAACATAGCTATATTGTCGCAGTATTGACAAGGAGTTTGATGCTGTGGGGCGATTGCTGAATCACTATGCTACTAGTGAGACCATTAGACATTCAGCATATGAAACACGTATTTGTCGGGAACATATCTCCTATTCACACAAAGTATACACAAAGTGACCAATGAAAATCACAGCAAAAGTCATATAGGGTCATTTTCGAATGAAGATATCAGATAAGTACATGTAACAGTATAATTTACAATTTTAACGCCATGTACATCGTACGGAATGTACAAGTACAAGCTTGAACATAGGCACGAAACATATTTGTAATAGATAGACAGACATATACATAACACGGATGGATGAATGCGTGGGTGGGTTGGTGAATGGATGGATCAATGAAAGGTTAGATAGATAGAAAGATGGATGGATGCATGGATGGATGGATGGACGGATGGATAGACGGATGAGCAGACGGATGAGTGGGTTGGTGGATGGATACATGGATGGACAGACATCCCCAGTTTCGGCTGTGTTTTTTCAGATTGTGTGGTCCAAGAAGACAGTTTTCATTGATTTATTGTTGTCTTTATACCTCAACATTGGTTTACCGATGACTCTCTGGCCTTCAGTCAGTTCTCCGAATAGTACTTTTTTTGGGATGCGACAGTTTGGCATTTTGCAAACGTGACCCAGCTAAAGTAATATATTTATATTAAGTGTTTCTATGAAAGACAGAAAGAGCGATAGATATGTGGATGGATGGATATGTGGATTTATGGACGGATATGTGAATGGGTGTATTTGTTGATGGATATGCAGATGCATGAATGGATAGATGGATGTGTGGTTGGATGGATATATATATCAATCTATCCGTCCATCCACATATCCATCTGTCCATCCACATATAATTATATATATATATATATGTGGATGGACAGATGGATATGTGGATGGACGGATAGATTGATATGTAGAATACTGGATATGTGGATGGATGGCTGCATGGATGGATATGTGGATGAATTTATATATGGATATGTGGGTATATGGATGGATGTATGAATTTGTGGGTTGGTAGATAAGGTAGGTAAGATAGGTCGGTAGAAAGATGGATGGATAGGATATAATAGATCATACTAGGACAAATATGATGATGACGACGGTCAGTACTTGTTGGTAAGAAGGTAAGTGTTCGTTGTCGTTTATTTTAAATTCACAAGTTCGTAAATAGTAATACTATTTCATAAACGTTTCACTATTAACAATATATCTCGTTGCATATATTCTCAATGCAACAAAAGAAAAATATTATTCTCGAAATATCTCATTTTTACCCACGATATTAAAGAGGTACGATAAGCATATACGTGCAAATACTGAAACATTTATTTTCCACATACAATAAAATCGTTACTACCTAAAAAAACGACATTCGTAGCGACTTCTGCGATAAATTCGCTCAATATAGATAATAAGTAATCATAAATCTGTAACGTGGTTATGAAATGATGCACTCAAGCAAAATATGAAGTTATACGCTCAGTAATTGCAGAGAAAAATGTTAATATCGGTGGACAACTATTTATGAACGCACTTAAGTACTGTTTCAATCAGCGCCATGTGTCCCCTATGCAGAACCAGTAATAACCGTAAAGCGAACGCTTCTGTGGACATCTTCATGCCATAAAACACAGAGAACCTACCCCTGTCGCCATTCCTTTCAATGGTGATGGTCATCCTGGTGCCCTCGATATCCAAGTCACTGTCCTCAGATCCTGCACCACGGATGACAGATCTAGGTACGCTCCTGAAAATCAATTTATTTTTGAGTTTCGTATCCAAAGCCTTGTGTACTTATCTCCTAACATTTTGTATAAATTGGTGTTCCTGTGGTCCTTATTGTATTGCTATCCATGTTGCATTGGGTATAATTTGTTATATCTGTGAGCATATCCGTCCAATTTTCAACGAAAGCCGCTTCCATGTCTACATGTTTCCACATACATCATTGCCACCTTGAACTTTGTATTGTTTACATGTCAATGGTGTATTTAGTGCCTCTGTGGTGGTAACATTATTTTTCCTGTTTTCATTGTTTTTCACTGTTGGTTTTATATATTCTTGAGAAAGACCTAACGGTTTGAAACATTGAAAATGGCTTGTGTATTGTAATGTGTATGTTGTCGTGCCTTCACCTCATAACAACTCAGTCAGTGATAGTCCGTCTGTTGTGTTCAAGTGAAACATTAAAAGCCTATATTCTACGTACGTACTATTGTTGTTCCGTTTCACTGCAGTATTACCTTATATATGAACCTTTTTGTAGCATTTCTAGATCAGGAGAAATCCTTCGATATAATAGATATAAACTTTCTATGGCACACACTGGCTATCTATGTAGTCAACAATCATCTTATTAAAGTATCTTAAAGTGTATATGTGAACTGTGAGCGTGTAGTTCGAACGAATAAAGGAACATCAAAACCATTTTAGAACCATCTAGAGTTAGACAAGGGTGCGTTTTATCACCACTTCTGTATATCACTTATGTCGATAGCGTTACGAAAAATGCCAAGCTGCAAAATGAAAATACTACACTTTGTCGACGATGAGGTCATAACAGCATATGAAGAAATTGAACTTCAACGTCATCTAACATTCATGGACATTGAGTGCAAGAACAACAACAAGAAGATAAGCATCGACAAAATATAATCTATGGTAATAGGAAGGGATACACACAATCTAAATATAACAGTAGAAAATCAAGTCATAAAACAAAACAAACGCCTTCAAATACTTAGGCGCAACACTCTCTTCAGATGACCACCGAAATAGACATTCGTTGTAGCAAAGCGAATCAAATATTGGGACAATTATCCTCTTTATTGCAACACAAAATGCTACCAATGACAACAGAAAACCGTCTTATACAAAGTATCTTCATTCCAACTCTGTGCTACCATTGTCAAACATGGTCCTTAACAACAAAACGTAAAACACAGCTGGATACAACAGAGATTTCTGAGAAAAGCCATATGAATGACCAGAAGACAGAGAATTAGAAACGAGGTCATAAGAGAAAATGTGGGTATCATATCAATTCTACAACACATACAAAGTCGACAAATGCAATGGTTTGGTCATCTGGAAAGAATGCCATGTGATTCATTAGTGTATAAAGCATACATGAAGAGAGGAGAAGCAGAAAGAAGAGCCAGAGGTACATCTAGAGTACGCTGGATCGACAACATCAAAGAGACATTACACAAACACCAAATCGCCCGTGTGTTGCCAGGTCCGAAAGGGGAGCAAAGAATAGCAACACTGTTTACCTTCCACGCATGTCTAAAAGGCAACTAAGGAGGTTATGGGATGGAGTTGGCTGCCCCATCTCATATAGGTTCAGTGACCCAAATCCATGCTGAAGTCGGATGTGTCAGGCCGAGTGGCGCAGATATCGCAGCAATGCTGTAAACCATGACACAACGCATTCCGTTCTACGGATTACATCCTGCTAATCTACAGGAGTTTGAGAACGAACGCAGAAGAAGAAGAGGAGGAAGAAGAAGATTATCTGAAGCTGCCAGAAAAGCGAGAACAAGAACATTGTATCTCCCTCGACACCCGCAAAGGGTAAAAGAGGAAGGAAAGATAGATCACCTTATATTGATATATCTAGTGTAAATGTATATGTGAATACTCAAATGGAATGGACGCATAAATAACACTAGATGAATAAAGATGAATACAAGTGAAATAGGTTAGTTCAGAGGCCTACTGATAATGTGAATGTGTTAGTATCACCCCTGAATGACCGGATTGTATAGTTAGAATAAGGACATTAGAATATATCACCCCTGAATGACCGGATTGTATAGTTAGAATAAGGACATTAGAATATATCACCCCTGAATGGCCGGATTGTATAGTTAGAATAAGGACATTAGAATATATCACCCCTGAATGGCCGGATTGTATAGTTAGAATAAGGACATTAGAATATATCACCCCTGAATGACCGGATTGTATAATTAGAATACGGACATTAGAATATATCACCCCTGAATGACCGGATTGTATAGTTAGAATAAGGACATTAGAATATATCACCCCTGAATGACCGGATTGTATAGTTAGAATAAGGACATTAGAATATATCACCCCTGAATGACCGGATTGTATAATTAGAATACGGACATTAGAATATATCACCCCTGAATGACCGGATTGTATAGTTAGAATAAGGACATTAGAATATATCACCCCTGAATGGCCAGATTGTATAGTTAGAATACGGACATTAGAATATATCACCCCTGAATGACCGGATTGTATAGTTAGAATAAGGACATTAGAATATATCACCCCTGAATGACCGGATTGTATATAGGATTGTCTATATACAGTTACTACTTATTATTTATATGAACTAGAACATCACTTAATTCTATTTCTTCAGCGCCATTCTCAAACTCCCGCTGTATGGCTGATTTATCAGGACAATGATCCTACTACATTTCCAGCAGGATTTAGTTCAGAGAATCGAAAATGTGTTGTGTCGCCGTTTTATTTGCGCCAATGGTCCAACACATTCGTTTTTGGTGGTCTTCTTTCAAGTACTGTCTTTAAAATTAAAATAATCTAAGACTTTACTTCAATGAGACTATCATTCCCATTGATCGTGTGTTCGTATTCAAATTCCTGCAGATTAGCAGGATATAGTCCAGAGAATGGATATAGTCCACCGTGACATGGTTTACAGCTTAACTGTCATATCTGCGTCTTTCAACCAACACATCCAAATTCAGCAAAACATCTGGAACACTTTAATCTCTACAGGATGGGACAATCGACTCCATACCATAACCTCGTTAGTCTCTACTAATGACACTCGTGTAACAAAATAGTGGTGCTATTCTTTGCTCCCATTTCGTGCCCAGTCAATACACGGGCGTATCCTTAATACAATATATGACTGTACTGCATTGAATGAAATAGCCCTGAGTACAGCATATGACTACTACACTCAATGAAATTATGATGAGACTTATCTATGACTGTACTTCATTCAATAAAATTATCCTCAGTGTAGACTGTGATTGTATTTCACTCTATGAAATTATCCTCAGTGTAGTCTATGACTGTACTTCATTTAATGTGCGTAAAAATTAATATTCCTACAGATAAATGTATACGTCTAGATTAATCATTAACACTGTATGGACCTACCTGAAACACATCGACCATCTTTCCTGTTACAGAGATTATTCACACAATCTTTAGGACACTCATAGTTACAAAAGTAACCATGAAAACCTGCATTGCATGTGATGCACGTCCCGTTATAAATGTCGCATACCTGATTCAGACATCCTAAAGAACAAGGAACTGAACAATTGTTTGTGTAGAATCCATTTACGCAGGAAAAGCATAAACCATTTTCACTGCTACAATTTTGATACATGCAATCTAATGAACAATTCTCTGTACACTTATCGCCATACAATCTCTCAGGACAAGTCACGCATGAACCGTTTTCATAATGGCAGGTATTGTTGAAGCAATTTTTAGGACATGGGATTGAGCAGTTTTCTCCGTAAAATCCGTAGTTACAGTCTAAACAGACACCAGCCTCATCACTGCAGCCATGCGATCCGCAACGACTGTCACAAACAATATTACACTTTCTTCCATAGAAACCAGCAGGGCACCCTTTGAAACACAGTCCAGAGATATCTGAGCATCTCTCATTATGCTTGCAACTACAATTATAAGAACAGTCAAATCCCCATTTGTAATCTGGGCATGGTATTTCTGTGGAATAACATACAATTATCTGATACATTTTAACAAGAACTCAAACCATCAAACAGATAAGGTATCATTACTTGATACATCTTGAGAAAATTTACCAACAAATAAAAAAGATACAATTACCTGATATTATTGTATTTAGCCCTTCTCAGTTTCCATAGATAAGGACCAACAAGAGTGCCTAGATCACATATCTCCAAACATTTTCTGCAACCTCCCACTTTGCAATACATAAACGTTGAAACGTCCCCAATTATAACAATTTTCCGCGTCCACGTCGTTTGATATTTTCTACGTAAATAGCAATTAATGAAATATATGTAGCAAGTGTCATATTCTTTCCAGAACGTTGTTTTCGTCTTGGATACTCTGAACGCTTCTCTGTTCCGGGCAAGCAGGACAGTATTGGCCAAAGACATGTGCATACATTCTTCGATGTCGCTGGTCTATCGTCTTCTTGGTCTTCCTCTTCTTCTCTAACCCGGCACTCTGCCCTCTAGAATCAGCCTTTCGATGCCATTGTGTCGCTATAAGTGTCCAAAATACTGTAGCTTCCTTCTTATGATGGTATTTAGAAGCCACCCTTCGTTTATTTTCAGTAATTTCATAACGTCAATTTTCTTATTTTTCTCTGTCCATGATATTCATAGGATCTTTCTGTAGCACTTCATTTCGAATTAATTTATTCTTTTGCATATTGTCTTGTTTAAAGTCTGTCTCACATCCATATGTTGCCACTGGGAAAACACATGATCCTAAAAGGGTTGCTTTAGTGTCGTTATTACTACTTTGCCATAGATTTCACATTTGTGTTAATTTGAGTATTGCAATTGCGAGTCTTCTTCTAATCTCGACTGAACAATCTCCGGAACTGTTTATATGTGCTCCCAGATGTTCGAATTTGTTTACACATTCTAGTTCTATATTGCCTATGTTGATTATTGGTTTGATCTTTGTTTTGTATGTTGTCATAATGTTTGTTTTCTGTGCGTTTAGATATATATTTTGGTTCTCGCTGTATTTCTTTGGTGTTGTGATAAGCTGTTTCAGTCCCTCATTATGTGTAGTAGTAAGGAGGACTGTGTCATCTGCATATCTTATTTCTGGAATCTTGTACCCACCGATATTTATTGGATGAAACTTATTTTCCTCTAGTTCTTCTCTTACATGTCGCATTATATTCTCTACATAGATGTTTAAAAAATAAGGGGATAGAGTGCAACTCTGTCTCACTCCACTTTGAACAGCGAACAATACAGATGTTTCCCACTGCTGCTTGTTGTTCGTGATATAGTGTTTTAATAAGATGTATTAGATGTTTAGGGAAGACTATGACTCCCATGATAACCACAGCTGGTGATGTTTAACACAATAAAACGCCTTGGTGTAGTCTAATGATACATTACTTTTTTTTGTCGTTTAATTATTGAAAAAATAGTGGTTAATATGTGCTTCATCTTGAACACAGTTCTTTCTATACCGATTTGTTGCAACATAGCCCATATGTAAAGATTGTAAATTGCAGGCCTATGCTCGAATAACAATATTCACAGTTTCATACAATGGTTTAAATAGGAAACTTTAGAATATATATTAATAGATTGCATTACATTAGTAAGAATATTATTGTAAAACATAAAATATATTACAGAATATATCGCACAATCACGGAAATAATTAATTTTTAATATATGTTATTAGTTTTTTCTATAAGTAGCCACCGACTTCTAGACTTCCTTAACGCCCACCAATTTCTTTTAAACCCACTATGGCTCCTTCATCCTAGAAGGCTTCAGCGGCTATTGATAGTGTTATTTATCTTGCATTGGTGACCCCGACATTGGCCTCTAGATGTCATTAGGTGGGTCATGGTGATCGTGGCAGCGATCACTTCCAATGCGTCATTTTGTTGGGGAAAAAAGCAACACTAATCAAAGATGTATAGTTCGTTCTTTCTGCTACGAATATACAAGTATGGATAGTGTTAGTAAAATTAGGCAAGATAAAAGTCACTATTCTACCAGTAGATTGCCCCAATGTGAGCATATTTCATGGTGAAATGTGTAGGTTCAGAGTGCATGGCTGATTTAAAGGAATGTGTGTCTGTTTCAAACACCGTTCAATCTGCATGGCCACAAAACGACAATTGAGAAACAGTATTTTTTATACCAACGCTGCGTTAAGAATGTCACATATGACCTTTGACGAATAGCGAAAATATCACAGTGTGTGAAATGAGATGTTAGAAGATAGCTGTAAATTCACCTGAAGAGACCGACGGAGAAATAAAGTTATCACGACAGAACTAAATACTAGCTTAAATGCAGTATACATCAAGAGACATAAAATCAGGCTGTTTGGCCATGTCATGAGAATGTAAGCAATGCAACCAGACTTCACGCACACAACAGAAGTTCGGGCTACAAGGCACGAGGAAGCCCAAGAACTAGATAATTGGAGACAATCAAAGAAAACTTGAATAGACACAGGCTGACCATGACCTGTAACTTGGTAACCTAGACATGCTGATTCCAAAAAATGGCACCAATCATTCCCTACCACGTCTAGTTATTGGTATATATATATTTTCTTCCTCAGCGTTCATTCTCAAACTCGCTTTGGGTCTCTCTTGTAACAGGACAATAGTCCAACTAGATTTTAAGTTTTATGTAGCCTGTAGAATAGAAATACGTTCTTTCGCCGTGTTATTTGCGCCAATAGCCAAACACATTCGTCCTTCGGCTGATATATATATAATATATATATATATATATATATAATATATATATATATATATATATATATATATATATATATATATATATATATATATATATATATATATATATATATATATATATATATATATATATATATATATATATATATATATATATATATATATATTCGTACGTAGGAGTTGATAATTACCATTCAACACAACTGTATGAAGATTAAGATGCTGTCTGGGGTGTATCCGACTGTGACTAATGAGCCGTATACAAGCCCGGAATGTTCTACCGCACTCTGAGCATGCGTTGGAGGAGTCTGTTGAACAGTAGGTCTATAAGTCAACGTATAAGTTAACACTACCGCAGGACAGTAGATAAGCCTTCCACTATGGAAAGGATTACTTAACCAAAAAGGTCATTTATGTGTTTTCTTGAGTCAGTTACACATTTTTACGACCAATTTGAGGACGTTTTTTAATGAGATATGGAATTAACCTGTTTACTGGGTGCATAGTGAGAATGAGATTTTAGAATTGTGTTTATTGCACAATCGTTGAATTTTCATGAGATGCGCAAATCTCTTTGAATGAAATATCCTTGATTACATTCATGTAATTACTTCCTTCATTGTCTATTGTCTGAAAATCGAAAATGTGTACTCGCTGCTCAAAACTGAATGTCTTTGCATATGTCTTAGCACATCGGTACACTACAAATTGACTCAAGCCACCAGCTTTCTCATATATTCATCATCTCATCCTACAATAATACAGCATAAGAAACCATAAAGAGTTGTAATGAACAAGAGCCAAATATTCTCATAGAGGAAATTGCCGAGGTCATAAAAAAGGCAAAAAATAACAAAGCTCCAGGGATAGATAACATACCACTAGAAATTATAAGAGCAGCAGGAGAAACAGGATTATATTGGCTACACAGAATTTTTAACACAGCGTAAGGCAACAGAAGACACCAACAGACTGGAGAAAAGCTATCATAGTGCCAATATGGAAAAGGAAAGGCAGCAAAAGAGACTGTAACCAGTACAGGGGAATTTCCTTGTTAAGCTATGCAGGAAAACTATATGCAAAAATAGTAGAGAAAAGACTGAGACCTGTAATAGAACAACAACTTAGCAATACACAAATGGGTTTTATAAGAAACAGAGGATGTACTGATGCAATATTTATTCTGAAACAGTTGGCAGAGAGGTCAATAGAATACAACCAAAATTTATACATATCCTTCATAGATCAAGAGAAAGCATTTGACCGAGTAAACAGAGAAAAACTATGGGAAACATTAAACATTTATGGAGTATGCCAACATTTAATTAACGTTTGTAGAAGTCTCTATAACAACAGCAGTTGCACTATAAGAACAGCTGCAGGCTACACAGAGGACTTTGTGATTAGCACAGGAGTAAAGCAGGGATGTGTATTATCCCCACTACTTTTTATTATATACATGGACCATATAAACAAAACAGCAAATTCTAATGAAGCAAATGAACTGCTTTTTGCAGAAGACCAGGTTTTATTCCACAACTGCATTAAAAACCTGCAAGACCACCTAAGCATAATAGACACAGCAGGCAAGCAATTTGGAATAAAAATCAACATAGACAAAACAGAAGTAATGAATATTGCAAGAGAAAAGGAGAACATCAACATACAGATAAATAATAAACAACTAAAACAAGTAGATGAATTCAAATATCTGGGCAGCACATTGAGATATGACAACAAACAAGAAGCAGAAATAAACGCAAGATGTAACAAGGCCTGTCAGATCATTGGGTCAATTAACACCTTTACTAGGAAACAAAGATATTACACTAGAAACAAAGAAAGCGCTTTTCAACACCATTTTCTTACCAACATTGTGTTATCAGTGTCAAACTTGGACATTAGATTCTAGAACAATACATAAGATTAACACCACTGAAATGAAATGTGTGAGACGTATGATTGGAGTTAGCTTGAGAGACAAAACAAGGAATGAAGCACTAAGGAAACAATTAGGGATCAAGCCAACAATAGAATACATACAGAAACAAGTAGTTAAATGGTACGGCCACATAACCAGACAGAAAGAGCAAAGTAGTATCCAAAAAACACTTAACAAACGATACGAAAACAGGAGACCTATTGGACGCCCTCGTAAAAGGTGGATAGATAGTGTATTAGAGACACTCGGAAATATAACAGCAGCGGAGGCAAATAGAAGAGCAAAAGACCGTACACTCACTCTCCCATCAACACCGAAAGGTACATGAGGACAAAAAGAAGAAGAAGATCCTTCTGCCTGTCGCGATTCCCTTTCATTCTCTCAACTTCTTCGTCTCCGACGTTTGTGCAATAGTGAGGATGACGTTGTCGAGATATTCCACGAGATAATAGCCCACAACAACTTCTTTCGTTGTAGCGTATACCCCGACATGGTCCTTCAGTCTGCCCTGTCTCTGGTGTGCACACTCTCCCGCCAGGATACCCTCTCTAACACTCGGAGGTCTCACTTTGACACTGTCAGACTTATTCTCACTATCCATCCGCATAGCGCTGTTGTTTGTCATGTTCTACTTCGACACATTCCCCATCTGCAATCGGATCCTGAGACGCGTGAAATGCTCTGCGACACCCGTCTGGATACGTATAGGCGGGACAAAAACCTCAGTGACCTACTGTCCCGGAGTCATCTTAGGCCTGAAGTCACCAACCACTCTGGCACTATCAGCTGCGAACGCCCTAGATGCTACTCCGTATGTTACCGACACCCGGTGCGTCACATTCCCAAAGGCCACCTTCACCATCGAAGAGAGTTTATCCTGTGTCCTGGAACGTTATCTATACCATCATATCCAAGCGCTGCGCCATTACGTACATAGGTGAGGCTGGTAGGGGGCATGCTGACCGTTTCTGTGAGCACCTACACAGCATTAAACATACGTTCACTTCAATGGCACAGGCATCGGGGCGCCTAGAATATTCAAGTGACGGCAATCAAAGCATGCATCTCTGACGACCGGACCCGTCTGACGCACGAGAATCGCTGTATATACATATTTGGTACTCTGAAGTCTTTGGGAATTAATGAGGGCCTGTCATAGGCATGATATCATGTTGTTCCGACATTATTCTGTCTCATTTTCAAATGTATTTGGGTTTGTTTGTTATTTTTTCTGTATATTTCCTATTTCTGTACATTTTCTGTTTGTGTCACCTCTGACTTAATTTATATCCTTCCGGCCATTTTACTAGACATGTGAACGCACGTTGTGTAGTCCCTACTTGATGTTTTTGATGTATATGTTATCATTGAAGAAGGCCTTTCGGTCAAAACGTCGATTTGTGTGTGTGTGTGCCTATGTTTTTTTCTGTTATTAACAAAACTTTATTACCCCGTTCCACGCTTTGTCTATTGTCTATTGGGATTAATCCGGGAAGTAAAGACTGTTATGTGGAGGATATGGCTACCGCCCTCACATAGCAGATTAACTGAATTGTGAGATGGTTAATATCTCACATCCCTATGTCATTAATAAAATATGATTGTCTATCTCCAGGTGAATGACAGTTAATAATATCCACACTTGCAGCTAAGTGTAGGAGTGAGAACTTCAGCTGTCGTTCCAAGGCCATATCTGTCGCCTTGGTTGCAGCGAGTCCATGTTTGTTCAAGGTTATCTTGGCATTTTCTATCCATCGTTTTCTTGGTCAATCTTTGGCTTTATGTGCAAATATTCTTTTGTTATTTGCTATTATTACTCCCTTTATTACATTCATGAAATTACTGCCTAAATTATATTTAATCCACTGATTACTGCCTTGATTACATCTATGCAATTTCCCGCTTGATTGCATTCATGTAATTATTTCCTTGATTACATTCATGTAATTATTTCCTTGATTACATTCATGTAATTACTTCCTTGATTATATTCATGCAATTACTCCTTGATTGCATTCATGTAATTACTCCTTGATTGCATTCATGTAATTACTCCTTGATTGCATTCATGTAATTACTCCTTGATTGCATTCATGTAATTACTTCCATGATTACATGCACGTAACTACTACCTTATTTAATTTAAGTAACTACTCTCATGATTTATGTAATTACGTCCTTGATCGAATTCATCAAATTATTTTTATTACATTTATGTGATTACTCTATTGATTACATTCATTTAATTACTACCTATTTTACATTAATATAATTACTCCCTTGATTACATTCATGTAATTACTCCTTTGATTAACTAAATGAACATTAGAAGCATCGATGATTTTTTTTTTAAACATACAGCAAACGGTATGCGGATTCGTGACAGTTGGTGTTTGTTATCTGTTTGAGAACACCACGAGTTGCTAGTGATTTTAGCTCTTACTTCCTATGTGCAGTGTTGTGTTTTTCTGAGTTTTCTTTCATACACTGAAGACTACAGTCTTCGGCTTAGTGCAATGTCTATTGAAGGATATTTCTACCCAGAGAGGGTCTATAACTGTATAGATGGCATTCTACAAGGCTTCCATAAGAGAGCCATAATATAACGGTATTTCATCTACTAAGGTTTTGGTAACATGGGTGGTTTGTCTAGTGGGCAATTGGTAAGACCACATACAAAACCTAATGCGTAGACAGACAGGCAGATAAACATATAGACAGAAGATAGACAGACAGACAGACAGACATAGATAGACAGACAGACAGACAAGACAGACTAGACAGACTGGACAGATTAGACAGACTATACAGATTAGACAGAGAGACAGACATACAGACAGACAGACTAGACAGACTAGACTAGACTAGGCAGACAGACAGACATATAGATAGACGGATGGATAGATAGGTGGATGGATGGATGGATGGATGGGTGGGTGGATGAATGAGTGGGTGGGTGATTGGGTGGATGGAGGGGTGGATTTGGGTTGGTGGGTTTAGGTGGGTAGGTAGGTAGGTAGATATATTACGTTCATATATTTACTCCATTCATTACATTCATATAATTACTTCATTGATTGCATTCATGCAATTATTCTGTTGATTTAATTAATATGATTACTATTCAAATAGTAATGTATATATGCAATTGCTCATTTTATTTCATTCATGTAATTAATCTCTTGCGTATGGTCATGTGATTATCCATCTGAATTTATTCATGAGATTGGTCCCTTGATTTAAATCTTGATTTTTAAGTGAAATATAATACATGTCTTCATCTCTAATTTATGTTATCATTATCGTGATTACTAAACTGCATACTTGGGGGTAGACCTACTTTCTATTTCATTCTAAAAATAATTATAAATACGGGAATGGCATACACATCTAAATATATTTGTTACATGACTCACCTCCTAAAGTTGCGATTTCGCAGATTGTGAGTGTATTATTGACTGATACAGTCAACCAGCTAGTCTCTGTAGTAAACTGCGTGAATTTAACATTGTAAACACGCATTGCGTTTCCGGGTCCTTTGATCGTATCTAGAAGTGTGCCATTAGCGCTGTATGTTTTCAGCACGAAGGATTTCAGGAGATACATTTGGTCTTGCGTGATATAGAAACACAGAGAATATGTAGTATAGATATTTACATTATGAAGAACATGTTAGAGTTAGAGTTTAAGATGGCTAAGTTACACACGGATAAGTTACAGATAGATAAGTTATAGATGACTAAGTTACATATGGATACATTTATAGATAGATAAGTTATAGATATATGTTATATATGCATAGGTTTATAGATAGGCAAGTTATAGATGACTATGTTAATCATATATTACGGCGCTCTTTTTTTATACAACATACCATTTTGAATCATTTATCTTCACCATTTTTGTATTCCCGATTGTTACGGTTATTTCCCCTTTAAACCCAGATTTTTTTTTAAAATGTATCCTTGAAATTTTCAGAATGATACATGATTTCCGCGATATTCTACATGTATTTAAATTTGTAAAAGAAATTTTTTCAAATTTTTTTAAATAAAAAATTTTTTTTTTGCATTTTTAGAAATTCTATATTTCTTATTTAGTTTCACTTTAGTTAGTTTTCTTCAATGAAATATATAGTACTGATTTTTAGAATTCGTCTGTAGCATTTGTACTCGAAAGCCTGTAGTCTTCTCTCCATATCCGCAGTGAGTGTCCAACTCTCACAACCATACAACACAACAGAAAGCACAAGAGACTTATACAGTTTGACATTCACTCTATACTGATATTGCTTTTCCAAATCACCGTTAGTCTTGACAAGGATGATAACGCCATCTCCAGCTGTATTTTTAGTTCTGCTTTGAATTTTCCATCGCTACATATTCTGGATTCGAGGTATTATAAGATATTCTCCACCTCAAGCGTATGTCCATTCATCATGATGCTAGTCTGGTTTTCTGTGTCTCTGCTGTTTACCAAGATTTTGCTCTTATCTGTATTGATTTCCATTCCGTACTTGCTGTTAACTTTTTTCAACTTTGTTGTTAATTCTTGCAATGATTGTTGTGACCCAGCTATAAGATCAATATCATCAGCGAAACGCAGGTTGCAAATAGGGTGACCTCCGATCGATATAGACGTGTTGTTATCATGTAATGTCTCTTGTATGATGTGTATATGTTGAAAAGTACTGGAGATATTATGCATCCTAGTCGAACTCCAACATTTGTTTTGAAGAACTCTCCAATTGTATTGTTTGACAAGACAGCACTATTTGCATTTGTGTACATTGCTCCAATAATGTCTGTGATTGTGGTGGTAAAATTAAATTGCCTCAGTATGTGCCAAAGACTATCATGCTAAACATAGTCAAAGGATTTTGTAAAATCAATGAAATTGTGGTATAGATCACGTTGGTGCTGAATATGTTTTTCAATCAATGTTTGGATGTTAAATATTTGTTCAACAGTGCTTATGGTTGCTCTGAAGCCACCTTGTTCTTCTGCAATTATTTCTACCGACTTGTTCTTTATTCTGTTAAATAATATTTTGAGCGTCACTTTACTGGGGTGCGTTATAAGACTAAGACTAACGGTTCTGTAAGTCGTAAACACTTTCAAATTTCCTTTCTTGTGAATTGGTATTATTAGTGATTGTGTCCAATCAGCGGGCCATTGTTATTGTGTCTTCTAGTGTTTTGTAAAATGCGTCTATTTCCTGTTCGTCATAGTCGACAGTTGGGACATAAATGTGAATGATAGTGATGTTTTTGGGTTTAGCTGCTACAAGTATTGTTATAAGTCTGCTATTTATAGGGGTGCAACTAATGATATATTTAACTTTCTATTTGTGGACAATAAACTCCATGTTGGTGTTTTGTTTCATCTCTGCTATACCAATTTTTGTGACTCATACGTTGTTGTTTCACAAAACACCGTCCGCCGTACCTCTGACTTGCCCATTATTTCCCATGTGTACTTGTTTAGTTCGTGTGTAAGTTCGCTGACCTTTCCGCGGGCGTATAGCGTGCCCACATTCCACGTGCCGATAACACAGTTCTCGATAAGTTTAAGAGCTTTATTATCTGTTTGTGTTCATCCATTGTAGTATATCAGTGGGCAAAAGGGTTAGCTAGTGGTGCCCATCTCCTCTCAAGCTGTCCTTATGATGTGGTTACATGGATGTGTTTTCTCTCTCCGTCTCCATTGCACTTTGATGATGTTGACACTACATCACGCTTGAACTTCGCGCTGAGTGCTTCGCTAACATTTCTCAAGGTCACAACCTTACTTCATACGAATCCACGTAAAGACTAATAAACTTGATAATACGTTCACTTTGTTGTTATCTTTTATTCCGTTGACGAAATAACCTTTCACGATATGTGTCGACACATTGTCTCATCTACTGCACAATACTTCACTGAATATAATAAATAACATAAATCCCTGCACCACAGAAAGAAAACACAGCGCCCTGTTGTCGTTGGAGGACTCTGTGTTGAAGCATCCAATGTGGTACCCCTACGACATTGAAGGATTACGGGTTTATTCATAGTACTGATACAACTTTAGTTCATTTCTGCATTCAGTTTCTGTGCACTCCTCCCTTCAAGAATCAAATTATAGAGAAAAGGTTATCACACTCATATATATAAATTATTTGTTTCGCACATTCTGCATAACTGAACCAAATAATTTTGAAATGTTCAGTATTCATATTTTTAGCATGGAAAATCTGAAATGTCATAATAGAGATGGTTAAGTTAAAGATGGCGAAGATAGAGATGGTTTTATTATAACTATGGATGGTTATAGATAGTTAACTTACAGATGGTTAAGTTACAGATAGGTGAGTTGCAAATGGCTAAGTTACAGATTGTTAAAGTATAGTTGAGTAAGTACAAGATGGCTAGGTTACAAATGACAATGTTACATATGGCTAAGTTGCAGATGATTAATTTATAGATGGATGAATTAAAAATCGCTGAGCTATAGTTGGCTAAGTTAAAGATGAGTAGGTTACAGATGACAAAATTACATATGATTAGGTTACATATGGCTAACTAAAAATGCAACGTTACACATAACTAAGTTACATATGGTTGTGCTATAGATGGTTGATTACAGATGACTACGTTATATATATATATACCTCGTTACATATGGCTACGTTACAGATAGCTAATTTACTATTGGCTGTTTCAGTTGGCTAGGTTAACGTTGGCAAAGCTACATATGGCTAAGTTACATGTGACTAAGTTGCAGATGGCAAAGTTAAAGATTGCTAAAATAAAGATGGCTACGTTACAGATGGATAAGTTAGCGATGGCTAAGGTACAGATGTCTAAGTTACAGCTAGCTTGAATTGCAGATTCTTAAGTTACAGATGGACACGTTAAAGATGGCTAAGATAAAGATGATCATGTTATAGATAACTAACTTGAAGATGGCTAAGTTGAACATGGATAGGTTACAGATGGCTAAGTTATAGATAGCTAAGTTGCATATGGCTAAATTACAAATAGCTACGTTACAGATCTCTAAGGTATAGATGACTCAGTTAAAGATCGCTAAATTACAGATAGCTAAGTTACAGGTGACAACGTTAAAGATGGATAATTATAGATGGCAAAGCTGCACATGGCTAAATTAAAGAAGCTAGGTTATAAATAGTTAACTTACAGATAGCTAAGTTAGAAATGGTTAACTTACAGATAGCTAAGTTAGAAATGGTTAACTTACAGATAGCTAAGTTAGAAATGGTTAACTTACAGATAGCTAAGTTAGAAATGGTTAACTTACTGATAGCTAAGTTAAAGATGGATAAGGTACTAATAGCTAAGTTAAAGATGGCTAAATTAAAGAAGCTAGGTTATAAAATAGTTAACTTACAGATAGCTAAGTTAAAGATGGATAAGGTACTAATGGCTAAGTTAAAGATGGCTAAATTAAAGCTAAATTACTGATGACTAAGGTACTGATGATTAAGTTACAGAACACTAGGAGATAAGTCTACTAGGACACTGGTAGGTCCCGCAGTTCTCCTTCTGAGTGAAACACAATATACCGAGTTGATTAAATAGTAAGGCACTGTAGAGCAGGACTGGGTGTTTGAAAGTCAAAGTAAAGATTGGGTTCCGATCTAATATGTCCGTTTGTGAACAGGATCCAGATTCAGAGGCAATGTTGGTCGTGTTACCATCAACCGCTAAAGATGCATCGTAGTATGTACTGCTTTGATTAGTATTTTGCTTTATCGCTAAATTTCGTCCTGGGAAGAATAGATCATCAATTTTTAATTGTTAATGAAAGAATTTTTGCCATTAAACAGTTCAGCAAGAAATGTAAATATACACAGATACTAAGAGTATTATATGTTCACAGATACTACTAGCGGCACATGTTAACAGATGCTAATAGTGTTACAAGTTCACAATTACTACTAGAGTTACATATGTTTACAGATACTACTAGAGTTAGTACATTTTAATAGTTGCTGCTACCAGAGTCACCTGTTAGACTCAAATGTTCACAGATACTTTCTAGTCAGATGTTCACAGATAGTTCTAGAGTCTGTTGTCATAGACGTCACAATAATACTGAATACAAAATGATCAAACGTGATTTCCCCAAAATCCATATAAAAATCATTAGGCTTACGTAAAACACAGGTTTATATTTCGTTTCAATGAGACACGGCAGACTATAGCTAAAACTAGTATGTAATGATGGGCAATGATGAGCACACAAGAAATCATAAAAATTACAATACACAAATCACATTTAACGTTTCAACCAAAAGGTCTTTATCAAGACACAAACAAAACATCAGAAGACGACGAATGTAAAAAATTATCACAACGTCCAACGGAAATATGGAAATGATATGCCGGAAGGTAAGAAAGTACATAAAAAACGTAAATATATGTGGAAACGAAATGAATTAAAATATGAGTAAATGACGGAACAAAAAGAATAAAGACAAAGACCACACCAACCCAGTACTAGACATAAGAGTGGTCGGAATTGAGTCCAAAAGGCTTGAGTGTACCCAATTCAAAAATGAGTCGATTTTCTAGAGCATACCTAGATCTATCATCGGTGGTGCAAGATCTGATGGCGGTGACCTGAATATCCAAAGCACCATTATGCCCTCACGGTTGAAGCGTGTGGCCACAGGAGTGGGTGTTCTGTGCTTAATGGCATAAAGATGGATACAAAAGCGATCGCACAATCGTAGGCCGGTTTCCCTTATGTACTGTTTGCCAGTGCGTTTACATATGATCACGTAAATGACATTACGGGATTCACATGTAAAGGCCTCATCGATGGAGAAAGTGGCCTTGGGAAATGAAATTCATCCTCCTGCTTGTCGCAAATCTCTACCGTACTCCCAGCTTCTTCGCCTGCATCGCTTATGTAGCGATATCGACGATTTTCTCGACAGGTCCTCTGAGATGATTGAGTTTTCCGTAGACCATCGTTCCCTGACAGCATTATTTCATCCGCTTGGCTCCGTGTGCGCCATTTGTCTCACCTCGATAACTTGACTATCTCTCAGGGTTCTTCCTCCTCTTCTGATAGGGTTAAACTTGTTCTTACCTTTCATCCCCATAGCTCGTCTGTTCAACGCATCATGCTCAAACATTATTCTCTTCTCCAGTCTGATCCTGACTTCGTGACGCTTTCCATGACTTACCTCTGGTGGCTTATAGGCGTGATAGAAATCTGAAGGACATCTTGGTTCATAGCCACCTTAAGTCTTCTGTTCCTGACCATTTAGGCATTGTTTGTTGCTCACGCGTCCGTTGCTATACATGCCCTTACGTAGTTCAGATACGCTCCATTTCATTTCCCAAGGCCACTTTTTCCATCGATGAGGCCTTTACATGTGAATCCCATAATGTAATTTACGTGATCATATGTAAACGCTGTGGCAAACAGTACATCGAGGAAACCGGCCTACGATTGAGCGATCGCTTTTGTAACCATCTTCATACCATTAAGCACAGAACACCTACTATTGTGGCCACACACTTCAACGGCGTTGGTCATCATGGTGCTTTTGATATTCAGGTCACCGCCATCAGATCTTGCACCACCGATGATAGATCTAGGTATACTCTAGAATATCGTCTCATTTTTGAATTGGGTACACTCAAGCCTTTTGGACTCAATTCCGACCACTCTTATGTCTAGTACTGTGTTGGTGTGGTCTTTGTCTTTATTCTTTTTGTTCCGTCATTTACTCATATTTTTGTTCGTTTCGTTTCCACATATATTTACGTTTTTTATGTACTGTCTGACCTTCCGGCATATCATTTCCATATTTCCGTTGGACGTTGTGATAATTTTTCCATTCGTCGTCTTCTGATGTTTTGTTTGTGTCTTGATAAAGACCTTTTGGTTGAAACGTTGAATGTGATTTGTGTATTGTAATTTGTATGATTTTTTTGTGTGCTCATCATTGCCCATCATTACCTACTAGTTTTATCTATAATCTGTCTTGTTTCATTGAAACAAAATATAAACTTGTGTTTTACGTAAGTCTAATTGTTTTTGTTACGTTTCACGCAGTTACGTTGTATTGATTGTCATTTAAGAAATCATGTAAGACGTAACAGTAAAGGCAGAGAGAGGGCAATAGGAGCCATTTTAAAATATGTGTCCATAAATTACGTTAGCATTTACAGGGCTGTGAACAAAAATGTGATAGTTTTTGATAAAATGTACTTACTGCGCAAAACTGAAATCCAACAGTTAAAACCAGAAACAGGGTAATGAAGATTTGCTAATCAATGGAGACACACATAATACTACACATAAATCGACGTTTCGACAAATGTTATTATCAAGACAACATACACAACAGAAAACGATAAGTAAGAACGACATTATAGATGTTCACATGGCCTAGTTAACTGTAATGTGGTGATGGGCTGGAAGAGTTGTAACTAGGTCAGAGGTGGAATAACAAGGACAAAGAATATACTAAACATAGCTACATACATTTGAAACGAAACAAACAAATAAATGATAGAATAACTTACTATCATCCATGACACATGTGCTTATTGATCCCGAAGTGTTCAAGAGTTCCAAATTGGTTTATGTAGCGGGTCTTAATTGCACGACGGGTTGGCTCGTCATAGAAGCACGACGTAGTGGCCGTAACCTGAATGTCATGAGCGCCGCAATGGCCCGTGCCATTCAGGATAACCCCAATATTTTTTTTAAAAGCTGAAAGCAAGATGTTCATGTAAAGTATATGTAGATGTCCACTTCAATGACACGGGCTATCGGGTCACATTAATTTACGATCATTAAGTCATGCTGCTCTAACGACCAATCCGTCTTGCGTTTGAAAATAGCTGCATTTATCCATATGGCACTATGAAACCCTTCGGGATCAATGAGCGCCTGTCTCATGGATGATGTCTATTTGTTCCATTTTTTTTATGTGTGTCATGTTTGTATGTAGCTATGTTTTGTATATTCCTTGTCCGTGTTGTTCGAACTAGTTAGAACTCTTTCGGTCCATCTTCACATTACAGTTAACTCGGCAATATGAACGTCTATAGAGTAGTTCTTGCTTGTCGTTTTCTGTTGTGTATGTTGTCGTGATAAAGTCCTATTGGATGAAATATCGATTTGAGTGTGTTATTATGTGTGTCTCTAGTGAATAATCAGCTTCGTCACCCTGTTCGTGCCGTATCCTGATAGTTTTTGACAATTGGGGTAAAGGGTAAAGTGACAACAGTTGATAAAAGTTTATTTAAAAATATGTATAAATCAATTAAATTGGTTGAATTAAAAAATGCGTTTGAAGTGTCAAAATTAAATTATGTATTTTTATTGTCCGTTTTTTCTATAATTTAATTTAATGATTGGGGGTGGGGTGGGCAGGTGGTGTTTTTATATAAGTAAACAGACAGTGTGGGGTCCCTAAATTCTTGACAACCTGTTGAGAAGGAGTGGAAGAGGTGTCGATAATTGACATAAAACTATTGACTTCATTTATGGATTCCCGTAAGCTGATGTTTGATCCAGTGTCATTGCACATGGATTTTACACATACTTACTCGACTGTCTATGTTCTTTCATCGCCGACTATGATACATAGGACAGAAATCAGAAATTCCCAGTTCGACCGATGTGATTCTAGAGTGTGTAATTCCTGTATGTTGTTGAGACCCATAGTCATACCATTTGTGGTGGTTGTTCTTTGGAGAGTCTCTCTGTTGGTCTTCCTCTTTTTTTCGCCATATGGTACCCGTTTTAATGCTTGTAGTGACAGTTTGTTTTCGCACACTCTAAGCTCCTGTCCGATTTAATTTCATAATGTTCTTCATATTGTTGTAGAAACATATTAATATGTGATGTAGTGTCTTACTTGCTTGTTTCACTTGAATTCTTCCCAACCAGTATTTAAGAGTTCTCTAAGATTTACTTTTAAATTAATTTGATTCCTGACCCAATGCTTTTATTTTCCAACTTTCATAACCATATGGTACAACGGATATTGCATTGGATATGGGCAGTCTGTGTGTGGTACATTTTCTTATTGTTTTTTTTTTTAAATTTCCAAATGTTTATAAGATGGATGAACGAACTTGATGACAACGCAGCTCTAATATAAATCTATGTTGTTGTGTCTCCATCTTGTGTCATTTAGATGCCTAAAGAATAATAGTTATCTACAGTCTGATTTGTTTCTCCGCTTAGAGTCATCAGAAGCCGCATTAAAAACTTTGCCTTTGCAATTGTACAGCAACAATGGTACCATTTTTTGACTTTCTTAGACATTGAATCTTTGTACCTTTACTTCCATGTGGCTTGGTGAACTTAAGATATAATTTTTATTTCAAACTACGAATTACAAGCAGAATCACAACCCAGAAAAGCTGGGGTCGATCTACGATATTAAAATACTTGCTAAGTTTTCAGTTTTAAAATTAAATCATCAGTTGTCTACGGCAGGCAACACTGGTTTTACCTAGAAACATCAAAGATTTGACATAATAAATCCCTCCACTTTACTGTTTTACATCATATTATGCAGTCTGGCTCAAATAACATACACTTTAGCAAAGATAACTTACAGTTTAGATTATATAGCTCACATTTTAGCTCAGATAGCGTACCGTTTAGCTTAGATAAATTACAGTTTAGCAGAGATATCCTACAGTTTAGCAGAGATAGCCTATATTTTAGCAGAGATAGCCTATATTTTAGCAGAGATAGCTTGTAATTTGATATTTTCAGCGCACAGGTATCAGTATCTACAGTGATTTGTAATAAATCAGGTGATTCAGTCTAAATAATAATAATAATAATACCCATAACCTGTTAAGGTAGTGGGGATGCCACACTGGATTAATCAGCACAAAAAGCTGTCAAAACAACTCTATCCTCAGCCATTCAGAGGATTGTAGAAAAATAACACCCAGACCATTCCTTTGTTGACATTTGACTTATTCTTTCCAGAATATTGTCTTCCTTATGAATCTCCTGAAATCTCCGCGGTCTCTGGCAAGTTGTCCCGCTTCATCTAGCGACATATGCCTGCATTCCTGAATATCTTTTGTCCAACGGCGTCTTGATCGGCCGCTGCTTTACTGTCTTCAATTCCCCCCCCCCCCCCCCCTCTAACAACACTCTTTCCATTCCATCGTGTCTCTTAGATGTAGCATTTTATAATTCTCATTTGTAATTTGTTTGTAATTGTTTTATATGTTACTATTTTTCTCATGTTTTCCTCTGTGTCCTTACTGATTATCATGGTTTTTGTTTTTTTTATATTTATGTCCAGTCCTTATTCATTACTTGATTTATTTACTTGATATATTAGTCTGTGTAGTTCGTGTTCACTTTCTGCTAAAAGAACAGTGTCATCTGCATATCGCAGGTTGTTTTTTATTTTCCGATTGATCTTGAATCCTGGAAGTTTTCCATATTATTTCATGATATTATCTGTGTAGATATTAAATAGGCTTGGTAATCAAATGCTGCCTTGTCTTACCCTTCTCTTTTCTATGTATGGTGAGTAGCTGTTTTCACACCTTATTGATGCTGTCTATTCCCAGTATATATTTCTAATCAGTCTGATGGCTTTACTATCGATGCCTATTTTTCTAGAAGACATTTGATTGATTTTTCATGTTGGACTCTGTCAAAGTTCTTGCTGTAGTCTATGAAGCAAATATAGATACTTTTTTGGACTTCTATATATTTGTCTATCACTAGTCGGATACTAAGTATAGCTTCTCTGGTTCCTTTGTGTTTCCTAAAGCCGAATTGTTCTTCACCGGTCTCCATGTCTATCTTGTTTTAATTGCTTCATGTATTATCTTGAGGATTTCTTTAGTTAAATGACTCATTAAACTTATTGTTCTGTATTCTGTACAGTTTACAGCCCTGACTTTTTAGGTAATGTCATGACTATTGGTGATGTTAGGTCTTTAGGTATGTGGCCTGTTTCATACATGTACATCATTGCAAAGTTATGTAATAATATCCATACCAAATTTATTTATATTTTTTATTATGTCTGCTGTTGTGTTGTCGGAGCCTGCAGCCTTTCTATATTTTATTTATTTTATTGCATTTTCTACTTCTGCTTCCAGTATTGCTGGTCCATCATTGTTGGTTAAAAGTGGGTTTTATGTTCTTCTGGTGGTCGTCAAACAGTTCTGTCGCATAATCTGTCCATCTTGTAAGAACTTCTGGTTTATCAAATATTATTTTTTGTGTTTTTATCTTTAATGCAGCCACCCCCATTTATAGGATTTTAGTATTTGTGATCAGCCTTATCTCCTTATGCATTAATTGTGTCTTCTGTTGTATGGACATCTCTATTTCACTGCATTTTGTTTCTAGCCATTGTTGTTTCGGTGATCTGCACATGCTACGTATCTCATTGTCTATAATTTAGTATTTTGTGGTATTTTTAGCTTTCTTTCTGAAATTTTGGTGTGGCGCATGGCTGAGAGGTTAGAACGCCAGTCTCACACGAGTGAGGTCTAGAGTTCGAGGGTAAATTAAAAACTCACCATGTACATGACGTGGCGACAGCAAGAGCATGCGGCCTTTATCACACAGCTATTCAATCCCCTCCCTACAATACATGAACTGGTAAAATGCAGTATTGACAGTTTTGACAGTTTTTTCCCTGAAATTTTCTTTAATATTTCATTGGTCATCGGTGTTTGTCTGTTCTTGGTTTTTTGTATTGGTAAATTTTCATTTGATGTTTGAATAATTCTTCTTAGGCTGTCCCATTTATTATCTATTTTCTCTTCTCGATTTTATAAAAATAAAAATTGTAGATATTATTTATTTTTTTAAATTTCCATCCTGATCTTTGGATGAAGAAGTAATGGTGAAAGTTGGTAAGTCACCGTGTTTGCTTTCTGGCACCTTGTTTCTATTTCTCTGCTAGTCTTCCATCTTCGGAAAAAATGCTGCCTAGATATTTAAATTCTGTGCTTGTTTCACTTTGGTGTTATCTATTGTTATATTCATTGATGTTGAAGACTTGCTAATTTTCATAATTTCTGTTTTTTTTGCACATTCATTTTCATGTTGTACATCTGACATGCTAACAGCAATGCATTGATGTGCTTTTGCAAAGTTTCCTCATCTTTGTATATTAAACTTTGATCATCAGCAAATAATAGTTCATTGATTTCATTATTAAGTTCTTCATCAGGTTTATTTGCAATGTTTTCCTCTTTGTTATGAGCTTCTTTTATTATTATGTCCATGTATATGTTGAAAAGTAGGGATGAAAGTACGCATCCTTGTCCTACTCCAGATCTTGTTTCAAAAGGTTCAGTCATTCCATCTGTTGTTCTTACTGAGCTTTGGCATTTTTGATATATCGCTTTTATATTATCAACAGTTGTCCTAAGATGTTATGCATTTCTAGGGTTTCCCATAGAATGTTTCTATCTACTCTGTCGAATGCCTTTTCCTGGCCTACAAATATTGTGTTTAAATCTTGATTGTATTCATTCTTTTGCTTAAACGTGCCTCTTGTGCGCCACACAATTTGCTGTTTCGCGTTTGAGTCGTTGATTCATTTGAATTCCTCCGCCTCGCGCGCCGTCACAGACTTTTTTGTTCTAGCGATTTTACCTGTTATTGGCTTTTGGTTGTATCTTTGCGAGGAAATTCTACGCTGTGAACGTAGCCATTAACTGGAGTAGTCGAGACATCATTTTTTGTCTGTATCGAAGATAGGGAGTTCGCGAGTCAGAACAAACATGAATGATCGACACTCCACCTATAATCGGCATAAACATAAACACAGATCTTACAGGTTGGAGCAAAATTTGGCATCACACTGACCCAGTACTACGCTAACCACACCAATGAAACCGCGTAATACAGAAAACACAAATATAAACATGGAAATACGTCGTCACTTTATGACAACTGGAAGCACAATGTATAATTTAGATACATGTTAAAATGTACTGGGGAAAGTATGCGACGCCGACTCACTCATATATAATATGCAATCTAAATAATTTACGGGCCGGATATGGCTTACACACCTCTGATTTAAACGTCACACTTACCGCCGCTAACGTGCACACTGCACAAATATCCAACTCCTTGCCCAACAAGTGAAATATGATTGATATCTTCGACAATATTACAGAAGATGTCAGCTTCAGTATTAGATACAGAATAAACTATTTTTCTGCTGCAGTAAACAGTATTTTTATTGAATCTCACGAGCACCTTTTGAAGAGCATCTGATAGGAGGGAAACAATATCTGTACAGTCTTAACAGTAATTTTAACGTTAATACTCCTACTACATAGACATGACACTCTAGAAGATGTTGGGCGTTTATATAAAACACTACAGTTTTAATGTCAATGTCCCTGGTCTGAAATAATAGCATTCATTGATACATGCAACATTCATAAATTTACAAATTATTGTCGCGATATACTGTCACATTTTATCACATAGCTACCTATATTTCGTATTCCTTAACACCCCTCTGAAAGGTCACGTCTATGCTATACAAGTATTAACATGGAAGGAAGACTCCTTCAAATAATATAAATGTTAAAGGAGAAGCGCTTCCAAGGAGGGATAATACAGAACTTTGACGATTTGTATTATGTTGTATCAATCTTTATATGCCATTAGTCCCGCCCGTGTGTTACCGGGACCCAAAAGGGGAGCAAAGAGTAGCAACACTGTTTACTTTCCACGCATGTCGTAAAAGGCGACTAAGGAGGTTATGGGATGGAGTTGGCTGTCCAATCCCATATAGGGTCAGTGACCCAAAGCCATGCTGAAGTCGGATGTGTCAGGCCGAAAGGCGCAGATATCACAGGAATGCTGTAAACCATGATACACCGCATTCCGTTCTCCGGACCACATCCTGCTAATCGTTGTGCTCACTGCCATTCTAAGTCTCTTGGTTCTTGTGCAAGCTGCCCAGTCTCTTCACGTGTCATATTCAGAAGATCTTCGATATCCTGTATCCATCGAAGTCTTGGTCTGCCTCTTGTTCTCTTCCCTACAACTTTTAACCCCACAATTAATGTTTCTAAACAAGTGTTACTTTGTATATTTCCAAAATATGTTAGATTGTATTTTTTCGTGTTATCTTTTCCTCTTTAATACATGTATTTATTTGTTTTTCAAACTGTCCAGCTTGTTTAAGTTTCCCAATACATTCTAATTTACTGTTGGCTGTCAGAACAAAATAAAATGCATCAAATTAATGAATATTTTCTGGAAACAAACAGATCAAATATAAGGTGCCAGATTTCGAAAGGACAGCAATACCTGCTGCATGTAACTACGCGTCGTAGTTTCTGTGTTATATATATATGTAATATATATAAAATATCGTTGACACACTATACAATGGAAGACCCCAAACCTTTGTAGTCGATTCACAACTGCCGGGCAGATTATAGTGGTCCTATTGGTTACTGCATTTTTGAGCCAATTGAACACATTGTACAACAAGGGAGGCAAGAAATAAAGGTATGCGATCCAAAATTAAATCCGACTTTTAAAACATAGGTTACGCAGTTTACCGTTGAATATTTTTTTTAATAAGCAAAGATGGCGTAATAACTTTGTGTGGTGGTTTGTTTGGTATTTATTTTGTCTAGTGAACACATTGTAGGATGCAATTTACTCAAGAAAAGTTGAGTTTATTCATATATATAGAACTGCATTTAATAACTTGGGTCACTAAACTATATTAATACCGATAACAATACCAGCGTGGAATTTAGATTTGATATGGCCCTAAGCTATTTGAGATATAGGTCCCTTTAACGGTTAAGAATATATAGATAGTGAAATTTATAAAAATTGATAAAACTTAGCTATAGCTTGTATAACTTATAGGTAAATCCGGCACTGAACACTATCAATAGTAAAAATACTATTTAAATAATAAATGTGATACGTTGCGGCACTAAACAAAACATAAATTATTGACAACTATAGGCCCTGTATTGACAGAATTGACAAATTATTGACAACTATAGGCCCTGTATTGACAGAATTGACAAATTATTGACAACTATAGGCCCTGTATTGACAGAATTGACAAATTATTGACAACTATAGGCCCTGTGTTGACAGAATTGACAAATTATTGACAACTATAGGCCCTGTATTGACAGAATTGACAAATTATTGACAAATATAGGCACTGTATTGACAGAATTGACAAATTATTGACAACTATAGGCCCTGTATTGACAGAATTGGTAAATTATTGACAACTATAGGCCCTGTATTGACAGAATTGACAAATTATTGACAACTATAGGCCCTGTATTGACAGAATGGACAAATTATTGACAATTATAGGCCCTGTATTGACAGAATTTACAAATTATTGACAATTATAGGCCCTGTATTGACAGAATTGACAAATTATTGACAAATATAGGCACTGTATTGACATAATTGACAAATTATTGACAACTATAGGCCCTGTATTGACAGAATTGACAACTATAGGCCCTGTATTGACAGAATTGGCAAATTATTGAAAACTATAGGCCCTGTATTGACAGAATTGACAAATTATTGACAACTATAGACCCTGTATTGACAGAATTGACAAAGAAAAGATAACAATGACCTATACATATTAAAACTATATGTATTTATGTGATGAGTACTTTACAGTGGGGTGTTCTCACTAACATTATGTGATGTGTACTATACAGTGGGGTGTTCTCACTAACATTATGTAAGCATCTCACTCATATGCAAGCTGTCCAGTCTCTTCCAGTGTTATATTCAGGACGTCTTTGATCCTGTGTCCTTTGTAGTATTGATATTTCTCTTGTTCTCTTTCTTGGAGCTATTTTCTCCATAGTCGGTCTTTCCGTGCTATTGTGACTTTTTTCCATATCCAAAACAGAATGTATTTTTGTAGTTTTGAGAAGCCAGTCTTCTTATATATTCAAGTATTTAGATATATCTGTGTTAGATTGTCTTTCTGTCCATGATATTATTAGGAACTTTCAATGAAATTTCATGTCACATGCCAATATTTTCTTTTATTTACTGCGGATGTCATTGCCCACATCTCACAGCCATATTTTGCCACTGGAGAAGTATAGCTTCTTAATAGTTGTAACTTTATTTTTACTGGTTGAGTATGTTTATTAATCTCTGATCTTTGTTGAACAATCTCCTGTGGTGTTAACAGTTTACTGAGATATTCAAAGCTGTTGACGTTTTTTCTAGTTGTTCTTTGTCAATAACTATTGTAGGTGTGAATTCATTTGATGGATGTGTATTTCATCTTTTAGTGATTTTTTTTTTTACCTTATATTGATTAATTCGAATGCCTCAACTATGTAATATATGCTTGGTTTTTTCGCTTATCTTGTCTTTTACTCAATTTGTTGTGATATGTAATCTTCTGCAGATCATAGTATTCAGTCTCTAATGTCATTTGCAACTCTGTCCAGTGTCATATTCTCGTTAAAGGCCATCAGTGTATTAAACGCGTACTGCGTCCCTATGCTATATTCTACTAGCGTTCATCTAGTAACATACATAATATGTCTGCTGCTTCTCCAGCCTCTTAACTTTGATCTTCTTTATGTCTACTGCTAGGAGATTGTAGTAAGAGCACCAACTCCTTTTTATGTGTATTCATGCCAATAAGCACGACACAACACCTTTCACTACAGAAACCCGTGAAGTCATATTTTCAAAGTCGAATTTTATTTTAGTCTCGCATATCCAGGAGTTTAGGAATTCCCCTTGTTGAGTGATTAAGTCTTTCGCTTTGTACTCAGGAGGTCGCGGGCACGAATCCCGCTTGCGACGTGTTGTTTATAAGTGAATTCTATTCAGAGATTTCTGTAGATTATTGTTTCAATCTACAGATTTCAGCCATGGTTTGCGTCTGTGAGTCTCACCAATGGTCCATTAGACAATCCACACATGCAACAGAAAAACCTAAGTAGATGACATGCCGTTATATTGAGGTTATCTATTATAGAAGCTTCATGGCATGTCATCTATACAACTATGCCTCTCATACTTTTAATTTTTTGTTACAATGTATTTTATGCCATGTTGTATTCTTTTTCTTTATTTGTTTATGTATGCACCCTCTGTGGTTGGGAGAGAGCTAGAGATTGGGGAGGAGGAAACTGACAGCACTGTTTTTCCTATGGCTGAGGTCCATCATAGAGGCCGACTCAGGACGTGACGATCCTTTTGACTTGAACATTTGGTTGCATGCCTGGAGCAATAGAGAGGTTCATCATAAGCAGTAGTCAATTGGTGGCGGGGAATGAGCACAGTGAACCCTATCTTGGCTGCAGTGGCTCGGAGCAGTTCATAGGTTGAAACCTTCCTTCCTAGTAGTGTGATAGTTTTTCTCTGGCTCTGGCCCGGGGTGGGACGAAAATCCACAGACTCTCCAGCAATATAATGCCAGTACAAAACATACTAATTACAAACGAGATCGAGTGGGTAACCAGGCTGCTCTGTCGGAGAAATTAACTACTGGAACGCATCCAATACATCAGCACAAACACAGACATGCACAATACACAACACAGCAACAATACCTGCACAAGCACCAAAACATTAAACCCAGAAAACCTCGGAGGGAGAACCAGCAGCGCCAATATTTTCATAAAACAAAGTCTTCACTTAATATTCTACAACTGAACATCTGTGGAATAAGAAACAAAACACTAGAGCTCGCTAATTTACTACATGCTCATAAGATACATGTGGCCCTCTTACAGGAGACTATACACAAAGACACTGACTCATATCTGTCAGGATATACCAGCTATGCCTGTAAGTGTACCAACTGCCGTGGCATAATTACTTATATCAGGAATGACATTCAGTGACAAGTCACCCAACTAACAGCCAATCCCACAGACATGCAGAAGGTGACCATCTGGCACACTGTAGGAAAATACACAATCTACAACATATACAGCCCACCTCAAACAACATGCAATTTACTAGAAACTCATACAACACAATTTATCAAAACAATACTTGCTGGTGACTTTAATGGTCACTCACCTCATTGGGGTTACCAGAACCACAATAAGACAGGAAGATATATAGAAGAACTTTGTGAAACAACAAACCTGCCTGTCCTTCAAGATGCAAAGTCTGTACCAACACTTTTGCACAGGAGCAATCTATCTCTCAGTCGACCTGACTTGACTATCTGTTCATCTGATATAATAGACGCTTGCTCCCTAGAAATACTTGATGACATTGGAAGTGACCACAGACCAATCCTCACCACCATAACTACACCCAACAAAGAAAATTTCAAACAGAAAACTCGCTGGAATTTTGACAAGGCAAATTGAAAACTATTCCAAGAAACATCTGATTTCCTGCTAGGTAAAATCAAAAGCAATGACATAGAAACATTTACTGCAGAGGTGACAAAAGCTATCCTCAATTCAGCATCACAAAGCATCCCAAGGGGCAGTGGGAAATCATACAAACCATTCTACAACAAAGAAATGCAAGCTGGAATCCTTGATAGAAAAAAAGCAAGAGAAGCCCTTGAGATCTCACCTTCACAAGAAGCAAAAATCATGTACAATAAAACATGTGCCAAAGTAAAACTAATAGTGAAGAAGGCCAAACATGATAAATGGGCAAAAACATGCGCAAATTTAGATCTAAGGAAAAATGGCAGAAAGGCTTGGGGGCTGATCAATAATTTATCTGGGAAAAGAAGAAGAACAAACGATAAACCTGTGATAGATGGAAACAGAACAATCACCACAGATCATAAAAAGGCAGAACACTTTAACCACTTTTTTGCCATTGTGAATAGAGTAGGGAAGCTGTCCGAGGCTGACAAGAAGCGTCTGTACCTACTGAAGCAGCAAGAAAAAGTCCAAACCTCTGGCTCAACCATATTTGATGATGACTTCAGTATGCAGGAACTCCTACAAGGGCTGAAGAAACTAAAGCCAAGAAAGTCTCCTGGACCAGATAAAATTTATAATGAAATGTTAACACACATGAGCACATCAGGGAAAGAAGTACTCCTTACACTAATAAATATGACCGGGAGAAATGGAAAACTGCCTAAACATTGGAGAAACGCTCACATCTTTCCCATCCTGAAAAGTAACAAACCTCCAGATGAACCCAAAAGCTACCGCCCCATATCCCTAACATCATGTCTTGGGAAATTAGCAGAAAGAATGGTTAACGCGCGACTTTACTGGTTCCTCGAGAGCTCAAACATCCTCTGCCATGAACAGGCTGGCTTCAGAAAAGGCAGTTGCACAGAAGACCAACTATTTAGGTTGACACAAAAAATCCATGATGGATTCCAGGAAAACAAACACACTGTAGCCATCTTCTTTGACTTACAACAGGCTTATGATCGAGTATGGAGAAAGGGTCTTTTGGTGAAGATGATTGAGATGGGAATTAGTGGAAATCTATACAACTGGATAAAATACTTCCTCATTGACAGAACAATCCAGACAAAGATAAATGATGCAATTTCATCTAAAGAAGTTCTAGAGTAAGGCTTACCACAGGGTTCTGCTTTAAGCTGCACCCTCTTTCTCATTTACATCAATGACCTTACCAAACATATCAAAGCTGAAAAAAACCCTCCATGCTGATGACTTAACAATATGGCAGAGCCATGAGAATGTTGAAAGTGCTGCCAAAAGACTAAATGAGATTTAAAAAGACTACATGAATACTGTCAAACATGGAAGCTAAAAATAAACTGTGAGAAAACTGTCTATACTATCTTTACCAAGAGTCATAAAGTAGCCAAAGAAAATATCAGTCTATGGTTGGATACACTGAAATTGCCAAGAGAAGAACACCCCACATATCTTGGAATCACGCTTGATCGGCAGCTCACCCTGAAGAAGCATGTAAAAAATATCAAAAATAAAGCACTTAAACGGTTACAACTACTGAAAAGACTCGCTGGCACATCTTGGGGATCAGACAAGGATACCCTTAGAGGACTATACCTTGGTTACATACGTTCTGCTTTAGAATACAACAGTGCTCTCCTCACAACATGTTCCACGACAAATGTAGAATCCCTAGACAGAGTGCAGAACAATGCCCTACGTCTTATTAGTGGAGCAATGAGATCTACACCGAAGGCTGCATGTGATATACATAAGAATGTAGAACCCCTTGAGATGCGGAGAGATATGGCTGCAATGGAGGCTTATGAAAGAAGCAAAAGAATGAACAAAGACCACCCAAATAAACAACTTGTAGAAAACTGGGAACCAAACCACAGAATAAAACAAAAGTCAGTCCTTAGCCATGTCAATGAAATAAAAGACAGTTATCACCTTCCAGACAAGAGACAAAAACTGCAAAGAGTAGAAAAATGTTTACCACCACACGCAGGCGTTAAATTGCCGGAAATCATAACACAGTTAAGAGATAATGCAACGAAACGTTCCGACCCAGCAAGTCTTATGAAAGCAACACAGAAAACAATAGACACCTACCCAGAACAATGGATTCATGTCTATACTGATGGGTCTGCCTTCAAAGCCATCATCAAAGCAGGCTATGGTGTCTATATAGAATATCCAGACAAAACATCTGATGAGTTGTTTGATGCCTGTGGGGAGATATGTTCTAACTATGAAGCTGAAATAACAGCACTAGAAATTGCATTGTACCACCTGAAGACCATATTTGATGCCTTCCCATCAAAAGTCCAAAACATTGTTATTTTTACAGACTCTATGTCTGCTCTCCAAGCATTGGAATGTGATGGACATTGTAAACCCGAGCTAGCTGAAATATACCACCATACAAACCAGCTGCTCACATCTTATGATGTCAACATTGTTATACAGTGGATTCTTGGCCACTCAAACACAACTGGTAATGATAAGGCAGACAGACTAGCAAAGAGGGGAGCACAACATGAACAGCCTTATACAGAAACAACAATGCACACAGTTAAAATGATTCTGAAATCTGTGAACAAAGAAAATTGGATGAACAGATGGGCCATGGGAAACACTGGCAGGGAAATCTATAAATATATGACCAGCCCAAATCCTAAAGACAATATCAACCTCCTGGAAAGAAAAGACCAGAGTATCATATTCCGACTGCGCACACAACATGTACAGCTTAACAATCATCTGAACAGAATACAACCACAACACACTCCAGGGTGCCGGCTGTGCACTAATCCATATGAAACTGTTGACCACCACCTTTTTGAATGTCCAGCGCTGGATGACATCAGGAAAATGCTTCTCCTTCCAGGACCAGATAAATGGAACACATTATATGAAAAAAAAACAACTCACAAACACATGCATATATCACACAATGGCATTGGGTCACAGGTCATGAGCCCATGGACCGCTGGATCAGCAACCAACCAACCAACCAAACCATCTACAGATTTACGTGATATGAGTGGTACTCTCTGCAAGTGGCATAACGCTTCATTGAGAGAAACTGTGTAAATATGGGGAGCCCAAGTACAATGAGGTCAATCCACTACGAATTGTATCATTTTATTTATATAGAACGATAGGCCTGAAAAGTTATATCGGGTTACAATATAACGGATGGAAATTCAACGTGCTTGAATATGAAAGACAAGATGATATCACATGCAATTCAGAATGTACCAGTGCATTATTTACGTTATATTTAACATATTCAATATTCATGTTCAGTGCATTGCCATTTTTATTTATTATTTTCTTTTTTGGTGATGTTTTGAATGCCAAACTGCCTGCAGCTGAATTTAAACATTACACCTTTAGTATCGTTAACAGCTCACCACATCCAAGTCCCAGGGCTCTACAATGCAAAATAGCTAAGCTACAATATAAAATAATTATAATATACAATAGCCACAATATAAAATAATTACAATAAAGAATAGCTACAATATAAAATAACTACAATATAAAATAGTCACAATATAAAATTACTATAATATAAAATAACTATTAATATTATGATTTTATCTGCATACCGACACGGATGAAGGGTGTTGGCTTCGATATTGAGTCAGATATCCCATGCGATCAATTAATATAAATATTTTTTAAAAAAAGACTTACTGGCTTGTGAGAATATTATTTTCATCCATGTAAAATGGAATCGATATTTAAAATTAATTTCGGCCCTGCTGTTAGAAATATTCGGATTGCATGTCATCATGTCACCATCGCAAAGCCACGCCGATGTATTATAGGCATATTTAGCAACTTTATCTTCTGAAACAAAAAATATTTATTTATTAAGGGTGTGTAGAATCATTTATAGAAATGGGCCTAAATATTTGAACTAATTAAATCATATCTCGTACAGGCGTTAAATATTACTTTTTAACCACTCTTTAATTTTAATCACTGCACACATTTTCGCCTACTTTCGTCTGCAAAACTGTATCTCAAAGCCTGTACGCGTCTGTACGTCCTAAGTGAATGTCAAGCTCTCACAGCTGTACAGTACAGTATCATTATCAAGTGCTGTCTCCGCAACGAAGGTTGGCTGCAACATACCTCCAACATCCTATGTCACTTGTCTTGGTGGTGCACTATGCTAGACAGTACCCTGTCCATTTTGTGATGTTACTCTCCCACGTGTATTCTGCTTACCTCTTGCTCGCTTCCCTTTGACTTTTCCTTCAAGTAAAGTCTTCAAAAAAGGTGTCATGTTTTTAATGTCAGAAATATTTTATTTGCCTGATCTTTAATTCTTTTAGTAATTCTTTCTTTATATTAAGTGTTTTTAGAACCTCTTTGTTTGTTTTCTTCTTCTTCCATGATGTCCTTCTTATTCGTCTATATACCCACATCTCAAAGACATCCATTCTGCCTTCTAACTGTTTATTTAGTGTCCATGTTTCTGAGCCATACATTAATATAGAATAGATGTAGCATTTTATTTATTCTTCTTCTTTCGTTCACTTGAAACATGTCTATATCTGTAATTCTGTCTCCTTAATAAAACTCACTGTCTTTTGTAGTTCATACAGTGTCCCATAGAGCTTTGATTCCAGTGTTGTTTCCTCTGGCCAAAATGTCTGCCTCAGCGTTTCATGCTCAGAACACTCTTGAAGTATATGTTTGGCACTCTGTGCTGCCTGTCCATATGTACACATAGCCGTGTTGCCAATCTTGAACTTTGTATACATGTGACTGTGGAGTCGATTGTGTCCTGTTCTGTGACGTAGAATTATAATTTGTTCTGATCTGTTCATAATGTGATAATCATCTTGTATTGGTGTTTGTGGCATCTGTTTTTTCTGATGGTAGGTGATTGGTATATCTGGTTGGTCTTCGGCAGCACTTTCCTTAGCCAGTTGTCTGCTTTTTTCATTTCCTGGTATTCCACAGTGAGAGGGTATCCACTGCATGGTTACCCTATACTGATACGACAATTCGCTGAATAGTTTTTTCAAGTCCGTTAGTTTTCCAGACTGAAGAGCTTGAAGCACTGAACATGCATCTGTGAGGAATACCACAGGCTGTAGGTCAGAGTTGGAGTTCAGCAGTTTTTTAGCTGCCACACTAATTGACTGGATTTCTGCATCATTACTATTGCAGAATTTTCCTGTCTGTGTTCTGATGGTATCTCTAGGCTTGTGTGGATATTCTATATATACACCTGCACCTCCATTCCTCACAGCATTCTGTGCTGACCCATCTGTGTATACTCTGACCCATATATCTTGTGGATATTCCTCATCCAGGAAACTGAGGGTGACTGTCCTTCGCTGCACACTGTTCTGTTCGTCCTCACTTAGTATTCCTTTCACAAGGGTCTGAATGTATATTGACATCCCATGCCTTTCACTCCACGGGGTTTGTTCTGGTACAGACCTTAAGGGGCCGTCAACTTCAGGTAATTCTGTAAGTTGTCTACGGAGTCGTTTAGCTTGATGGATAAAAATGCTTCTTTTCAGTTGCCCCATTGCTAGATTTTGGAATCTCTCCTTCATTGGATGACTTGGCATACACTGAAACTTTTCTGCTTGAATTAGTACTTTTGTGTCTCTGCGTTCGCAAAGTGTTTGCATTCTTCCCATTTTCTGCATCTCTGCTATGGGTGTTGATTTCATTGCTCCCAACATTATTCTAAGTGCCTGGTTTTGCACTTTATCTAGATCCTGTAATGTGGTGTTTGATGCAGGACACCACGCAGCTGAACCGTATTCCAGGTGTGGTCTTATGCCTTGCTGGTAAACTTTACTAAGTATATTTCCACTGGCTCCCCATGTGTTTCCACTTAGTTTTCTCAGGATAGCTAACTTCCTCCTGGCTTTTATTGTTGCTTTGTTTATGTGCTGCTTCCATGTCAGCTTATCATCAAAAGTAACTACGAGGTATGTGGGTTGTCTTCTTTCAAGAGCTCTCCATCCATCTTGATATGACCAGCTTTTTGTTTTGGTGAGAGGATAAAGAGTGTAGTTCTGCACTTATCTGTGTTAATGCTGACGCACCATCTATTTGCCCATAAGGTTAAGGCATCGATAGCTCTTTATATTTGTTTAGTGGCTGCTGTTGCATGTTCTTCCGTGCAGCAGATCACCAGGTCGTCAGCATACATTGCCACTTTGATCCCGTGTGGTAGTTCAGCAACTAGGTCATTGATGTAAACCAAGAAAAGTGTGGGTGACAGGACTCCTCCCTGGGGGACTCCATGACGCAGTAGAACTTTCTTGCTCTTGCGACCATCTAATTGTACCCTGGCTCTTCTATTATGCAGGTATGCTTTTACCCATTTGTACATTCTTGAGTTAACCCTGCATTTTCGCAATTTCTTTAGGAGCCCTTCTTTCCAGACCTTATCAAATGCTTTCCTGAGGTCTATCCATGCTGCTAGTACCAGTTTCTTATCTTGGAAGGCATCCTCAATCTCTTGGGAGAGGTAGGTTGCCTGATACCAGAAGGTTTTCACTTTAAAGGTACCATTGCATCCTAAGATTGATAATGCGTTCCATTGTTATGCATAGACAGCTTGTGAGGCTGATGGGCCTGTAGTTGGAGACTGTGTTGCCATATTTTCCTGATTTGAGGAGTGGTATCATTATTGCTTCTCTCCACGCCTGTGGTACATTACCTATGGATCAGCTTGTGTTAAAGATCTGCAGTAGCTTTGCTCTTGCTGCAATTCCCAGGTTTCTAATCATTTCATTGGACACTCGATCAGCTCCAGTGGACTTTTTCATTTTCAATTTGGATATTGCATGCTCCAGTTCTCTAATTTTCATTGGTGCCTCCATGACTGCAGGTATAGGTTCGCCTTGTCCAATGTTTTGCTGGTTCTCTCGAACCTCCTGTTGTTTGTCTGGGCTGACTTTGACGTTATTGTCTTCTGCAAATGAATCTGCAGAGTAATCAGCTGCATGTTTACCTGTTAAAATGTTTCTATCTTTATAAAGTGTGATCCTGGTATTTCTCCCTGTACCTTCATCATTTAGTTGTTTTACAAGTTTCCGTAATTTCCTAGTATCTCTTCCTAGGTTCAGCGACTCTGTTTTTTCTTTCCAGCTGCTCCGTCTGGCTTGTAACTTGGCTCTTTGAAATGTAGCCTTTGTTTGCTAATATTTGTTGTGATGTTCTTGGCTAGGTCTGTTCTCTGCCTGCTGTCTAGATGTTTCCATCTCATTTTGCAGCTTTTTCAGTTCATCATTCCAGTAGGGTTTGTAGTTTTTGCGTGCCCCCCTGTGTATGGTTTTACTAGCAGCATGTAGTATACATCTATTAAATTCACTGACTGCTCTCTTGATGTCATTGTCTAAGTTCATATCCTTAGCTAGAACACTGGTTAAATGCTGGTACATTTTCCAGTCTGCCCTTTTATAGTTCCACCTAGTGAGCGTGCTGTTGTTCTTGGTAAATGCATTGTGGATTTCCAGAAATACTGGTCTGTGGTCACTACCCCAAAGCTGATTTCCAACGACACGTGTGATGTTCCATTCCAAGCCTGGTGAGTCGAATGCCAGGTCTGGTGTAGAGGTGGTGTGCCATGCTCTCGAGTAGAAGGTTGGTGAGTCTGCTGGCTGGTTAATAAGGGTGAGATTATTTTCATCCTGCCAGCTCTCAAGTTCCTCGCCTCTCTTGTCGATATGATCGTAGACCCAGCTCTGAGAGTGGCTGTTGAAGTCACCACACACCATATGTCTCTCTTTGTCTGGAATTGTGTCTAGTGCCAATGGTTTATCATTTGGACAGTAGTAGTTCAGGAGATGGAATTCTGCACTGTCTGTTTTTAGGTGGAGCATCTGGTATTCTGCCTCTTCCATATATACTTCCAGCTGACATGCGCTGATATTGTTTTTAACAAGTGTCAGAATTCCACCCTTTCGCCTGTCCTGTCTGTCAGACCGGTAGCACTGGTAGCCTCTGATTTTGAAGGCTATGTCGCTGCTGATGTGTGTTTCTTGGATGCAGCATATATTAACTTGTTCTTCACTGGACATTTTCAAGTTCCAATTTTTTGCTGTATCCATCTCTTTTACTATTGACACCCTCAGCATTCCAGTGCATTATTTTTATTGGTCGTTTTTTGTTTGGCCAGTAGCTCTATTCCCTTGCCTCCTGGATCCTCGGGGAAATTGAGAAGGACTTCCAGTAACAGAGGTTGGGCCCTTTCGAGGTTTAGGGCCCGGCACCGTCCCTCCCTGAACGTCCGCCACAGGGTAGGCACCATAACTATTTATAAATACAGACATGTTTCCATTGTGTTTTGTGCGTGGCATCCTGATTATCTGTGCGCCTTTTGGCTGGATGCCTCCGTCTTCAGCACTCTGCTTACTTGGGCAGGACTATGGTCCTGCTCGAGTGGGACTGCCCGATCAGTCTTAGTTTCGAGCCCCTGATAGATGAACTATGCCCCATCACCACTGCACGGTGCTGTCCTCGATAGGGTAGCATTTTATAATTCTCATTCATTTTTAACTTATTTGTATTTGGTTAGATGTTAATATTTTCCTCGTGTCATTAAAGGTACGTTTAGCCATTCCTATTCTCCTTTTAACTTATATTTCACATCTGCCATCATTTGTAACTATGCGTCCAAGATATTGATACTGTTTTACTTGTTGTAGTTTCTCTCCATGTATGATTATATTTACTTTTGTTCTTCTGTATCCTTACTGATTATCATGGTTTTTTTAAATATTTATATCCAGTCCTTATTCATTACGTGATTTATTTACTTGAAATATTAGTCTGTGTAGTTCGTGTTCACTTTCTGCTAAAATAACAGTGCCATCTGCATATCTCAGGTTGTTTTTTATTGTCCCATTTATCTTGAGTTTTGGCATTTCTTCTTTATATTTTAATATATTTTCTGTGTAGAAATTAGATAGACGGTGATAAAATGCATCCTTGTCTTACACTTCTTATTTCTACGTATGGTTAGTAGCTGTTTTCACATCTTATTGGTGCAGTCAGTTCCCAGTATATATTTCTAATCAGTCTGGTGTCTTTTCTATCTATGCCTATTTCTTGAAGACATTTGATAAATTTTTCATGTTGAACTCTGTCAAAGACCTTGCCGTAGTCTATGAAGCAAATATAAATTCTTGAGACTAACGGGAATTGAACCAGTCCGTTCTACGGCACCAAATCGCCTAGCAACAATTGCACACGCGTTTTTCAGTACTTGACTAACCGCATCTCCAAAAAAAGATGCGATTTCATCAAGCCATTCAAATCGTGCACACAAAGTCACCCGAACGGACCAGTCCTAGTCCCTTGTAATAAATAGTCATTGTCTCGATTGGTCCGTTAGGGTGACTTTGTGTGCACGATTTGAATGGCTTGATGAAATCGCATCTTTTTTTGGAGATGCGGTTAGTCAAGTACTGAAAAACGCGTGTGCAATTGTTGCTAGGCGATTTGGTGCCGTAGAACGGACTGGTTCAATTCCCGTTAGTCTCAAGAATTTTTTTAATTGTCCTCTGGCTTCCTACTTAAATTTACTTGTATAAACAATTATTTGAAGCAAAATTGTATTGTCTATATATGTTATCCATGTTTACAAGAAGACCTATCGGCCCTTGTATAACTAATACGGATATTATGTTATGTGTTTGTTGTTACTGAGGATATTTCAATACTGTACGGGATGTTTGTTGTTGTTGTAATAGTCTTGTCTCGATTGGTCCGTTCAATCGGACTTTGTGTGCACGATTTGAATGGCTTGATGAAATCGCATCTTTTTTTGGAGATGCGGTTAGTCAAGTACTGAAAAACGCGTGTGCAATTGTTGCTAGGCGATTTGGTGCCGTAGAACGGACTAGTTCAATTCCCGTTAGTCTCAAGAATTTTTTAAAAAATTGTCCCTTGGCTTCCTACTTAAATTTACTTGTAGAAGCAAATATAGACACTTTTGTTACTTCTATATATTTATCTATCACTAGTCGGATACTAAATATAGATTCTTTGGTTCCTTTATTTTTTCTAAAAAAGAATTGTTTTCACCGACCTCCATGTCTACCTTTTTTAAAATAAATTTTTCATGTATTATCTTGAGGAGTATTTTAGCTACGTTACTCACCAGACTGTTAGTTCTGTATTGTGTATACTCCACAGCCCTGGGCTTCTTAAGTAGTGGTATGAATATTGATGATGTCAGGTCTTTTGCTATGTGGTCTGTTTCATATGTCACTGCAAAGTTCTGTGATAATATCCACACCAAATTCATTACATTTTTTATTATGTCTGCTGTTATGTTGTCGAAGCCTGCAGCCTTTACACTTTTTATTGATTTTATTGCATTTTCTACTTTAACTTTCAGTATTGCTGGACCATCATTGTTGTGTATTGTTGGTTTTTTGTTCCTTTGATCGTCAAACAGTTCTGTCACATGATCTGCCCATCTTGTAAATACTTCTGTTTTATCAAATATTATTTTTTCCTTTTCTGTCTTTAATGCAGTCACTCCCACTGATAGCATTGTTCTTATATGTGATCTGCCTTTTCTCCTTATGTATTAACCTGTATTTCTGTTGTATGGGCATCTCCTATATTTCATTGCATTTTGTTTCTATCCATTGTTTTTTTCCGCTCTTCTGGACATGCTACGTTTATCATTGTCCATAATTGAGTATTGTGGGGTAATTTTATCTTTATTTCTTTCTGGCATTTACTCTGATATTTCATCTGACATCCATGTCTGTTTATTATTGGCTTTTCTTATTGGTATATTTTCATTTTATGTTTGAGTACTTTTCCTTAGGCTGTCCCATTTATTGTCTGTTATGTTTTTTGGATTTTCCCTTCTGTATTGTTCCATGCATTCTATGATTAGATGTTCATATCTATCCCTTACATTTACAAGGTATTTTTGTTTTATGTCTGGTTGTTTTAGTGCTGATGCTTCTACCTGTGGATCTGGAATTCCTCTATGTTCTATCTTTTTCAGCATGACATGTATTTTGCACAGCACTGGATTATGGTCAGAGCTGATATATGTTCCTGGATATGTTTTAGTGTTCTTGACACTATTTCTAAATCTATTATTGATCATAACGTAATCTATTTGGCTCTTCTTTCTGTCTCCATGACTTTTCTATGTATATAATCTTCTATTTTCATGTTTGAAGAATGTATTACATATGGTCATGTTGTTCTCCTCCAGCACTGTATAAGTCTTTCTCCTCTGTCATTTCTTGTTCCTAATCCGAATTGCCCTACAATGTTCTTGTCTTCCTTTCCCTATTTTTCATTCATGTCTCCCATGACTATTAAAATGTCTGTTGATTTTACTGGTTTAAGTAGCTGTTGTAATGTTTCATTTCTTCTTCAGTGTAATATGTAGTTGGTGGATATGTTTGTATAATGGCTAGATCACAAGGTTTTGCTTTGATCTTTAGCATCATCATTCTTTCGTTATAGTTCCAGTACTCGCTAATGTATTTTTCTATTTCTTTCTTGATCAACATTCCTACCATTCGTTCATGGTTATCTTCTCATGAATGTAAAAAACTAAAATTTTCCTTTTTTGTGTACCCAGCATCTTTCCATCTTCTCTCTGCTATTCCTAGAATATCTACATATAATGCTTCTGCCTCCAATATTAGGTTATCTAGTTTCCCTGACTGGTGTATTTTCTAACATTTCATGTTCCCATTCTAATATGTTGCTTCCTAATCTTCGGATGTTGTTGGTCCGTTCCTTGGCTTTTGGGTGTACGTGGTAAGGTCCCATTCTTTTTCACGGTGGCCAGCCAACATTCATTGTTATGCCCTAAACTTGCCTCTTGTGCGCCACGCCCCTAAACTTGCCTCTTGTGCGCCATGCACTTTCACCGTTCGAGCCGTTGATCAATATAGATCTCTCTTGTTGATGACATTATACGCTGTGATATTAGCCGTTAATTGGAGTAGTCGAGATGCCATCTTTTTTGTCTGTATCGAAGATAAGGAGTTCGCAAGTCGGAATAAACTTGAATGATTTACACTCCACCAATAATCGATTGGGAACAAAAAATACAGATTCTACAGGTTGGAACTAAATTTGGCATCACACTGTCACCAGTAATACGCTAACCACACCATCAAAATTATCGTAATCCAGAAAACACAAATGTAAACCTAGAAACATTTCGTCACATTCAAACAACTGGAAACTAAACAGTGAGTTATACAGTTTAATTTTCCCTCTAACACTGATATTGCGTTTCCAAATTAAGTTTTGCATTGACATAGAAGTTAAAGCCATCTCCAGTCTTATATTTAATTCTGCTTTGTATTTTCTAACGCTGCATATGTTATATTCGATGTATTTGAAAGTATTCACCTCCTCAAATTTATACCGATTCATCATGATGTTGGTCTGTATTTCTGTATCTGCTGCTAACCAAGATTTTGCTATTTTCTGTTTACTTCTATTCCGTACTTGTTGCTAACATTTTCCAACTTTTCTTAACTTTGTTAAATCTTGTAGTTCTTGTCCTGACCCAGCTAAGAGACAATATCACCAGCGAAGCGCTAGTTGCAAATAGAGCGACTCCGACGGATATAGAGAAGTGTTTCAACCGTGAACTATCTCCTGCGTGACGTGCATATGTATTTGTTGAGATGCACTGAAAACAGTATACATCTCTGCCGAACTCCTATATTTTTCATGTTCTATTTTAGTAGGACTGGGTCAAAGGGCATGAGCTCATGGACCGTTGGATCAGCAACCAACCAATTTAATAGGATACAATATAGAACATAGAAGAATTCCAGATCCACAGATAGACGCATAATCACTAAAACAACCAGAATAAAAAATACTTTGTAGATGTTAGGAATGGAAATGAACATCTAATGATAGAATGCATGGAACAATACAGAAAAGAAAATCCAGAAAAGAAAAACAGACAATAAATGGGACAACCTAAGAAAATGTATTCAAACAATAAATGAAAATTTACCAATAAGAAAAGCCAAGAACAAACAAACATGGATGACAGATGAAATATTAGAGAAAATTTTAGAAAGAAAGAAGGATAAAAATACCCCAAAATACTCAATTATAGACAATGATATACGTAGCATGTGCAGAAGAGCGGGAAAAAAAGGATAGAAACAAAATGCAGTGAAATAGAGGAGATGCCCATACAACAGAAGTCAAAATTAATGTATAAAAAGATAAGACAACACAAATAAGAAAATCCTATAAATGGGGGTGGCAGCATTAAAGATAAAAATAGAAAAATTATATTTGATAGAACAGAAGTACTTACAAGATGTTCAGATTATGTGACAGAACTGTTTGACGACTTAAGGAACAAAAAAACCAACAATACACAAAATGATGGACTAGCAATACTGAAAGCAGAAGTAGAAAATGCAATAAAATCAATAAATGTGTAAAGCCTGCATGCTCGGACAACATAACAGTAGGCATAATAAAAAATCTAAATGAATTTGGTGGGCATATTATCACATAACTTTGCAATGACAAATATGAAATGGGACATATACCTAAAGGCCTAACATCATCAATATTCATACCATTACTTAAGTCGTCCAGGTTATGGACAGTACATAATATATAGAACTATAACTCTAATGAGTCACTTTAACTAAAATACTCCTCAAGATAATACATGCAAGAATTAAAAACAAGATAGACATAGAGGTCGGTGAAGAACAATTCGGTTTTAGAAAAAACAAACGAACCAGAGTAGCTATACTTAGTATCCGACTCAATTCATTTTCCGTTTGCGCTGAAGTTAGCGCAGAGGTCAGATCTCTCCAATTCATCTGTTCAAAGCTATTCTGTGCAGTTCTTGAATAGTATGAATATTTGTTGTTTTACTTTCTATAAGTATTGTTCTTCTGAGTATTTCTTTTGGTCTACCCCTTGCTCTTTTGCCTGTAGGTATCCATTCAAGAGATTGGAGGTCTATTCTGTTGGTGTCTGCGCGTAGGACATGCCCGATGAAGGACCAACAGCGTTTTCTGATAACATCTGTGATGAAATTGTGATGTGTTTCTTCTCTGATTTTATCATTCGATTTGAATTCACTCCAATGGGTGTTAGTTATCCTACGAAGTCATTTGTTCTCAAAACTCAGTAATTTCCTTCTGAAGATAAAGAGCTTTTCTAGTTCTCACATTCATATGATAGCACCGGAATAACGCAGGAATTAAATAAGCGCATTTTCGTGCGTGTGCTGATTGACTTTGACTTCCAGATATTAAACAGTCTGTTAAATGCACTTGGTGCTAGGGCACTGCGTGTAGTGATTTCTGTCATGACATCACCGTCGAGTGATAATTTGCTTCCTAGATTGGAGAATTTGTGTACTTTTTCAAGTTGTTGTCCATTTAAAGTAATTTCGTTTGGGAAATTGGTGAAGTCCATAATTTTTGATTTTGATGAATTGATTTGGAGACCTATTTGTCCTGCAATGAGTTTTAATCTATCAGTTTTTGTTTGTGCATCTTGATGGTTTTCACTCAATAGTGCAAGATCATCGGCAAAATCCAGGTCTTCTAATGTTGTTTTATTTATCCATTTGATTCCTAAATGTGTGTTGGATGTGCTTTTTCTCATAGCCCAGTCAATTGCGATATTGAATAGTAATGGTATCCGACTAGTGATAGATAAATACATAGAAGTCCAAAAAAGTATCTATATTTGCTTCAAACTCTACAGCTAGGCCTTTGACAGAGTCCAACATGACAATGTTATCAAATGTCTTCATGAAATAGGCTTAGATGAAAAAACTCATCAGACTAGTTAAAAATATATGGAACAGACTTCATTAATAAAGAGTGAAAACAGCTACTCACCATACATAGAAATAAGAAGAGGGGTAAGACAGTGATGTATTTTATCACCAAGCCTATTTAATATCTACACAGAAAATATCATTAAGAGTATAGAAGAAATTCCAGGACTCAAGATCAATGGGAAAATAATATATAACCTGAGATATGTAGAGGACACTGTTCTTTTAGCAGAAAGTGAACATGAACTTCAAAGACTAATAGGTCAAGTAAATAAATCAAGTAATGAATATGGACTGGATATAAATATTATTTTAAAAAACCATGATAATCAGCAAAGACACAGAAGAACAAGAGCTAAACATAATCATACATTTAGAGAAACTACAACAATTAAAACAGTATCAATATCTTGGACATGTGAAACAGAAGTTTAAAGGAGAATAGGAATAACTAAAAGTTCCTTCACTGACATGAGAAAAATACTAGCATCCAAACAAATTGCAAAAAAGTTAAAAATGAGAATTATAAAATGCTGCATCTATTCTATATTAATGTATGGCTCAGAAACATGGACACTAAATAAACAGTTACAAGGCAGAACTGTTGAGAACTGTAGAAGGCAGCCTTTAAGATGTGGGTATATAGAAGAATAGGAAAAACATCATTGAAGAAGAAGAAAACAAAGAGGCTCTAAAAACACTTAATACGAAGAATGAATTACTAAGAGAAATAAAGATCAGGTAAATAAAATATTATGGACACATTAAAAGACCTTATTGAAGAGCTTATTTTGAAGGTAAAGTAAAAGAGAAACGAGCAAGAGTTTGGCAGAGATACAAGTGTGAGAGTAACATCACAGAATGGACAGGTTACAGTCTAGCAGCGTGCACTACCAAGAAAAAAGACTGGATGTTGGAGGTCTGTTGCAGCCAACCTTCGTTCCGAAGACAGCACTTGATGATGATGATTTTAGTAGACTGAACGTGAATAATAATATTAATACATGCTTTTTCCATTATCTCAGGGTTAGTATAATAATAATAATAAATGATTATGTTGCTTATGATAATAATAATAATAATAATAATAATAATAATAATTAATAATAAATGTTCTTTTTGCACAAAGTGTTCACCAGTATAATGCAGTAATTCTGTTATAATCGTTACATCTTGTTAGAATGTAGGCCATAACTGAACTTTTGTTTATCTATACGACTGACACTTTTAAGATACAAGTCCCATTTATTAGCTGCATCTATTTAGATAACCTAGCATCATCATGCGAGTAGGACTTAGTAATTTCATTCATTCGTTCATTGGTACCATGCCTTCCGGCGTAGTCGATCATGTCTCTCCACAGTCTTTTATTTGTTATACATTTAAATATAGTTTCTGATGATTCTGCATCATGTCAGGCTTTCAAGACATCCAACATTTTCTCACGTTGTCTTACACTGTCTCTCTTACCCTCGATCTTTCCAGTTGTTATGATGTCCTCCAGCCAACCTCTTCTCATGACATAACCCAAGAACTGTGATTGTCATCTTCGCATACAGTTAATAAGTTCTCTATTTGAGTTGATGAGTTGTAGAATTATAGCATTAGTCTGTTTAGCTGTCCATGATATTGTTGTTTTTTTCAACATTCTTTTAAAAAAAAACAACTCTGTGGCCTCCAGATCTTTTCTTGCAATATTGTCAATTGTCCATGCTTCACTACCATATAATTGTATGGCCTTAGTAAATACTCTATGGAAAATCCCGCTAATGATTGACAACCGCCTCTTACTGTGGCGCATGTTGTTAGTTATTTAATGTATTTCTAGATTCCCGTGGTTAAATCACACTCAAAAATAACCTCAGGCGCTTACAACGACACTATGACAGATTGTAATTTTGTCATATATGCTCCATTTCCTGGCCTCGGTGTAACCATAATGTACTCCATTTCAGACTTCTGTATTGCAAAACTGTGCTCAAATTTAGGCCTCAACAATACTCACTTAGATAATTTACTGAACGATTGTCATTTTTGAGACATGACCACAAATTTTCTGCATATGTGTTCAAAGAATGTATATTTACATTCAACAACGTTTCCATATTTTAATACAACTAGATAAATATATATAGCTTTATGGGTGTTCCTGAAATATCAAATACCACGGGTGACGTTTTCAAATGTTCAAAAAACCTGGAAAAACTTCTTCAAAGTTATGTATATGGATTACAAACGAACTGAATATATTGCAGATAGTGTAAGTATACAAAGTGAGATCTATTATAATATGTAGCCGGGGTACTTCAGTTATGCTAATTCATTGATAAAAAAGGACCTATGAATATCATTAAGCCTGTTTGAATACAGTTATGCTGTAATTAGCATCTATTAACAATATCAGTGACAAAAAACAAATCAAACACAGACTTTTGGACAGATCTAAACATAGCAAAGACTGCATCCTCAGTCTATATTTTTGAAAATGCAATCTAACATATTTTGGACATATAAAATAACATATTTGTTTAGACGTATTAATGGTGCTGGGAAAATTTCTAGGCTCGAGAAAACGAGACAGACTAAAGCTATGACATTCTGAATATCACACTGGACAAAAATCAGACAGCTTGCACAGAACCGAGAAGTTTGCAAATTGGCAGTGAGAATAACGTACTACACAGGACAAGTCACACAGATAAATAGTTGGTGGGTTGGTTGCTGATCCAGCGGTCCATGGGCTAATGCCATTTGACTTAATACCATTGTGTGATATATGCATGTGTTTGTGAGGTGTTGTTTTGTTCCATATGATGTGTTCCATGTATTTTGCCCTGGAGGGAAAATCATTTTCCTGACGTCATCCAGCGCTAGACAACGAAAAAGGTGGGTGGTCAACACTTTTATAGGGATGAATGCAAAGCCGGCACACTGGAATGTGTTGTAGTTGTATTCTGTTAGGTGATTGTTAAGCTGTACATGTTGTGTGCGCAGTCGGCAGATGATATTTTTGGTCTTTCACTTCCAGGTGGTTGATGTTTTCTTTAGGATTTGGGCTGGTCATACATTTATATATTTCCTTCCAGGTGTTTCCCATGGCCCATCTGTTCATCCAATTTTCTTTGTTCCCATATTTCAACATCATTTTAACTGTGTGCACGGTTGTTTGTGTATATTGCTGTTCTTGTGCTCCCTTCTTTGCTAGTATGTCTGCCTTGTCATTGCCAAGTATGTTTGAGTGACCAGGAATCCACTGCATAACAGTGATGACTTCATAAGATGTAAGTAGCTATTTCAACTAACTCAGGCTTACAATGACCATCGCATTCTATTGCTTGAAGTGCGGACATAGTCTGTAAAAATCATAATGTTTTGTAATTTTGATGGAAAGCCATCAAACATGGTCTTCAGGTGATGATACAAGGCAACTTTTAGTGCTGTTATTGCAGCCTCATAATTAGATCATATCTCCACACAAGCATCAAACTACTCATCAGATGTTTTGCCTGGATATGTTATATAGACACCATAACCTGTTTTGATGGTGGTTTTGAAAGCAGACCCATCAGCATCCATTTTTTGGGTAGGTGTCTATTGTTTCAGAAAACACATATGTTTCTTTCATAAGACTTACCTGGGTAGGAACTTTTCATTACATTATCTCTTAATTGTGTCTTGATTTCCGACAATTTAAAACCTGCGTGCGGTGGTAAACATTTTTCTACACTTTGCAGTTTTTGTCTCTTGTCTGGGAGGTGATAAATGTTTTTTTCATTTTATTGACATAGCTAAGGACTGACTTTTGTATTATTTTGTGGTTTTGTTGCCAGTTTTTTATAAGTTCTTTATTTGGGTGGTTTTTTTCATTCTTTTACTTCTTTCATAAGCCTCCACTGCAGCCATATCTCTCCGATTCTCTAGGGTTCTACATTTGTAAATATTTCACATGCAGCCGTTGGTGTAGATCTCATTGATCCACTGATAATGCGTAGTGCATTGTTCTGCATTCTGTCTAGGGATTCTACATGTGTCTTGTCAGGAGTGTATTGTTGTATTCTAAAACAGAACGTATGTACCCAAGATATAGTCCTCCCAAGATGTGCCAGTGCGTTTTTTCAGTAGTTGTAAAAATCAACATCAGTTGATATTGTCGATCCAGCGTACTCTATGTATACTCCTGGCTCTTCTTTCTACTTCTCCGCTCTTCATATATGCTTTACATACTAATGAATCACGCGGTATTCTTTTTAGATGACCGAACCACTGTATCTGTTGGTTTTGTATGTATTGTAAAATTAAAATGACACCCAATCTTTCTCTTAAGACCTCGCTTCTAATTCTGTGTCTTGTGGTCACTCCTGTGGATTTTCTCAGACATATCATCTCTGTTTTAACCAGATGTCTCTTATGTTTTGTTGTTAAGGGCCATGTTTGACATTAGTAGCACATGTTTGGAATGAATATACTTTAGATAAGATGTTTTTTGTTGTCATTGATGCATTTTGTGTTGCAATAAAGGGGATAATTGACCTAGTATTTGATTCGCTTTGCTACACCGAATGTCTAATTCAGTGTCCAAAAGTACTCGTGTAGTCTTCTTAAATCTCCATTTAGTCTTTTGGCTGCACTTTCAATATTCTCATGACTGCCGTGTTGTTAGGCCATCAACATAGATGGCTTTTTCAGCTTTCATATGTTTGGCAACGTCATTAATGTCAATGAGAAAGAGGATGATGCAGCTCAAAGCAGAACCCTGTGGTAAGCCTTCCTCTAGAACTTCTTTAGGTAAGTTGCATCATTTATCTTGTCTGGATTATACTGTCAGTATGTTATCCAGTTATATAGCTTTCCACTAATTCCCCCCTCTATCATCTTCATCAAGAGACTCTTTCTTCTACATACTCGATCATAAGTCAAAGAAGATGGCTACAGTGTGTTTGTTTTCCTGGAATCCATCAAGGATTTTCTGTGTCATCCTAAATAGTTGGTCTTCTGTGCAACTGCCTTTTCTGAAGCCAGCCTGTTCATGTCAGATGATGATTGAGCTCTAGAATCACCAGTAAAGGTGTACGTTAACTATTCTTTCTGCCAATTTCCCAAGAAATGATGTTAGGGATATGGTGCCGTAGCTTTTGGGTTCATCTGGAGGCTTGTTAATTTTCAGGATGGAAACGATGTGAGCATTTCTCCAGTGTATAGGCAGTTTTCCATTTCTCCAGGTCATATTTATTAGTTTAAGGAGTAATTCTTTCCCTGATGTGCCCATGTGTGCTAACATTTCCTTAAAAATTTGTATCTGGTCCAGGAGACTTTCTTGGCTTTAGTTTCTTCAGCCCTTGTTGGAGTACCTGCAAATTAAAGTCATCTTCAAATATTGATGTGCTAGAAGTTTGAATTTTTTTTAAAATTTTTTTTTGCTGCTCAGTAGATACAGATGCTTCTTGTCAGCCTCAGATAGCTTCCCTACTCTCAAACTGTTCACTCTGGCAAACAAGTGATTAAAGTGTTCTGCCTTTTTCTGATATATGGTGATTTTTCTATTTCCATCTATCACAGGTTTGTCGGTTGTTCTTCTTTTACCAGACAAATTGATAATCAGCGCCCAAGCCTTTCTAACATTTTTCCTTAGATCTAAATTAGCGCACGTTTTTGCCCATTATTATTAGGTTTTTTTTACCATGTTCGGCCTTCTTCACTATTAGTTTTACTTTTGTACATATTTTATTGTAAAGAATTTTTGCTTCTTGTGAAGGTGCGATTTCCAGGGCTTCTCTTGCTTTTTTCCTCTCAAGGATTCCAACTTGGATGTCTTTATTGTAGAATGGTTTGTAAGATTTCATACTGCCCCTTGGGATGCATTGTGATGCTGAATTGAGGATAACTTTTGTCACTTCAACAGTAAATGTTTCTACGTCACAGCTTTTGATATGTCATAGCAGAAAATCCGATGTTTCTTGTATAGTTTCCAATCAGTCTTGTACAAATTTCAGCGAGTTTTCTGTTTGAAATATGCTTTGTTGGGTGTAGTTATGGTGATGAGGATTGGTCTATGGTCACTTCCGATGTCATCAACGATTTCTAGAGAGCAATAGTCTATTATATCAGATGAACAGATAGTCAAGTCAGGTCGACTTAGAGATAGATGACTTCGTGAAGGACAGACAGGTGTGTTGTTTCACAGAGCTCCTCCAAATATCCTCCTGTCTTATTATAGTTATGGTAACACCAATGGACATTAAATTCTTCAGCAAGTATTGTTTTGAGAAATTGTGTTGTATGGATTTCCGGTAAAGTTCATGTTGTCTCAGGTGGGCTATATATGTTGTAGATTGTGTATACTCCTCCAGTGTGCCAGATGGTCACCTTCTTCATGTCTGTGGGATGGGTTGTTAGATGGATGACATGTCCTTGAATGTCGTTCATGATATAAGTAATTATGCCACGGCAGTTGGCCCACTTACAGGCATAGCTGATATATCCTGACAGATATGGGTCAGTGTCTTTGTGTAGAGTCTCATGTAAGAGGGTCACGTGTATTATGTGTAGTAAATTAGCAATCTCAAGTTTTTTTAAAATTTTGTATACCACAGATGTTCAGTTTTATGATGTTAAGCAAAGACCTTGTTTTATCACAATTTTATCACAAGCTTACCATATTGACAGCTTGGCCCAAACCAGGTGTTTATACATAATAGGTCGCCGTTGCATTCACCGTTAGCATCACAATCTGTGTAGGGGCACCGACATTTAAACTCACAGTTTTGTCCAAACCAACCTTTATCACAATCTGTTGATGACATTGAGACGATGAGGAGACAACGGAGTGTCTACAAATTACGTCAATTCCTCCGAAGAGGGATTAATGGATCATTGCATAAAATAATGGCGGCATAATCCATTTCCATTTTCTAGACTATATGCTGCTGAAAATCTGGAAGGACAATTGTCCTGCTACAAGAGAGATTTAGAGGAAGATTGAGAATGAACGTTGAACGTCAACAATTAGGGAGCAGATCTAAAAAAGTTGAACAACAGGGAGGAAGGGATTGACAAATTTTGACATCAACAAAATTGTTAGTTCAAACAATTAAATTGTTTAAATATCAAACAATTCTTCCCAGAATATCTCTAAGTCATGCAGTTTTTCTTGTACTTTTTCTGTGGTGTGAACTAAATATTTGTTGATATAATTCAGCAGAATATCCAAGAATACTTGATATATTATTGAAAGGGGGTGTGGGTCATACATTGACAAATTATTCTTGAGGCAATTTATGGACATCCCCCCAAGTAGCAATATATATTTTTAATCTTGAATGAATGCGAGACACTGCAGTAACTCTGTATACTTGTAGATAAATATCAACAACAAAATTATAAAATAGGTTACATGAGTTTTACCGAGAACCTACAACTAAACAAATCGAGGTTTCAACTAAAAGTTAAAATCTTGATAAAAACATCGTGTCTCTATCGTGATAAATATATTTAGAAATGTGTGTTGTCCCGATATTGATAAAGACTCTTTGGACAAAACGTCGATGTGCAAGGTTATACGATGTCTATAAAACTTATTTCATGAATTTTATATTTTTAAATATTGTTGCAGTCCCATACTTACTCGTGTCTCCGTCCCAATAACCCTCGATGAATATTCAGAATCTGTCCCATCATATGTAGATTATGTAATCTTCGGATCTTTCTAGAAATGACATATTGTTTCTCCATCACACTGGCCATCCCCTTTTCTATTTTTCTTTGTAAGTGTATGTTATTATCTCCAGCATCGTTTTTTCACTCTGTAGTAAATCAATGACTGCTTTTATTCTGTCAGCTCTAACCCAGTAATGCTTTACTGGCCACAATACTGCAACGTCGTTCGCCAATGAGTTTGATTTCTCGTTGCCTCGGACACCTTCATCTAGCTACTACTTTGTATAACCCAGTTGTTCAGCACACAATACTGGGTCACACAGCCATTCGTTTCTTAACATGCATCTTCACATCCCATACAGTATTCATTGTGAATCTGAGAGTATTGCGTGTGTGTATGTGTGTATATATATTTTTATTTTTTTATTTTTTTTTATATATGTTTATATGTATATATATATATATATATAGGTCTATAATATATATATATATATATATATATATACGAGGCGTGTTCAAATGAAAACGGGACTTGTGGATTTATTTAAAAAGTATCATACGCAATTTAATATTTTCAACGGAATTGAACAAAGCAACCACTTGTGAATAAGAATGCACCTGGGTTCATCAGAAAAAATCTCCGTATGCATTTAGGCAAGCATCCCACTGTTTAGGTAGACGTCGAATGCCGTCCGAGAAAAAGTTGCGTGGCTGTTCCGATAGTTCAATTTCTTCCGAACAACCATGTGGGCTGTCCCAATTGACATATGGAATTCTTCTGCAAGCGAACGAATGCACCGACGACGGTCAGTCAGTACTGCTTTATCAAGCACGGCTATGGCTTCTTCTGTTGCAACAATATGCGCCTGACCTGGCCGTGCAAGATCTGCCGTTAACTCACGTCCGTCTTTAAACATACGCACCCACTCCATCACTCTGGTCCTCGACAAACATTTGTCACCATATGCTGCCTTCATTCTCCGATGAATGTCTACTGCTTGACATCCTTCAAATGAAAGGAACTGGATCACAGCACGCTGATTCACTTTGGACGGGTTCGGAATCACACCCGCCATATTGTTAACAGTCTTCTGCAGCACATATGCATGCTGGGAAGATGAACACGTGACCGTATGTAAATTATTGGATACTCATTACTAGTGCAAAATGTCATCAATATCAGTGCGCTCTATCACGCGTGGTGTAACAAGTCCCGTTTTCATTTGAACACGCCTCGTATATATATATATATATATATATATATATATATATATATATATATATATATATGTATATATACACACACACACTGAATAACATTAAAACCGCACCGATATTTTATATACTGTTGCCGAGAAGCTGGGGAAAATGTGTGAGAATGAATTTTCCCTGTCGTGAGGTAAAGTTCGAATGTCTACCGGAATGAAAAGTCAAACCACGGGTTTGTGTACAGTATACACGAAATCAATGAAAAATACACGAGCAACACGATTCCCAGCGGCTATGATCCTGAAAATTGGTAGGCGTTTTTGCAGTATATTCGATATAAAAGGGATATTGAGACAAATTGCCCAATCTATGTGATTGACATGCCACGACTATCTGAAAATGACCGTCTATGAGTCATTGATATGTTTGAGCCCAGAATGAACTTGTAGGTCATTGCTGGAAGGATGAATTGTCATCACAGCACTATTGTACGCCTCAATGAGTGTAACGAACCACTGAAAGTGCCCGGTATAGACTTTGAAGTAGCTAACCATGAGGAACTACCCCTCCGCAAGATTGTCTTATTGTGCTGAGTCACCCAAGGAATTGTTCTCTCCCGGTAAGTCAAATAGAAAGAGCATTAGTTGACAGTCGTGGGCAAGTCTCTCGAATGACAGTCATGCGACGACTCAGAATAGCATGCCTTACTACAAGATGACCTTATGTTTAGCCAAACTTGACTCACAGACATAGCCAGCAGCGCCTACAATGGACAGAGTAACATGTCAGATGGACTAGATTGCAGTGGAATACTGTCCTATTCACAGACGAGAGACGCGAACAGATCCACCCTCTCCTTGTGGAGGGGCGTATGCGGATTTAGCGAACTTGTGGAGAACGCTTTGCAGATTGCTGTGATCGTCTATACTACCGATTTAGAGGTGGCAGTATTCACATTTGTGAGAGATTCAGTATTCACATTTGGGAGGAATTCAGTATTCACATTTGTGAGGGATTTAGTATTCACATTTGGGAGGGATTCAGTATTCACATTTGTGAGGGATTCAGTTTTCACATTTGGGAGGGATTCAGTATTCACATTTGGGAGGGATTCAGTATTCACATTTGGGAGGGATTCAGTATTCACATTTGGGAGGGATTCAGTATTCACATTTGGGAGGGATTCAGTATTCACATTTGGGAGGGATTCAGTATTCACATTTGGGAGGGATTCAGTTTTCACTATAGCTTACCTCTGCACGTTTTCCGTAGAAATGTTAATGTTGTAAGATATAGAGCTGAGGTTCTGGGTGTATTGGTTGTTCTCGCGTTCACAAATTATCCAGACTTGCAGCACCTCCAGCAAAATACTCACGTGCGCACACCACATGCATTGCACAACAATATATACAGCAGGAGAATATCGTGACGATTGAATGGCCTGCCTTATCACCAGACATGTCCCCTATAGAAGATCTGTGGGACGAGCTTGATCGCAGAGTCTACAGACAAGGGTCTCCAGAAAATTTGCAAGAGTTAGAAGCTGATCTTACATGTAAGTGGGACTGATTCCTTGGAATTTCCATCAGAGACTTGTGCTTTCCATTAGGAAACGCTGCAACCTTGTTTGCACGCTCTCAGTGACATATCGGACACGGAGGTTAGCGTGAAAGGTTTTTTTTATTATTGGTTGCCATTTTGATGTTCTCCCTTGCCTGCACATTATGCAATGCATTGCATAACAGAGTAGGCATAATGAAAAAGGTACCACGCACAAACTGGGAAGCGGACAGCAAAGTCTTGAAAAGTTTATACACAGGTAGAGTTACGTCAGTACTAGAGTATGGCATCGCAGCCTGGGCCACAACATCTAAAACACAATTCAATAAAATAAACAAAACCCAGAATCAAGCTACACGTATTATCACTGCATCTATTAAATCTACACACATAAATACATTAACAGTAACTGGATTTCAGTCAATGGAAGATAGAACGGACATGAAAGTAGTTCAATAAGCCGTTTCATTTCCTAAGGCCACTATCACCATTGATGAGGCCTTTACATGTGAATCCCGTAATGTCAATTACGTGATTATGTGTAAACGCTGCGGCAAGCAGTATATCGGTGAAACTGGCCTAAGATTGAGCGACTACTTATGTAACCATCTTCATGCCATCAAGCACAGAAAACCTACTCCTGTTGCTACACACTTCAACAGCGTATGCCACCTTGGTGTTGTTGATATTTAGATCACTGCCATCAAATCATGCCCCACCGACTATAGATCTATGTACGCTCCAAAAAAATCGTATTTTTGTTAGTTGGGTACCCTCAAGCCATTTGGACGCAATTCCGACCTCTCTTTTGTCTAGTCATCGGTTGGTGTGGTCTTTGCCTTTATTCATTTTGTTCCATTATTTACATCATCTGTTTTTCGTTTCGTTTCCACATAGATTTACGTTTTTATGTACTTCCTGTTCCTATCTTTACGGCATCTTGCATCCACATTTCGCTTGAACAAGTTTGTGTGTCGTTGTCATTTCTACTTGTTATCTTTTGATGTTATATGTGCGTATCTTAATGAATGCCTTTTGGTCAAAACGTCGATTATGTCCTTTGTATTGTTATTTGTATGATTATACCCTGTATTGTTGTGTATATTATTTCACCTGAGCTTCCGACAGTGATAGTGTGTTAGTCGTCGTTCAGTAAGACGGTATTACCTGTATCCCACTATGTTCCTGAATTATACAGATGATGCCTTTTTAATGTGATTAAGTATATATATATATATTTATTTATATATATTTATATATAATATACCATGTAATATATTATTTCCAGAACGTTGTCCTTGCTATGGCTGCTCTGAACTACTCGCGAACTTAAGCCAAATGTCCTGTCTCTGCCAGTGTCGTCTCTAAACATTCTATATCTGTTGTCGATCTTCTTATTGGTCGACTTCTGCCTCTGTTATTGTCCACGATGACCACCATTATTATTTTTTCTATAGCATTATGTTTACTGATGTGTCCAAAGAATCTCAGCTTTCTTGTTATAATATTATGAAGACTCCAGCCCACTTCTCTGCTTACCCTGCTCCTCACTTGTGTGTGTGTGCGTGCGTGCGTGCGTGTACCTTACATTACACACTGAATTGGACACACATCTAAATCTTGCACCATAATGTCACACTGAACTTTGACCAGGACACACGTTTTTGACTTCCATACATCCACGATGAACTAGGCAACAATATGTGACTTGTATCCTACATTCAGACTGCACTAGACAATCATCTGAGACTTGTATATTACATTCAGACTAAACTAGGATTGCAAAAGAAACGCATTGCTCTCGGCGGACCCAGGGTTAGCAGATAACAAAGATCCCAAATGTACCTCCCTGGAAACAGAAATACAGCAGCTCGATCTGATTCTGGCCAAATCATTTGGGTATCGTGTCCGAGAATGTGGAGATAGCAGATGGAAAGGGATTTGACTGCAAAAGAGACAATATCTCCAACACGATTAGCATCACCACATACAGCGAAATTGTCGACATACAGTGACGCCAGTTAGTCCAGTCAGAACATTAGAGGGCGGTCAGTGCAAAAGGCACGTAAAGGTGGATGCAAGGCGAGAAACAAATATATGTCATGAGTAAAATGACACAATGAAAGGGCAGAACAGCGCCAGAGGGCAGCGCGAACTGCAAACAGAAAGTGGAAAGTTCCTAGGAAAGGTGAACTACAAGCTCTGTTAGCTTGAGACGAGCTTCTAGTTATCTGTATACCTCATAGGCAGAGACCCAGACCCAATCATGGGCGTTCGGAAAAGCAAGAAGACCTAACCCAACTCTAATGTCGAGCCTTCCTAAACCGGAAATATACTCGCGAAGAGAAAGGGTGTCGTACTCGATTAGCTTAGGCAAAAATGGTACAACGATTTTAACCCTGGCCCAACTCTACTGTCAAGCTTTCCTATACCGGAAACACACTTGCAGAGAGAAAGGGTTCAGTACCTGTTGGGTTCTGGCGTTATTGGGACAAGGTCGCTCAGCTCGAGAACGCCTTGCTCTCAAACGTGTGGTGTGAGACTCGAACTTGGGCGAGGGGTTCACGATGTCTGTGAACGACGCCTCATGTAGGAGGGCGAACGAGCCAGGGTCCAACTCTTCTGGCGAGTTCTTCCTCATTCGGAACCAGGTTCGCGGATGAGAAACGGTTCAGTACCCGATGGACACAGGCATAGTGCGTCCAATTGCACGAGATGGGTTCATAGACGGGGGAACACCTCGTGCCAGATAGACGCGCTCGACAAGCGTCTTGGCGAAGAGGCACTACACATCAGCGTGCCCGGCGACAGATAGACATTCTGTCACGGACTAGGGAAGCCTACCCGAATTAAAGGCATAATGAAACGGATTTGCTGGACCTCAGACGTCCTGACCACAAGTGGCCAACCGAGGTGCAAATAACACAGTTTTACTGTTGAAACTTGCAGCACAACGTACTTCATACTCCCCGTCCGACATCACACGAATTATTCGTTGTGATAAGAAGACTAAACTAGACAATCATGTGAGACGTGTATCCTACATTCAGACTGAACTAGACAATCATCTGATACTTGTATTCTACATTCAGACTGAACTAGGCAATCATCTGAGGCTTGTATCCTACATTCAGACTGAACTAGACAATCATCTGAGGCTTGTATCCTACATTCAGACTGAACTAGACAATCATCTGAGACTTGTATCCTACATTCAGACTGAACTAGACAATCATCTGAGACTTGTATCCTACATTCATACTAAACTAGATAATCATCTGAGACGTGTATCCTACATTCAGACTAAACTAGACAATCATCTGAGACTTGTATCCTACATCCAGACTAAACTAGACAATCATCTGAGACTTGTATCCTACATTCAGACTGAACTAGACAATCATCTGAGACTTGTATCCTACATTCAGACTACACTAGACAATCATCTGAGACTTGTATCCTACATTCAGACTAAACTAGACAATCATCTGAGACTTGTATCCTACATTCAGACTAAACTAGACAATCATCTGAGACTTGTATCCTACATTCAGACTGATCTAGACAATCATCTGAGATTTGTATCCTACATTCAGACTAAACTAGACAATCATCTGAGACTTGTATCCTACATTCAGACTGATCTAGACAATCATCTGAGATTTGTATCCTACATTCAGACTAAACTAGACAATCATCTGAGACTCGTATCCTACATTCAGACTACACTAGACAATCATCTGAGACTCGTATCCTACATTCAGACTACACTAGACAATCATCTGAGACTTGTATCCTACATTCAGACTAAACTAGACAATCATCTGAGACGTGTATCCTACATTCAGACTGAACTAGACAATCATCTGATACTTGTATCCTACATTCAGACTGAACTAGACAATCATCTGAGACTTGTATCCAACATTCAGACTGAACTAGACAATCATCTGAGACTTGTATCCTACATTCAGACTATAGACAATCATCTGAGACTTGAATCCTACATTCAGACTGAACTAGACAATCATCTGAAACGTGTATCCTACATTCAGACTGATCTAGACAATCATCTGAGACTTGTATCCTACATTCAGACAGAACTAGACAATCATCAGAGACTTGTATCCTACAGTCAGACTAAACTAGACAATCATCTGAGACTTGTATCCTACATTCATACTAAACTAGACAATCATCTGAGACTTGTATCCTACATTCAGACTGAACTAGACAATCATCTGAGACTTGTATCCTACATTAAGACTAAATTAGACAATCATATAAGACTTATATAAGTTCCAAATAAAAAATGTCCATGAAAAAACAATATTAAACATATATATATATATATATATATAATCTGGAGCTGATAATAAAACTTTCTTGTGACTCACTGGGAACAATTGGTGCATTTTCTAATCCCTTCGGGACTATATCATTACCATCACCGCCGGTATCATTATCATTATGATAATTATCCTCATCACTATCATCATTCTATACACAACTACAGAAACACTACTACTATGCTACAACTAGATTCAATAAAATGTGAAGACATTGATCGTACCACATGAGATCCAACGCACGAGAACAATTAGAATCACAGCTTTAAGACATCGAGACGTGAAATTGAACTCGCTCCCAATCGTCATTATACCAATTCTGGTCTCATCGCTGTTTCAAGTTTTTAAAATAAACAGAAACATTAAAACTAGTTATAATGTTGTCCCACACAGACAATTGTTTATTGTTTATTTTCACATATTTCATTTAATTAATAAACATTTTTTTGTATGTTAAGAAACATACAACATGTATGTTTCATAATAATTCTATATCTTAACCCCGACATAAAATATATGTTTCATAATGGTTCTAGATCTCAACCCCAAAACACTTTCCGATAAACAATTACTAACAGACAATGTCTTAAGAGAGAATTACTGACAGACAACTTTCCGACAGACAAACAGACACCTTCCCGACAGCAAATTTTCCGACAGTTAACTTTCCGACAGACAACTTCCTGACATACAATTACCAAATAACAACATTCCCGACATAAAATTACCAATAGAAAACATACGACGGACAACTTGCCGATAAACAATTACCAACAGACAACGTCCTTTCAGACAATTATCAACAGATAACTTCTGTACAGACAATTGCTAACAAACAACGTTCCGACAGAACGTTATCATCAGACAATTACTAACAGACAACGTTGATGCAGACAATTACCCACAAACAATTTCTCGACAGACAATTACCAACAGCCATCTTCCCGGCTATTATCATCAAACACCTTTCCGAAAGAAAATTACCAACATAAATAACTAACCCGACGGATAATTTCACAGGAGAGAATTTTCGACAGACAACTTCCAGACAAAAACAATAAACATACGTATACATACATGTATATATATATATATAGGCTGCACTAAAATAGTTTGTAGTTTCAAAGAAAAGAATAAATGTTATGTTTATGTTTATTTACACATTATGTAACACCATCAGGTGCCATGCCGAGTGTCGTACGAAATAATTATCTGAAGTTCAGTTTGTGACATTTTCTCGTGTTACATACAATCCGTCGGGGAACTTCTCTGTCTTCCTTTGTCTCTTCTCCCTTTAATATTTCCGGTGGTTACTAAATATTCAAGTTTTGCTTTTCTCATCACATGCCTAAAAATCTTGACTGCCATCTTATAATTTTTGCGATAATGTGTTGTTTTTTAAACTCTATCACCTCTGATGACATCTACATTAGTCGTCTTAGCTATATGTAGTGTTTTCATTAGTTCTTCTAAAAACTAATCACATCTCAGTAACATCCAGCTCCCTTAGCTATATGTAGTATTGTCATTAGTTCTTCTAAAAACTTATCACATCTCAGTAACATCCAGCTCCCTTAGAATTATTTCAATTTGCCATCCATGCTTCACATTGTTTTAATAAAGACTATATAACATCGTAGCACTCAAATTCTCATGTACAATCATACTAGATTGCATATCATGTTTTTTATAATTTTTTGAAATACTCATTGGGCTTCTGCTCTCCTGCTCTGTATTGCAATGGAATACTGGTCCAAAAAAAATGTTGAAATGACACCGCGACTTGATCCACTTGATTCAATTTGTCAACATATATATTACTACAACAATCTGTGCTGTGTACGTTTCTTTGAGATACCCATTACTTCGGTTTTCTTATTGCAACTGAAGCCTTTGTTTTCACTTCCTTGAGAGAAATTGTAAACTTAGTTCAATGACTATTGTTGTTGTTGTTTTTATTGTTGATATCCAAATGCTGATGAGTAATGCTACTTTTGTCAGCACAAATGCCATTCTTAAAAAAGTGCAAGTCATTTGAAGTTGACATAGTGATCCACACAGTAAGTAAGTGACTGTTAAGGCTGTCTGTATATGTTTTTTTTCTGGCAGTTGAAAGGTAAGGGCATTCAATAAGGTATTCCACTTTTTCATTGTGATGAGAACAGTATCTATAAGTGGGTAGTTGCTGGGTTTTAATACGGTTTACATGGCTATTGATCCTTGCGTGTCCTGTTCGAAACTGAAAGATAGGAGTGTTCAATGGCTGTAAAACATTTGCAATACGGAAAATATGTTGCCCTATCTTGTGAGACTATTCAACAGTAGGTATGTACGGAAAACATACTCTATGCTCGAATATTGATAGGAGGTAACGTATTATATTTATTAGATATACACATTCGATAAAACAAAACAAAAAACTAAGGTACCAGATAAATTGTAGAAGAACAGGAGCTAAACATAAAATTACATAGGGAGACACCATAACAAGTAGATCAGTATCAATATCTCATACACAAAATCACAAACAACGCTAGATGCGAAACAGATTAAAATGAGAATAGGAATGGCTAAAAGTAAATCCAATGATATGAAGAAATGCATCATCCAGTGCATATTCTTTTCAGAACGTGGTCTTCCTTATGGATTCTCTGAACTCGAATGGTTGTGGTCGAGTTGACCTGTCGCAGCTAGAGACATGTTTAAGCCATCTGATATATTACTGCACCATCGTCGGCTAGGACGCCCTCTTCCCCTGTTGCCGTTAACTCTGCCTTCAGTTATTAATCTCTCCATGCTGTTATGGCTCCTTATATGACCAAAAAACACAGCTTTCTTGCTAAGATGTTATTAAGGATTATACACCACTCTTCGAAGTTAATTGATCTGAACACTTCTTGAATTGTCTTTTTAGCTGTCCATGGTATACGTAAAATTCTTCTATAGCATCTCATTTCGAAATCAGCTATTCTCTTTGCTATTGTTTTATTAATGTTCGTGTCTCACAAACGTATATTTCCACTGGAAATACGCATGTTCTGATCATGCATAGTTTAGCTATGCTGCCACAGATACGGTCGTCGTTCAATCATGCGATGCCTTACTGCAAATGCAGAGAACATTTATTAGATAGAAAGATGTATAAGCACCGTTAAAAAAAAAGGAACACGATATAATATCCGCCGAGCCCCTTAAGACTTTACAGAAATATTATGGCCATAACTAATCTCAAATAAGATCCTATGTATGGGTATCCTGTGTAGTGGAGCACATGGCCTGTGGTTAGAACGCTATTCTTAGACCATTGAGGTCACGGGTTCAATATACGGTTGGAAGAGAATTTTTTTCTGTCGGATGTACAATCAAAATTCTTCCTGTACATGTCGCGGCGTCTGTTTTCGTCAGGAGTTCAGAACATCCACAAAGACGATCGTTCTAGAAAAGAAATTCCACATAATAGGCCCGTAGACAGTAAATCCAAACATGAACTTTAGTATGAATGGCCAAATGGCGGACAAAACACACAAAAATCTCCTATAACGATTGTTTACAACAATGTCATCAAAGAGGAATACACTAATTATCTTTTCCTGGTATACCCCACCCCGCTCCTTCCTTGAGGAGATCATATCTACTGCCCTGATCATGAATAGTATGGCTAAATACATTCTTAATAAGTAGTTGGTGTTGCATTTAGAATCATGCATTTTTATTGTGTATATTTAATTACCAAAACACTCACAGCGACTTGATATTTCTGTATTGATTCAGGACTAAAAGATCACATCAAAATTTCATCACAGATGTCATCAGAAAATGCCGTTGGTCCTACATCGGACATGTCCTACGAGCAGACACCAACAGAATACACCACCAATCTCTTGAATGGATACCTACAGGTAAAAGAGCAAGCGGTAGACTAAAAGAAACACTCAGTAGAACAATACTTAGAGAAAGTAAAACAACCAATATTCATACTATTCAAGAACTGCACAGAATAGCTTTGAACAGACAGAATTGGAGAGATCTGACCTCTGCCCTATTCTCTAACTTCAGCGCATAAGGAAAATGAATGAATGAATGAAAACGACACTGTCAATATTTCACTCTGCAAATATAATATTTTGGATGGTTTGGACATGTAGGCCTATGCCGACATTATTTCCTGGAGAGAAAAAAAACGATATTGCAGGGTACAGTCAAGGGAATAGGAGACAGATGAGTTAAAAGAAAATAATTAATAAGTGGGATTGCTGTAAAACTGTATCAAAACTGTACTTACGTAGAACAAAATAATTAAATAGTTTTACGATGATTGTAAAAGCTCATCAAAACTTGTGTTCTACGTAGTTACTAAAGAAGTTCATGGGCAGGCAATATCAAAGATTGGTCAGATCAAGCTTTTTTCTTCACTTATCCGCATCTCTGAATATAGAAATCTTTGTACGAATATGTTCTAGATCTAATGTAGTACACCAACATACCTGACTGTGTTGATACATTCAATGTAGTACACCAACGTACCTGACTGTGTTGATATATTAAATGTAGCACCCCTACTTCCTTGGCTCTGTATGATGGTACATTCAATGTAGCACCACTACGAACCTGTGTCACACAGTGTGTGTATGTTGATGCATCCATTGTAACACCTCTATGACCCTGACGAGTTATGAGTTTCTTGATATGTGTGTGTGTACAACCATGTTTCTGTCCTGTATTAATTTTGTCTATAACAATAAATTGACGTTAGTTTATATAAGGGGGTCGTTTACCTCAAACTATGATAAATCTTCACTGAACACTGCAACGACCTTTATCATTGTAAATGTGTCTTCTTTGTGACGAAAACTGATGACGTTTTCAGTACACAACAAAATAATAGCACATTTGAATGACAACACGATTTTTGTGAAACAAATATTTTCAAGACAATTTCAACCACGTCTCTTTCAACCTAAAGCGGAAGTGTGTCATGTGACGTATTCCTTCCAGAACGTTGTCTTCCCAATGAACTCTCTGAACCTCTCTCTGTCTTGGGCGATGTGGCTTGCATTTTCTAGCGATGTATTCATATTATCTTTAATGTCGTCAGTCCATCGTCTTCTTGGTCTTCCCCTTCTCCTAAACCCAGATACTCTTCCCTCCATTATTTGTCTTTCTAAACAGTTATGTCTCTTTATATGAGCAAACAGGCGTAGTTTTCTTTTTGTTATTGTGTTTAGTAACCAACACTCTGGAATATTCAGTGTGTTTATAATATCTGAGTTTCTGATTTTATCCTTCCATAATATTCTAAGTATCTTTCTGTAGCATTTCAGATCGAAGGCGTTGATCTTCTTTGCCGCTGTTTTACTTAGAGTCCATGTTTCACAGCCGTATGTTGCAACCGGAAAAATAAAAGTTCGTAACATTAGCACTTTCGTTTCTATTTTGTTGTTTTTCCATATGTTTTTCAGCCGTGTTATTTTGCGGAAGTATATTTGCTATATCAAGCCGTGCTAGTTTTTATCCTTAAGCAACTTTATATTAAACATTAGGGGCAGACAGTCAAGGTTTCTATAATTTTTAGGGCATGTGCTGAGAAGAACACAGCTTGAACACTTAATAACCACTGGAAAGATCAAGGGGAGAAGAGATATGGGACGACAATGAGAAAAGTTACTAGATGGACTTGTAATGTGGTATGGTAGAAGCTCATCAACCGAGTTTATTGATAACACAAGAGACAGAGAGTCGTGGAGAAACATGATCGTCTACGCCAGTCGGCATGGCACTTGATTGATTGATTGAACTTTATAGTGTGAGTCAAAATTAGATTATCAATCAATCAAGTGACGTGCCATGCCGAGTAGCGCAGGCGATTATGTTCTCTACAACTCTTCGTCCCTTGTGTTGTTAATAAGTTGAGTTGGTGAAATCTTATTGTGCCACAGTGACAACCTATTTAGACATTTTTCTTTTTCTTTATATCTTCCTCTGTCTCTTCTCCCCTTGTTCTTTCCGGTGTTTACTAAATGTTCATGTTTTGTCTGTTTCTAATTTTTGCTATAATGTCTCTTTTCACTACATCATCTCTGAAAACTTCTACATTAGTTTTCTTGACTATTCATAGAATTTATTATTAGTCTATAATTTGTGAAATTTATGAGAAATAACTATCCATAGTGTCAGGCGCCGTCTTAGATTAAAGTACCTCTGTTTAATTGTTTCAAAATCAGACCATGATGTATTGCTTATGTGATGTTTATAAATTCATAGTGTTTTACGTAACTATTATTGGTATACAGTTTTGCAGCAGTCTCACTTATTATCATAAGTGCATTTTTCGGATGTCCTTTTTTTCATTTCAGCTGCAGAGATACGATACTGCCTATCCCTAGGTGGATGACGGAAAGAATATCCAGATTTGCCGCTAAGACTAAAAGTGGAGACTGGAGCTTTAGCCGTCTATTCAAGGCCAGATGTGTCATCTAGGCTGCATTGAATCTGCATTTCATCATTGCTGTCTTGATGTTATCTATCCATCTTTTTCTAGGTCTTCCTCTGGACTTGTATAACAAGAGTATGTTATATGTTCTTGTTGGTTATGGCTCATTCTCATCTTCTTCTTCTTTCCTTTCTCTTTTACCCTTTACGGGTGTCGAGGAAGATACCATATTCTTGTTCTTGCTTTTCTGGCAGCGTCAGATAATGTTAGTTGGTGTTCGTGTAATGTGTCTTTGATGTTGTTGATCCATTAATTTTTTCCCCAACGGAACCCGTTCCATGAATGTCACAGATGTAGCAGATGGAAAGAGATTTGTCTGCATAAGAGACAGACAATATCTCCGACACCATTAGCACCAACACATGCAGTGGCACTGTCGACATACAGTGATGCTAGTCAGTCTAGTCCGAAAATTGGAGGGGCGGCTAATAAAAAAGATGCCAAAAAGGTAGATGTATGGCGGGATAGGAATAGTTTTCGTACTGAGTACAATGAAAGGGCAGATCAGCGCCAGAGGGCAGAGCCAACTGCAAATAGAAAGTGAAAAGAAAATAGGAACTACAAGCTCTGTTAACACGTGACGAGCTTCTAGTTATCTGTTTTCCTTATAAACAGAGACCCAGAACCAATACTGGGCGTCTAGCAAAGCAAAATGAACTGGCTAACTCTAATGTCGAGCCTTCCTATACCGGAAAAATGCTCACGAAAGAGAATGGGTTCCGTACCCGATAGACTCAGGCAAAAAATAAGGGACAAAGATGGCAGTACTAGTCAAACTCTACTGTCAGGTTTTCCTATAAAACAACTAAATGATGAAGGTACAGGGAGAAATACCAGGATCACACTTTATAAAGATAGATACTTTTTAACAGGTAAACATGCAGCTGATTACTTTGCAGATTCATTTGCAGAAGACAATAACGTCAAAGTCAGCCCAGACAAACAACAGGAGGTTCGAGAGAACCAGCAAAACATTAGACAAGGCGAACCTATACCTGAAGTCATGGAGGCACCAATCACAATGAGAGAATTGGAGCATGCACAATTAAAATTGAAAATGAAAAAGTCCCCTGGAGCTGATGTAGTGTCCAATGAAATAATTAGAAACCTCGGAATTGCAGCAAGAGCAAAGCTGCTGCAGATCTTTAACACAAGCTGGTCCACGGGTAATGTACCACAGGCGTGGAGAGAAGCAATAATGATACCACTCCTCAAATCAGGAGAAGATGGCAACACAGTCTCCAACTACAGGCCCATCAGCCTGTCTATGCAAAACAATGGAACGCATTATCAATCTTACGATGCAGTGGTACCTTGAAAGTGAAAACCTTCTGGTATCACAGCAAGCAGGTTTCAGACAGTGCTACTCTACTGAAGATCAGGCAACCTACCTCTCCCAAGAGATTGAGGATGCCTTCCAAGATAAGAAACTGGTACTAGCAGCATGGATAGACCTCAGGAAAGCATTTGATAAGGTCTGGAAAGAAGGGCTCCTAAAGAAATTGCGAAATTGCAGGGTTAGTTCAAGAATGTACAAATAGGTAAAAACATACCTGCATAATAGAAGAGCCAGGGTACAATTAGATGGTCGCAAGAGCACGAAAGTTCTACTGCGACATGGAGTCCCCAGGGAGGATTCCTGTCACCCACACTTTTCTTGGTTTACATCAATGACCTAGTTGCTGAACTACCACACGGGATCAAAGTGGCAATGTATGCTGACGACCTGGTGATCTGGTGCACGGAAGAACATGCAACAGTAGCCACTAAACAAATACAAAGAGCTATCGATGCCCTAACCTTATGGGCAAATAGATGGTGCGTCAGCATTAACACAGATAAGTGCAGCACTACACTCTTTACCCTCTCACCAAATCAAAAAGCTGGCCATATCAAGATAGATTGAGAGCTCTTGAAAGAAGACAAACAACACACATACCTCGGAGTAACTTTTGATGATAATCTGACATGAAAGCAGCACATAAAAAAGCAACAACAAAAGCCAGGAGGAAGTTAGCTATCCTGAGAAAACTAAGTGGAACCACATGGGGAGCCAGTGGAAATATACTTAGTAAAGTTTACCAGCAAGGCATAAGACCACACCTGGAATACGGTTCAGCTGCGTGGTGTCCTGCATCAAACACCACATTACAGGATCTAGATAAAGTGCAAAACCAGGCACTTAGAATAATGTTGGGAGCAATGAAATCAACACCCATAGCAGAGATGCAGAAAATTGGAAGAATGCAAACACTTGGAGAACGCAGAGACACAAAAGTACTAATTTCAGCAGAAAAGTTTCAGTGTATGCCAAGTCATCCAATGAAGGAAAGATTCCAAAATCTAGCAATGGGGCGACTGAAAAGAAGCAGTTTTATCCATCAAGCTAAACGACTCCGTAGACAACTTACAGACCTACCTGAAGTTGACGGCCCCTTAAGGTCTGTACCAGAACAAACCCGTAAATGAAAGGCATGGAATGCCAATATACATTCAGACCCATGTGAAAGGAATACTAAGCGAGGACGAACAGAACAGTGTGCAGCGAAGGACAGTCACCCTCAGTTTCCTCGATTAGGAATATCCACAAGATATATGGGTCAGAGTGTACACAGATGGGTCAGCACAGAATGCTGTGAGGAATGGAGGTGCAGGTGTATATATAGAATATCCACACAAGCCTAGAGATACAATCAGAACACCGACATGAAAATTCTGCAATAATTATGATGCAGAAATCCAGGTAAAAGTGTGGCAGCTAAAAAACTGCAGAACTCCAACTCTGGCCTACAGCCTGTGGTATTCCTGACAGATGCAAGGTCAGTGCTTCAAGCTCTCCAGTCTGGAAAACTAACAGACTTGAAAAAACTACTTAGCGAATTGTCGTACCAGTATAAGATAACCATGCAGTGGATACCCTCTCACTGTGGAATACCAGGAAATAAAAAAGCAGACCAACTGACTAAGGGAGGTGCTGCCGAAGACCAACCAGATATACCAATCACCTACCATCAGAAAAAAACAGATGATCAAGTCAATAAGAAAGCCACAAACACCAACACAAGATGATTATCACATTATGAATAGATCAGAACAAGTTATAATTCTTCGTCTCAGAACAGGACACAGCCGATTCCGCAGTCACATGTATACAATGTTCAAGATTGGCAACACGGCCATGTGTACATGTGGACAGGCAGCACAGAGTGCCAAACATATACTACAGGAGTGTTCTGAGCATGAAACGCTGAGCCAGACATATTGACCAGAGAAAACAACACTGGAATCAAAGCTCTATGGGACACTGTACGAACTACAAAAGACAGTGAGTTTTATTAAGGAGACAGAATTACAGATATAGACATGTTTCAAATGAACGAAAGAAGAAGAAGTCCCATGTGTGCCTAACCCATCAGGTACGGAACCCTTTCTCTTTGGGAGCATGTTTCTGGTACAGGAAAGCTCGACTTCAGTATTGCGCCAGCTCTATTTTTCCTTCCATGCGCCCACGATTGGGTATGGGTCTCTGCCTGTTAGGAGCACTGATAACTAGAAGCCTGTCTCGAGCTAACTAACAGGAATTGTAGATTCGATTTCCTTGGATCGTTTTCACTTTATTATCTTTTCGTCTCTCGCCTTACATCTTCATTTTATTGCCTTTTTCATTAGTCGCCCCTCCAATGCTCGGACTGGCCTGACTAACGTCACTGTGTGTCGGCAGTTCCACTGCATGCATTGGAGCTGGTGACGTCGGAGATATTGTCTATCTCTTATGCAGTCAAATCTCTTTCCATGTGCTTCCTCCACATTCACGGACACGATCCCCCAAATGATTTAGCCAGAAGCAGCACGAGCCGCTGTGTTTCTGTTTCCAGGGTGCACCACGAGGAGGTACATTTGGAATCTTGGTTAACACCTGTTTGGTCATATAAAGAGACACCACTGTTTAGAAAGACAAATAATGGAGGGCAGAGTCCTGTGAAGAAGAGAAAGGGCAGACCAAGAAGATGATGGACTGACGACATTAAAGATAACATGAATACATTGTTGGAAAATGCAAAACGAATTACAAAGACAAAGAGGGGTTCAGATAGTTCATTTGGAAGACAACGTTCTGGAAAGAATACGTCACATGACATTGGTTATCTGCAAACCCTGGGTACGCCTAGAGCAGTGCGTTCCCTTTTGCAATCCAGTTGAAAACTCATTGCTCAAGTATAGCTCATCTCACTACAGAACAACGATACATAATCATTGGGCGATTACTGACTAGAAAAACACAAAGTATATGGATCAGACAATTTAATGTGGTTAGAAGCACCATTAGTCGCCTTTGGGGGCATTGTCATAATTCATCAACAGCCGCGCAGCTGAAGAATCACAACTCCTGCCGACGACCACTTCATGCTGCTGCATCACCTTAAGAATCGATTTGCATCTGCGTCCTCGACAGTCCAGTCAATGCCAGCAGCTCATCGAATTTCATATTAAACGGTCAGGAACCGGCAGCACGACGCTGGTACTTGGACTAGAATGGGGTTCTGTTCTTACGGACCGGCATCGTTAGAACAGACTGCAGTGGGCAAATAAGCATCGCCAATGGACCAAATCGGAATGATTGGAGACGAATTTGGTTTAGTTGAGCATGAAACGCTGAGGCAGACATATTGGCCAGAGGAAACAACACTGGAATCAAAGCTCTATGGGACACTGTATGAACTACAAAAGACAGTGAGTTTTATTAAGGAGACAGAATTACAGATATAGACATGTTTCAAGTGAACGAAAGAAGAAGAAAAAGGTTTTCCTATACCGGAAATACAGTTGCAGAGGGAAAGGGTTCAGTACCTGATGGGCTCAGGCGGTATTGGGAGAAGGTCGCTCAGCCCGACAACGCCTTGTTCTCAAACGTGAGGTGTGAAACTAGAACTTGGGCTAGAACCTAGAACCGTTCACGATGTCGGTGATCGACACCTCGGCTAAGAAGCCGAAATTGTCGAATTGTGTAATTTCCAAAATGTGTATAGGACACTGTCGTTTGCAATATCTTGTGCAAAATTATCCCAGCGTTCTTTCTTGGCTTCCATTATGATTTGTTTAAAAACTTCAGTGGTCTTCTTCATAGTAATCTCCGACTCTTTTTTGCTTTCCATGGTGACTTGTGTGTGTCGTCTCTTATGTTGCCACTCCCTGATGATTTGCTTCTGCTTTACCCATGCAAACTCGTATCTCTTCAGTACATGGGGGTTGTCGTATGTTTGGCCTCACTATATTTCTTTGCCATGCCAGTTGTCGCAACTTGCACATGATCGACTCTTCCCTGCGCTTATATTTAAAGGCATGTTGTCTATTGTTATTTCTACTTATTTCTATAGTTCTGCCCCTTTGTTATTGAGAATGGTAGGTGGTCACTGCCATGGTAAGCCAGAACCGCCCACGTCGTTTCCATTTCACCATGACACGACACGACACCCGTGTACGGTTAATGTTTGAATCTGATTCTGTCTCTTTGGTAGTTATCCTGATCATTCTGTCACAATTAAGATAGTGAGATCAGTCTCTAGCAGCGCCTTGCATAGTGACCGTTCCCTGTGTGTCGTTGTTTGAGTTTCCCCAGGTGATATTTCCAAAACTGAAGTCTCAGCACAGTAATAGAAAATATTCTGGGAGGTCTTCCAACTTATTGAGAAAATTCCAGTCTTCAGACTTGACGTGGGAACAGTTTCAAACATAGATATGTTTCATCGTCATCCACGAATTATGATCTATACTCCCTATCTTCATTATCCCAAGATGTTAGGTCGAGCAGACAGTGTGGCATGCCATGTTGTACGAGGATCACCTTACCGTGATGTGTGGTGCTTTTTTGTGTTTACATAGCTCACTAAGCCTTGAAATGATAATTGTTTGGCTTGTGTCTCTTGCAGAAGCATTACATCGAAATCGTATGCTAACCGTTCCAGTTCCGGATCACGTATTGGAACAATTCTAGTACCTAATGTTGACATTATTCAGTCTCTGATTCTGTCTACTTTACTTCTTACTCCTCTCTTTCCTGCCCTTCCCTTAGAAGATACTTCTTGGTGTGGGTGTTTTTTAATTTAATGAGAACCTGAGGCTATATCTGAAGGAAAATCAGGTGACTGCTCCTTTTGTCTCAAGTGCTGTCAATGGTGCCGACAGCGACATGTGCATTTAAACTATACACCTGTTTAATGTGGTCAAATGACATTTTAATATAACTTTTAATGAGTTTAAGGGTCATTTATGTTGAAAATAGTTTTTGTGTGTTTGGTAGGCGACTGTAACTTTTTTACTAATCCTCTGATGAATTTTAAAAAATCTAGGCTGTATGACTGACCAGTCTTGTGGTTAGTTGTCCTGAAATCCTGACTCATAAAATATGTCACACATAATAACAATTATTTCCCTCCCCGGTAACCGATCGGGTCTATCACAGTTCACCACTTCCGCCCTACCAATGAACTCTCCATTTTGTACCAAGGTCGGTGTATGTGTATGGAAATTACTTTTATAGCTTTTCACAGAACTTTCACACAAGATACGATTTTAGCGTAAATACTACATCCGCACATCGAGACATGGTAGCTTTAATGGTGACCACCACAACGGGTTCTAATCAAGAAAATGAAATCACAATTGTCACAAATGTACAGAAATGTAAAACATGACTTATTAAGACACCATCTTGAATCGGAAGCCGACTTAATGAGCATGAGCCCTTTATTGGCCCGCAACAAGAGCGCATTTCACGTTCAAGTAACTGTTGTGACCTTTGGCCTGGATTCACGGGGTTTCCTAACCTTTCACGGAAGTCGGTTGTGGAATGTGATCTCGAGGTGAAGTGTTGGGCGGGTAGTTGGGTAAGATGGTGGTTAGGTGAAAAAGAAAAAAAAGGGGAAAAAAAGAAGAAAAATACGGGGGGGGGGATTAGAGTTAGCGAAGCCCACCCCCTTATATTACATTCGGCAAAATAATTCATTTGAAATAAGTGCATATTTGGTGCCTGTTTATGCTATCATTATCAATACACATTGATAGAGACTGATAGCAGAATTGACGGATTCAATGGTTACAACGGATTTGGCAGAAGTCGGCAGATGTTTTCTTGGAGTTCTTGTGTGAAATAAAGCATGGATTTATCAGCCAAGATGAATGAGGTACGTATTTAATCTAATTAACAATGTTTATATTTTGGACTAAAAGACTATGGATTTTGCCGTATTCCGCGCAAAACGAATGAAATGGTTGGCTCTATCATTCACAAAGCCACGTCGCGCGCAATAACTTTTTGCTTCCGCAGTGTGACGTCACGGCATCAATTAATTTCATTGGCAGTGCGCGGAAATCCATGACGTCTGGTAGTCCGGAATATAAACATTACGCTATTTATAGCACAGTGGTTACTTGAACAAGAAATTTACCGCAACAAGAGTATACAACATAAAATTGAAAACAGCAAGAAGCAGAGGAAGACCACGAGATGGTAGATTGAAGGAGTTACCAATGTTCTTAGAGGTCACAATATTACTGCATATCAGGTGACTAAATGCTCCCATAGCCTGAAAACTGATCGTTGTTCAATCCTCCAACAGACAACCTTACAGCAAAAGCAGAGAAAAGACAATAGTGATCTATGTACTAATATCTCCCAAAATAATCACAGCATATATCAATTTGATGACAGAAACATTTGTATATTATAATAACTATGTAATTCTGTAATATCAAATGTTTCAGAAATGTATTTGTTGTTAAAGTTTAACATTACCAGTTGGACCACCCCTCTTATCACTATGATATTCTTGAGACTAACGGGAATTGAACCAGTCTGTTCTACGGCACCAAATCGCGTAGCAACAATTGCACACACTCGTTCTTCCGTACTTGACTAACCGCATCTAAAAAAAGATGCGATTTCATCAAGCCATTCAAACCGTGCACACAAAGTCACCCGAACGGACCAATCGAGACAAGGGCTATTACAACAACAACAAACATCCCGTACAGGTATTGAAATATCCTCAGTAACAACAAACACATAACATAATATCCGTATTAGTTATACAAGGGCCGATAGGTCTTCTTGTAAACATGGATAACATATATAGACAATACAATTTTGCTTCAAATAATTGTTTATACAAGTAAATTTAAGTAGGAAGCCAGAGGACAATTTTAAAAATTCTTGAGACTAACGGGAATTGAACCAGTCCGTTCTACGGCATCAAATCGCCTAGCAACAATTGCACACGAGTTCTTCTGTACTTGACTAACAACAAACAAATGCGTGTGCAATTGTTGCTAAAAAATTGATTTGCTGTGCAAATCCAGACGTCCCAGAAATATAATGCCATTTTAATGGCATTGGGTCAAAGGGCAAGAGCCTATGGACCCTGGATCAGCAACCAACCAACCAAAAGAACGCCCATATTTGTTCTTTGTCCAGAGCAGCCATTTTGTAGGAAATGAGTTCATATTTAGGTAATATATTAATAGACTTAAGAGTCCACAAATCAATGAAATAAACAAAATACAATAAACTGGATTTATTCTTTTTCCATTAATAACAAAAAAAAAACCCCAGATATTCTCTCATTTCTTCATTCAGAAAGACATTTTAGCATAGACCTCCATGTTTATTGATCGTCTCTAAGTGGGTTTTGCCCATATAGGTGCACATCCAAGGATTGCCTGGTTCTTTCCTAGTAGCATGGCCTACATTTCACGATTTTTAACAATTCTGCACCTATCCCACATTTTTTATGTTTTGTGAACCACAGTATTCCTAGTTATAAAATGGCAGCTGTAATTTGGCTTTGATTGATAAATTCATTATTACCTTTAAAAAGATGTGTTCCCATATGCAAAGGTATACACAGAAATATAACTTTTTCTGACATAAAATATGTATATATAGATATGTATAACTGGAAGAGCGAAACTTAGGGCCTATATCCCTGATGTAATTCTTTAATTTTTGTAACTGTTCTTTGCATTCATTCTCAAGCTCCCACTTGATCTCTCACTTGCTTGTTCTTTGTACTGTTGTATATATCATCAACATAGCCACAGATGTAATCTATTCATTATTTTCAAATTAAATACTTTTTTGTGCAATGTAGATTTATTCTAATGTATGATCTACATATTATTTTGTTCAATTTGCCACAATGACAATGATACACAAATAATTTCCTGAGCAATCTTGATCACTTCAATTTACAGACGGACCGGTTTATGGTAACTGGGGTCTGGATTTATATCAACTCATAGTTCAATGTGCAAAGAATAGGGCCACCTTTGTTCTTTCTGGGCATGTAGGAGACACTAAGAAAAGTTGGGGAGATAGGCTGACAGCCTTTCACCTGTGAAAAAAAATCACCATTGTCACATTTTGTCTCAATTTCTTACTTTTGTCTTCTATCAAACGACCTCCCCATGAATGTCAGAGATGCAAGCCAGTGGACATTTCACATTTGTCCTTTTGTGGCAGACTCTTATATGATGGGGAATACTAGATACACCATAACTACAGATGGATCAACAAATCTGACAGAAGAATGATGAAATAGTTGACCCAGAAAGTGCATGCTGTACACCAGCAGTATGTGGTGATACTGGAGCACTAGAATGCCTCCCTTCTGGGGTAAACATGCACCCATAAACCTCCCTTACTCAACCATGTCTTTCAGACAACATTACTTGAGTCCGGGTGTCGCCTTAGCTAACAACTGAAAAGAACCTGTACTTTTCCCTGAAAGACTACTTGCTGTCATCTGCTCACAGCTAAAGGGATTATTTTATTATCACCATCACTGATGGATCAGCTACAATGCATTTAGAGATGGAGGTGTTGAAATCACCCTGATCATTGTCCAGAAACAAAGTCTATCCCTACAGGAAAGTTGTGAATCAATAATAATGCTGAAGTTCAATCAATAGCACAAACTGCTCTCATGATACTTATCAGTCTCAGACTGACAACAAGTGATCATCTTCAAAGACACACTATCTGTTCTGCTGATTCTGAAGGGCTTTTGTTTCTGATCAGTCTGTGTATGCATGCATCTAGATATTTCTGCTATTCTTTGCTCACCTTTAAGCCCCTGCAACATATGGGCCATCATTGATTTGACTCCTGAATTGAATGATTATAATTATAATTTTCAATAAATATATTTATCTGCTCTGTAAGAGTATTGATGTTTTGCCAAAGGTTTTTCATGACTTTCTGAGTCTTATGCAGGATTTCATCCCAACAAGTTTGCAGGTGTGTGTATTTAAACACAATTAGTAGGGAATGCATCCATCAGATAACTTACACTAGTCATCCAATGACACCTAGTAGTGGTGATCAAGATTCTTTTCAGATCTTGATATTGCCCTTCAAATCTGTACAGCTGTACAAGCATTATGTACATTTTTACATAAATTGATAAAATAATATACATATTGCAGAAACAGGATAAATGGTTAACCTTTAGGCCCCTATGGTCGAGTCCACACACCATACGATATCGCCCGATTCCTAAGTACGGAACTTCACGAAGTAATGAACAGATAACGTATAAAGCCCGCCAAACGAAGCTAGGAATACGTAGCTTCCGCCCAAAGCTCACATTTGCCGGCTAAGTGTTGAACAGAGCTGTCCTGTGATATTTTAGATCATCCGTCCGTTGGAAATTTTTCTGAAAAAAAATGGATTCCTTTATTCAAGAATTTTTCATGAATAATGATTCCGATGAGGAGGAATTCTTAGGATTTACGGACGCAGATATTGTTCCATTACCTACTTCGAGTGGGGATGGATGTAGTCCTAGTAGTTCTTTGTCTGACCTGTCGTCTGACGACACGTGTGAGGACGAAAATGTTGATAGAGGTCACGGACCTTCTGGTTATAATCACGAATGGCTTCATAACTTTTCTGAAGTTATGGGACCTGTAGGCCTAGCAGATAACGTTAGTGAATTTGGCATGTTCCGTCTGAATATAACAGATGCTACGATCGACACATTAACAATTGAAACTAATCGTTATGCTAAGCAGCTTATCGACTTGAAGGGCCAGAACGCCGGTCCATCATCTTATGTAAAGTTGTGGAAGGAAATCACAACTGATGACATGAGATCTTTTCTTGCTATCGTTCTCATGATGGGACTGACCAAACAATCTACTTATAAATTGTATTGGTCAAATGATTGTCTCCTTGAGATGGCTGGGTTCAAGAATGTCATGTGTAGGGATAGATTTTTATCTATCATGACATTCCTGCACCTTGTTGACAACACAACAGCTGTTCCTCAAGGGCAACCCGGCCACAGCAAGATGTTCAAGATCAAATCATTTGTTGATGGACTTCTTCCGCGTTTTCAACATTTTGTGCCCTCCAAAGAACTAAGTGTGGACAAAAGCATGATAGCTTTCAAGGCTAGGACGAGTCTTATGCAGTACATGCCCAAGAAACCTTCAAAGTGGGGTATGAAGGCGTGGGCGTTGGCGGACTCGAAAACTGGTTATCTCTGGAATTGGAAACTATACCTTGGGAAGGAGGACAATATGGACTGTACCAGGGGGTTGGTTAACTGTGTTGTGGCTAATTTGGTTGAGCCCCTGTATGACAAGGGCCATGTTGTATATATGGACAATTTCTTTTCCTCTCCTGACCTGTTCAAAGAGCTTGCCAATAACCAGACAGGTGCATGTGGCATATTTCGTACAAATCGCAAAGGGGTTCCTCGCAGTATAAAGTCTGCAAAGCCTAAGGCTGATAGACCTCCTATTACTACCAGAGATGACAATATTCTCTACATCTTATGGTATGACAGGAGGCCTGTAAATTTGATGACATCTGCACACAATGCACAGACCTTCACTAAGAGGGTCCGATCGAAGAAACATGCTGATCATGTTCGGGTAATAGAGAAAGCCTGCGCTCTACAATCCTATACCTATCACATGGGAGGTGTAGATCATGTTGACAAGCAGCTAACATATTATTTGTTAGGCCACAGGTGCTGCAAGTGGTGGAAGAAGATTTTCTTTTACCTGTTTGAAACTTGTTTCACAAATTCACTAGTCCTGTGGAGGGCCAAACATGGTCCGGTCAAGGTGGATAAATTCCGCTTGCAGATTGTCCATGGCTTTTGAGGAGTTGCCAGTCTAGGCTTTATTCTCCAGCCAATAGGGGAAGAAGAACAAGTAATCCTCCAGATAGACTTCTGGCTGGTGGACACTCTATGGCTATCAATCCAAAACGGTTGGCCAATGGTACGCCCTCTAGACTTGATTGAGTGGTCTGTTCCAATCGGGAAAAGAAGCATCATCAGGCCCAGTACGTGTGCCCAGTGTGTCAGGTTGCTCTGTGTCCCTACCCTTGTTTCACAAGGTACCATACAGTTCTACAATTTAAAGTTGATTGTACTCCAGAACTACACAGGTGAAAAACCGTCTTGACTGTAACCTCACACCTTTCATGCATCACACAAACAATTTTTTTTGCACATATGTAATCTTTATTCAATTGCTTATTTACATGTGCAAAAAATTATTTAAATATCTTCTAAAACAAAAAAGTTATTGTGTTTGCAAAACACTCACCATCAATAACACAAATTTTCCAAAAAGAATTCAGGGCCAGGGGATAAATTTCTCTATTTAATTCAGGGTCCTAAAGGTTAAACATTGTATTCTGTCAGTCTATGTCATTCACATTATCTTCTCTCCTTGTCTATGTCATTCACATTATGAGTAGATGTCAACAAATGCTCGACACACATAATAAAATTGGACAATGTTTGCTGCATTTCTTTCAAACACTTCTCTGACTTTTTCAACAACTCATTGCCTGTTTTGCAAAAATTAGATTTGGAATTTCCAACCCTCTTGTCAGTTCCAGTACCTGTGTCTCCAGCACTCACAAAGCTTTCGCTGGTCACAAGAGGCAATCTGGAGGTACTAGGAGGCTCTTCGTTCACCATTTTATCTGATACATGTTTGGATGCTCCATCAAGTTGTTTCCTTAGCTCATTATGATAAACTCTGGAGAATAGAATTGAAAGAGTGTCAAGTTCGGAAAATATAGATAACAATCAACAAATTCAAAGAAGAATAAACACTAAACATCAAAATACATGAAGAGATACAGTAACAGGCAGGATTTAATCTAACAGTGTGCACCACTAAGACAAGAGACAGTGAAGGTCCATTGAAGTTAACTTTTGATGCTGTGACAGCACATGATAATGATGATATATAGTTTGGATATTTGATTACAAACTAATAGAAAGTGTCTGAGAGATGGAAGATTCAGTTATTAGATCATCCCAGCTAACATCAAACTACCAGTGAAAAGTGTTCAGATATTCTCAAAATATCTCTGCATTTAGCCACCTAATTATTGATTTGAAGCCATTATCACTGCAATGAGGGCATTCACACAATAAGTAGTGGTGAAATGGTGTAAACATGTTTGGTTTGGACATTTAGCAAGACATGACACATTTTCTAAAATTATTTTGCAAGGAATAGTCGAGGTTGAAAGGAGAAGTGGCCAAAGAAAATCCTGGATTGATAACATCAAAGAGTGGTCTGGGTGATTTTTCTACACTACTTTGAATGGCTCAGGATAGAGGTGTTTGAAGGGCTTTTTGGCCTGATGACTCCAGTGTGGCACCCCTACAACCCTAAATGGTTAAGGGTCTTATAATTATTATTATTATTATCATTATCCCAAAAATTCTTAGTTCACTAGTCCAACAGCCATATTGAGGTCCCCATCAGTTCTTGGTTGTACATATTTTTTAACTTTCTAGAGAGTACACTTTCTCCTGATCACTAATATTTCTATAATTTTCTGAGTATCTCAATAACATAGTGGCCAAGTCATTCGCTTTTCACTCAAATTGTCACAAGTTAGAATCCAGCTCATGGTGTCTTGTTTACCAAATAGATTTTTCACAGCTCTCTGGGGATTATCTCTTCAAGCTACATGATATGAGTTATACAGTAGGCAGGCGTAATGTCACTTCAGTGAGAGGTATGAGGTACATACAGAGTGACCTGAGTACAATTAAATCAATCCTCTATGCCTATTCAACCTTTTTTTTCCTCTCCATTCTCTAGACATGAACATTGTCTCTTTCAGAGTCCTCTTCACCACTTTATCTTATTTTTCAGTGTCCTCTTCACCACTTTATCTTATTTTTCAGTGTCCTCTTCACCACTTTATCTTATTTTTCAGTGTCCTCTTCACCACTTTATCTTATTTTTCAGTGTCCTCTTCACCACTTTATCTTATTTTTCAGAGTCCTCTTCACCACTTTATCTTATTTTTCAGTGTCCTCTTCACCACTTTATCTTATGTTGGAACAATTTACTGTTTATACATTTCTTTCTAACAAGCACCTTACTTTGAATTTAACTATAATTAATTTATCTCAGATATCATGGTGGTAGGATTACCAGAACCACAACCTCCATTATTTCTTATGGTTATACGCCAAGATATAACTATATTGGGCACATATAGTGGTTAAAAAGGATGTTTCTCACCATAAGAGGCAAATTTTGTTATTGAAAGGAAACAACAGTATTTCTTAGAAATGACAAACCTTATCTTTGATATGAGATCTCCCATCACACGCATTTTACTCTTGGAGTTTAACAAATTCTGACAAGCTTGTTCCCAGTTCGCACGCTCCTCCATGAGACAACTCTCAGTCACTGATCGGAGTTGCTGTTCTTGCAATATTTGGGCTTTTAAACGTTCCTCATTCTCACAAGCCTGACAGGTAATTGAAATCAATACAAAATGTTAATTATTAGATCATTACTGAACATGTGAACATGAAGTTGATGAGAAAATATAGAAGGGGTACAAATTTACCATTCCGTAAATTTACCAGGCGGTAGAGTTTTACTTTTTATTCCAGACTGGTGCCTCGACAGAAGAGTTGAACCGGGGCTTTATCAGCTTCTTAGTCAAGGTGTCGCTCACCGACATCATGAACCCCTCGTCCAAGTCTGAGTCTCACCACGCGTTTGGGAGCATTGCGTGTTCTCGAGCTCAACGACAGTGTCTCATTTTTGCCTGAGCACATCAGGTACTGAACCCTTTCTATCTGCGAGCATGTTTCTGGTATAGGAAGGCTTGACATTGGGTTCGGCCAGTGCTGTCTTCATTGTCCTGTTTGTGCCTAAGCCCATTTGGTACGGAATCCTTTCTCTCCGTGACCATGTTTCCGATATAGGATAGCTCGACAGTAGAGTTGGACCAGGGCTGCTTTTTTTGCCGGGTGTGCATGATTGGGTCTCTGCCCGTAAGGGGCACCAAGAACTAGAAGCTGGTCTCGAGCTAACAGAACTTGTAGTTCTGATTTCCTTGGAACGTTTTCCCTTTCTATTTACACTTAGCTCTATCCTCTGGTGCTGTGCTGCCCTCTCATTGTACTCAGTGTGTTATCTTTTAATATTTCACCATGCATCTACCCTTTCGTGTCATTTTCATTGGCTGCCTCTCCAATGCTTGGACCGGACTAACTAGCATCACTGTGTGTCGACAGTGCAACTGTATGCGTTGGCGCAGTAGTGTTGGTGATATTTACTGTCTCTTTTGCAGTCAATTCTCTTTTCATCTGCTGCCTCCACATGCACAGACACGATCCCCAAAACATTTAGCTAGAATCAGCATGAGCAACTGTATTTCTGTTTTCAGGGTGCACCACGAGGAGGTGCTTTTGGGATCTCGGTTATCTCCTAACCCTGGGTCCGTCGAGAGCAGTGAAGTACCCTTTGCATCTCCTCAGGGAACTGAAAGGAGAGAGAGTAACTCTTATTTTTTCCCACTTAACAAATAGTATAAACATGCAGTTATTTTTTGAGTAAAATATTAGTACAGTATACCAGAAGACAGCATTACAAGATTATCTGTAACTATTAGTAAGTCAGAGAAGATTCAAAAATCAGGTGAGGCCTTAGTAACACGAAAACTAATATTTTATAAATAAGTAGGAATAAATTACAAAATCTCTCCTGACCTGTTAGCTTCCACATTGCTGATAGGTAATCACTGCTTGTTTTGGTGGTTCCTATTCTATGTTTGTATGTCCCTAACTTGATAACGACATTTTTGTCCAAACATTGATTCTGTGTATTGTTCTATATAAAACTGCTATTTAACAATTTCTTTATTGTTTTTTCCTATATTCACATACATTACAAAAAATACAATAAAATACTGATATTCATACGTTAATGGAAGAAAAGATAGTATACAATAAATATAATAAGAGTTGACATTTCAGTTAAATTCTTTCATCAGAAAAATGTTCAAAATTCAGTAATAGTAGATGGAAAAACAAAAAATATTGATTTAATAATTGTTATTAAAAATAAATTCAGCAGGCACAACCATTTAAGCCTTGAACAGGTCAGATCAATGAATTTATGAAAAATTAATTTTTTTGTCTTTCCCCAAGTGGCTTGTTATCCACTCTTGCCGTTAAATGTAGGAGTGATTGGAACTCGAGCTTGCATTCTAGAGTCAGATGTGTGGCCTCGGCTGTGGTGTGACCATGTTTGTTCAGGATGTCCCTGATGTTTTCTATCCATCTTTTCCGTGGTCTTCCCCTGGCTTTGTACCCAGATCTCATTTGGTTATAAATACCTTTCTATGTATTCTGTGCAAGGTATTATACCTATTATTTTCCTGATATCTTCATTTTGTAATCTATCGAGCCTGGTGACCCCTGTGGCTTTCCTCAAGCATTTCATCTCACATAATAAAAGATTGTTACTCTGCTGAAATTCCCATGGTAAAAAAATACAAGGGAAACCGAGAGATAGGTATAGTCGCGAGGGAGCAAAGGCACAGATAAGGGCCGGGGGTTGAGGAATTAAAACACTATATATATATATATATATATATATATATATATATATATATATATATATATATATATATATATATAAACTGAGCAGGTAAAATCCCTTTCCCCCAACCTTATGATTTTCCGTTTTCCACACAGCAAGGGCACAAACCACAAAAATGAGGAAATTACCTTCTTTTAATGAAAAATTGTATTTTTAAAATGAACTTTTCAGAATATTAGAATGAATGTAAAAAAAAACATGAGGCTTTTCATAAAAGAGCTGTCTTTCACAAGGACTTAAAAGGTGCATATATATATATATATTTACCTGCTGCTCAGTTATTATATATATATATATATATATATATATAATCTGGTTCCACATAGTAAAACATCTACTGACAATGAAATTCAACCTGATTCAGTTGTATGGCCATCTCCTGCATCTCTCCCTCAAGCTTATCAGCATACGCTTGTTCCTGGCTGTTGCCAGATATGGGTGCATTGCTGTGCCAACGAGCTATAGCATTGGTCATTTTCTTCCTGGGTCCAAACAACCTGAAAATGGCAGAGATAAACTGTAATTTTGCAGATAATTAAGCAATATTACATAATGTTGTCTTTTGGTGTTTATAATTAACTATTGATAACCCACAGAGAAGTTCACTCTTGATATTCCCTTTCATGTTGGGGTTATTTTTCTGAAGCTTGCTTTCAAACCCAGAGGGCTGATTCAACAAGGTAGGGATGGACCAGGAACACCATTTTCCAACTGGGATAATGCTGCCTTGACTAGCTCTTCCCTGACTTCCATCTACGGGTAGTGGATCTGTGGTATGCTTCATCACTCGCCATTACCTGCCACCTACAGTCTACCTGCATAAAAGATTTTGAAAGACACGTAGGATCGTCACATCCTGAATTGGATGGTTTCACCTCAGGTGGTTTCTGGGAGTCAGTTCTACATACAGTCTCAAACCAATTATATCCTGTAGTCCGGGTCACAGGACCTAGGTTCTATGATGGAGTACAATGCCACAAGTTGGACGGCCCTCTACTCGGGGGAGGGAGAATGATTTACAACAGGACATTACAACATAAAAGCATGTCATAAAACTTAACAAACACCTACAAATAATTACAGCAAAACATACTTCACACTGCAACAGACAAGAGGGGGAAACAGTAAAGCACCACCTTATTGAATGCCCTTTACTACAAGATCTACAAAAACAATTATTTCCAAATCCCTCCATCACTAACACCCTCCATACAGACACAACACAGCTGAAGAAGACATGCACATACCACCACCTAGAAAAAGAATGAAAGCTCGCAACCCCGGGGGATAGGATAAGTACGTAAGTAAATTAGTGATTTTTCATTTGTTATTAGGACCTACTAGAGACCTACCACCATGCTGCAGTATCTTTTAGTACATATATATATATAGACTATATTTAGTCGTCTTCTGAGAACTCTCCATTGTTATTGTTTCCTACAAGGATATTACTTAGTAATAGTTTTTGCACTGTTGGGTCACTAAACCAGTCACAGTGTCGTTTCAGTGACTCCAAATTGTTAAACCGTGTTCTAATCTATATCATTCAGAAAATAAATCACAGTCCATCTAGAAAACACTGAAACACAGAACTTTATACTTCCTTTTCAGCAGGCAGAGATAGCAAACGTCATCTCCCACCATTGACCGGAAGTTCAACAGAAATATTTGTTACAACAGAAATAACCTGTCTATGAAGAATTCTTAGAGTAAAAATAAGAGACAGGATCAGAAATAACAACATCAAATGACTAACAAACACAATACAATCCTGGATTACATCAGATTATGTGGTTTTCACACGCTTGCAGACTACAATCAGATAGTACCCCGCCCCCAAAAAGCATTACTATACAGACATGATGGATACAAAGCCAGGGGCAGAACATGCAAAAGATGGTTACAGAAATAAAATAATCAATGAAAACAAATACGTATGAGGCACACAAAAAGGCCATTTCCAGAGAACGCTTCGACCCCTGATGCTGCAAGGCATAACGGGGTATAAAGCAAAAAGAAGAAAGACGATAGACTACATGATGATGATGAAATAATCACTTTAACTATGTGCATGTAGCTCTTAACAGCCCATAGCCTTTCTGAGAAAATCACAGGTTCTTCTCAGTTATGCAACTCAAACAACACCTGGACTTATATAAGGTGTCAAAGTCATGTGTGAGTAAATGATGTTTATGCATGCATGTTTAGTCCCCATTGTTGTTGTCAATATCCAAATGTTGCTAAGTAGTTATACTCTTGATAGTGCAATGTCATTCTTAAAAAAGTGCAGATCTTCTGAAGGTACTTCTCAGTTCAGCAACCCCAAGGTGATGCCAAAACTTGTATACGGTTTGTTGTCTCAAAGACATGGTTGTGCAGGGGAAGTTTATTGATGTATGTTTAATCCCCGAAGTAGGCATTCAAGCGCACCAGTATACCATGATTCTGATGTCCTGCCAGGAGCACAGCACACACTTCTGGCCCAACTAACTCATTATTCTTCTGTCAAATTATTTTTTGACTCATCCACAGTGATGGCACATCTAGCATTTCTCCGTCACTTAGGAGTTTCCCACAAAAAAGACAAAGGTGAAATGTCTACTACCCTGTAGGTTTTTGTCATCCCTGTGGATTATTTTATAGAGGACAAGAATAAGAAATTGAGACAAGATATGACAATGATTTTGGTTGCCAGCTTATCTCCCAACCTTCTTTAGTCATCTCCTATGACATGCCTGGAAAGAAGACAGTAAACCTCCTATGAAATACATGGAAAGAAGACAGTGCACCTCCTATGACATGCCCAGAAAGAAGATAGTGCACCTCCTAAGACATGCCCAGAAAGAAGACAGTGCACCTCCTATGACATGCCCAGAAAGAAGATAGTGCACCTCCTATGACATGCCCAGAAAGAAGACAGTGCACCTCCTATGACATGACCAGAAAGAAGATAGTGCACCTCCTATGACATGCCGGGAAAGAAGATAGTGCATCTCCTATGACATGCCTGGAAAGAAGACAATGCACCTCCTATGACATGACTATTGGCGGTATAGACTATACAGAGAGGCTTCCAGTGACAATTATCTTTAGTGGGTAGTTATAAATGTTCCACATATATCTCCTGTTGTTCCCCTCTCATCGGTTAAATGCATGTCTTGTCTCTATTTCTTACTTTTGACTTCTATAAAATAATCCTAATAGAAGACTCAGGTGCAGACTAGCGGAAATTGCATCTTTGTTCTTTCATGACAGGCCTAGGTTGTGGAATGTCAGTTGTACTATCACTGCAGATAGCATGCAAAGTCTATATAGATCACTCACTTGATCTTACTAACTTTTATAGAATTTATATATATATATAGACCACTCACCTGATCTCACCAACCCATCTAAAACATCTGTGTAGGTGACTCACCTGATGTTAACTTACATAGAATATCTCCTTCTTGTTTGGAAACACCTAACACCCACCCCCATGTGATTATTTCCCTTGGCAATGTTTGCCAGTTTATGCTTATTTTTTTTTTAATTTTAATATAAATTTAGTTATAGTAAATTATGCAATACAAAACCTCTCCTATCTCAAACCTAAACCTAACTCTAAAAATTAATAGTTAAATTAATAATTGATAATTTTAATGAATAATTAATTGGCAAACATTGCCAAAGGGAAATAATCAAATTAATAATCATATTGCGGGTGGGCGTGGAAACATGGGTTCCATCCACGAAAAAAGAATGTCTATATACAGGTCACTCACCCGATTTCATTAACTGCCCTAAAAAGTCTATATAGGTCACTCGCCTGATCTTGCTAACTTACATGGTTGGCTGGATTCTATCCCCAGGAATTGAAAGCGGTTTGCTCTTACGTTCTAAGTGCAGTGGAATGGTTTCTCAGAGCTTTCTTTCATACCCAGAAAACTGCAGCTTTCAGCTTAGTGCCATGCCTATTGATAAAACCCTTCTACTCAGAGGGGATATATGTCACAAGACGAGTATAGATTGCCAGGGTCACCCATTGTGTGACTTTCCTCTGAGGAAATCAGCCAGCGAGTTAATCCTAATGTAGGAAGACCATTCCATTACCACCCTTCATGTTCCTAGGTTCTAGTCAAAATTTCTCTCTGTATGACTCATATTGAGCAACAGCGACAGTTGAGTTAGACTAGGTTTGCAATGTCCTCGAAGACAAGGACTTGCTCCCTGTCTACGCTGTCCAAAGCATACAGTCCGAGTTGCAACAAAGTTTTTTTCCATACCAAGGAGTGTATGTTCAAGTTGACACATCTAATACTAGAGTCATGACTCCTACTTTGAATGGGGTCAATTGTGGATGGGCTTCTGTGTGTTCTTGAACATGTAAAGCACTACCGCTGGTAGGCCTCGTGCTGGACAACTGTAGCTTCATTGCCACTATATAGTTTCACATACACAACACTGCCCTCTTGCATGTGTTGCCTTTTCCAGATTCAGTGTGTACTCTTAAGATCACCATATTCTAGCGAGATCTATCCATATCAGAAACACTTAGAATGCCTCCCACCCTCCTCCGATGTTTCCATATTTTTGGCTGACCATGATGAAATGGGCAGATGTCTTACGTCACTGTGTGCCGACAGTGCTGCTGGGTGTGTTGGCATAAGAATCTCTGATATTGCTTGTCTCTTTGTAGGCAATTCTCATTCCATCTACCGCCTCCATATCCACAGACACGAGTCTAAAAGTGTTGGCCAGGAACACATCAAGAGCAGCTGTATTTCTGTTTCCATGGTAAACTATGAGGATGTACTTTTAGGATCTTGGTTATCTGCTAACCCTGATTCCACATGAGAGCAACACAAGACATTTTGCATCCCCTACTAACTTACATGGTTGTTTGGTTGCTCATCCAGTGGTCTATGGGCTCATGCATTTTGATCCAACTAATTTACATAGAATGTCTACATATAGGTCACTCATCTGATCTCACTCTAACTAATCTAAAACATCTATAAAGTTCACTCACCTGATCTCACTAAATTACATAGAAAGTTGATATATAGCATAGGTGTAAACTAGTATGGATTTTCCATATTGATACAGATTTCAGGGTCAAAACAAACAAAGTTTTTTGTGTCATTTCATGTTAAATTTCAGTAATTATTACTAATGTGAATGTTTTTATCTATAGGTACGTATTGAACATATTCGGACATTAAAAAAAAAGTATTTTGGGGCTAAATACAGACTTTTTTTTTATTAAAGTACGCACATAAATAAGTTGACAGCTACGATTTCCCTCACATTATCTTATAAATTACACAGAAAGTCTGTATATATATATATATTAATTATATACTGTTATATACTATATATATATATAGTGTCTACTGTTATATATATATATATATATATATATATATATATAGGTCACACACCTGATCTTACATAGAAACTCAATATATAGATCACTCACCTGATCTCACTCTCACCCATATAGTATATATAATTCATCACATCTGATTTACATACCTGACTCCCAACTCCTTCAGATCATTGTCTGTCATGGACAGAAATACTTGCAGGTCAACATCCTGTTCTATGAACATTTCAAGATATTTTGTCAGTCCAAGTAGTGTCAACATTTCAGCAAGATCTCTAGGACCAGATCTTTCTGGGAGCCCTGATGTGCCCCAGTCAATTATGCCACAATTAGGTTGTGCTGTCACAATATATTGGGAAGTTACAGCGGATTGTAAAGAATTGTTTTGAAGTATAGTTTTTTTGTTCAAAGGAAATTGATGTTTTCCTGCATTTGCATCCACTGTTGATAATGATGGTAGCTGTTGTATAAAGGGAAAATCTTTTGATATGAAAGATGTCTGTTCAACCCCATGATGGAGAGGTAGATGTTGATTGGTCATTTCATTAATCTGGCCCATGTGTGCAAGTAATGGCTGAGTTTCATTCTTGTCTTGTAAGTTAAGCTTAGTATTGTTCACACTAGGACTCATCAGGAGAGATGATAAAGAATAGGGAACAGGTGGAAGTTGATATCTCCCTTGGGATGATGATGTGTTGATTACTGAAGAAGTAGGATGGATAGAAGCATCAGTTATTGACCCAAAATGACATGGACCAGTAGCTTCATAATCACGGTAGAAGTATTCCTGTGGCAGTGCATGGATAAATGGAACAACTGGCTCAGACGTGTTTACAGCTGAGGTGTGAGAGATTGGTACCTGTTCAGTGCTCAGTCCAATGGGGTATTTTACACTACTTCCAGAATGATCAGGAAGATGGGAAAGTGGATTATGGTTATGATGGTGTCTACTGTTAAGAGGATGATGATGATTCAAACGTGGATGATGTGTCCAAAGTTGATGTGATACATTTTCAACTGTATTTTTATGATGATGTTTAACTGTATCCTTATGATGTTGTTCAACTGTATTTTTATGATGTTTAACTGTATCCTTATGATGTTCACCTGTATCTTTGTGATGATGTTTACCTGTATCCTTATGATGCTGTTCGCCCGTATCTTTGTGATGATGTTTAACTATATCCTTATGATGGTGTTGTTCATCTGTATCTTTGTGATGATGTTTACCTGTATCCTTATGATGCTGTTCGCCCGTATCTTTGTGATGATGTTTAACTATATCCTTATGATGGTGTTCGCCTGTATCTTTGTGATGATGTTTAACTGTATCCTTATGGTGTTGTTCATCTGTATCTTTATGATGTTCGACTGTATCCTTATGATGATGATGTTTAAGATGTGATGGCATGAAAGACTGTACTTGAATATTAACTGATGTACTATTATTACTAGAACATTCTAATGTGCTCCTGCCAATGTGATCAGTTAATTCTACAGATGATACCTCCTGTAAGTTATTCTCAGACACAATTCTGCTTACACTAGACTCTGAATTCAATACACTTGCACTGTTGTTATACTGCACATCTTTACAAGCAGCAATTTTAGATGCTGATGATTTTCTAGATGAAGTACCAACAACATCATACACCACGGTTGCTGTTGTACAGTGATCATGAATAGGGTTTTTTTGAATTTGTATTCCATTTCGTTCATTTTTTGTGGACTGACAACTTCTTGTTTCTTCAGCCCATCTGTTTTGACCATTTGAATTTTCAAAGTTATTCACTGTTAAATTCTTTAAGAATCTATTAACAATCTCCACCTGCGTCATATTATCTTTTGGTAAAGTTAAGCTATAGTTTGGTGATAATTCTTGATGGATAATACTAGATTCCTTGCCTATGGAATCAGGTTCTGCAGATTCTGGGACAACTTTTCCAATAGAGAAAGATTTTTCCTTTTCCAAAGGAAAATAATCTCTTAAAGGAGAGACAAGTACATTGCTTGATTTTTTAATAGCCAAATCCATACTGCTAGTATTATTTGAAGATTCTTCAGAGTGTCGTAAAATATTACTAAAGGAATTAACATGTTCTTTCCCAGGACAAGACAAATCTATATGACCATCTTCACATTTGGGGTGATCATGTGACAAATGTATTTTATTATTTGAATTATTCTCTCTTTCTTCACCTTCAACTTTCACCTTAGTCTCCTCAAGAATATCATCTGAAGAATTACCAGTTTGATCATATGAGTGCGAGTCATCGCTGTCAAGGCTTCCTGAACGGCTAAGCCCCAAGGCTGCTAGAAAACCTCCGCTAGAACTAGAACTACTTTTTATGGTGATTGCTCCGGTCTTTGAGAAAGCGTTGCTATCGTCATTAAAATCATCCAAGTCTGAAAAGAAAAAAAGGAAAAAATTTTATCCTACCTTCATAATGATACCCTGGCACAACCAGAAAATTTTCTCCTATTCTTAAATTCCTAAGCTCAATCTACAATAAACTTTGACCAGCTTTGACAGACTCACTCAACAGAAAATTTGGACCTACTCTCAGACAGTCTCACTCAACAAAAAATGTTGACCTATTCTCACACTAACAGCCTCACTCAAGCAGAAGACTATCTAGCCTACTTTCACAGACAGCCTCACTCAACCACACAATGTGGACCTATTCTCACAATGATAGCCTCATTCAGCCAGAAGACTAAATAACCTACTTTCACTTAGCCTCACTCAACACGATGACTAATTAACCTACTTTCAGACAGCCTCACCCAACACGACGACTAATTAACCTACTTTCACTTAGCCTCACTCAACACGATGACTAATTAACCTACTTTCAGACAGTGTCACTCAACGCAATGACTAATTAACCTACTTTCAGACAGTCTCACTCAACGCGATGACTAATTAACCTACTTTCAGACAGCCTCACTCAGCATGAAAATTTCTATCCTACTTTTACACTGCCAGCCACAGTCAGAAAACTCTGTCCTACTTCCACAATGGGTCACCAGCCTCAATCAATAACAAAACTTTGACCTATTTTCACACTCACATCCCATTCAACCAAAACACTTTGAGATATCATATTTTTTTTTAATGCCCATGTGGTAACCAAGGCCTGGACTTAATAGGGAGCAAAGAATAAGGCAATTGTCATCTTTCCAGGTATGTTGTAGGAGGATGCTAAGGAAAGTTCAGGGATAAGCTGACAACCTTTGAAAAAAATTGTCACATTTTGTCTCAATTTCTTAATTTTGTCTATAATTAAATAATCCCCATGGGTGACAAAGAGATGCAGACATTGTACCTTTGTTCTTTGTGGCAGACTCCTAGATGACAGAGATTATATACTAGATGTGTAATCACTAGCCAAAAAATCTAATCTATCTATTTGCTAAACCCTTTATTGCCTTTCAGCGTTAAAGGTAGAAAAGTTTTCTGGAAATGGTCCTTGTGCGTGCTGAGTATATTGTGGAATTTGACGCCAATTTTATTTCAGTGGTCCATCGTTTTCGTGGTTGGCCTCTAAGTTTGCCTTCACTGTATCTGTGTAGCATAGCTTGCTGTGGTATGATGTCTGATGGTAGTCTGCTGATGTGTGCAAACCATTTGATCTGTCGTCTCTTAATATATTCCAAGATTGGGGGTGGTGCCGGTTCATTGCCTAATGTCTTCATTACTCACTCCGTCTCTTAGCAATATTCCTAGGAAAGTTTTGAATAGTGTTTAAATCTATATGTTTATTTTTGAAAATTGGTGCCATTTCCACTTCGTATGCTTTTCTACATCTATTGTGTATTTTCACTACTTGATGAATGAGACAGACATGATTGCAGACTTGACATGACTCCACTTGATGAATGATACAGACATGATTACAAACCTGACATGGCTCTACTTCCAGAACTATCCTTGTAATCCTCAGGATTAATTGGTGATGTAACATCCCTGTACGACATCTTTGTTTCCTCTTTATCTACTCCACCAAGAGGAAAAGGTACAAATCCTTTACTGACTTCCAAATCTGGTGACCAAACCAGTAATAAAAAGATTAAACAACTTGGCATAAGTTATATCAACCACATAATGTCACAAGTATCTGAGGAAAAAAAACATGTTGAACCATACTTCATTTTTAAAAAAAGGAATGTTTCCCTATTTACATGTTTATCCATGTAATCCTCATTGCAGCTTACAGAACACAAACAATAGGATTGTTCCTGATATATTTTTCACAGACTGACAATCTGGCTCCCAGGAGTTACTCAGAAAATCCAATTTGCGGGCAACCCAAGATGACCTAAAACAAGCTGCTCTATAAAAAAAATTAAAAGAAATTTTGAAGCATATCTATTCAAGATGTAGCAATCAACCTAGCATTTTTCGCACTAGTATTTTCTAGGCAATATAAATATGTTTAGTAGTTTGTCATTGCTTTCTAAACTGTCTAGAAACACAATTGCCTGTGGCGGGATTCAACCTGGTATTTTGGCTGTCACAGACATGCTCTGTACCAGGTCCCCACAGAACCAGATAAACCCGCTGTATACATGATGAATATTGGACTGGATGTTTAACAATTGATCGCAGAAGTATAGATGTGTCATCAGTTGGTGTGTAGTGTAGCATCAAGAACCTAAGATGACCTAAAACAAACCACTCTAGTCATGACCAATATTGGACTGGATTTTTAACAATTTATTGCAGAAGAAACATGACTGATGTGTATCTGGGAATACAGTGTTAGACCAGTATTTTTCATTGACATGTGGCAAATCAACAGATGATGTGGTTAGAATCATGCCTATATTTTCCTGAAGATCTGGTACACATTTCCTTAGGCAGGGTTCTTCTTCTGTCATTCACTTATTGTGTTTTGTGCGAGGCATCCTGATTATCTATGCGCCTTTTGGCTTGTTGCCTCCGTCTTCAGCACTCTGCTTACTTGGGCCAGACTATGGTCCTGCTCGAGTGGGACTGCCTGACCAGTCTTAGTTTCCAGCCCCTGATGGCTGAACTAAGCCCCATCACCTCTACACAGTGCTGGCCTCGATGGGGATTAGGTAGGGCTGACCTAGAAGCCAATGGTGATTAAAAATATTTCCAGCTAAACTGGGTTTTGAAGCTTGTATCACCAGACTAGAATGCCAGTGCACTAATCATTGAGATAACGAGGCCCCAGATCATGAATACAAAAGCATCTAAAATTATAAACAAACAAATAAATAAAAGTATAGAATGTAGAGAACATCACAATGGCTGTTGGCTCACGACTGATGGGGTGTGTGTCTGAAAGTTTTTGAGAACTTCAATTCCTACCATACACTTGCTGGATTGACAGGCCTGCATCACCATACTGAACCTTCATTCATACACTTACTGGATTGATAGGTATGCATCATATTAGACCTTCATTCTCCGATAAATGTATATAAGTTTCACCCCTTTATCATCATCATCAGGTGATGTCTCTGCATCAAATACTGGCTGCAACAGACCTCCAACATCTTCTGTCTCTTGCCTTGGAGTGCACGAAATCAGACTGCAACCTGTCCATCTTGTGATATTTCACTCCAACTTGCATCTCTGCCTATCACTTTATTACCCACATATAACTCTACCCTAAAGTAAGATCTTCAACAAGGTCTTTCAACATATTCACAATATTTTATTTGTTCTATTTTGATTTCCTTTAATAGTTCTGTTTTTCATATGAAGTGTTGTTAGAACCTCAATGTGTGTTTTCTTCTCTTTCCTTAAGTTCTCTCTATTCTTCTTCTTCTGTGTTCATTCTCAAACTCCTGCATATTAGCAGGATATAGTCCGGAGAACGAAATGCATTGTGTCATGGTTTACAGCACTGCTGTGATATCTGCGCCTTTTGGCCTGACACATCCGACTTCAGCATGGCTTTGGGTCACTGACCCTATATGGGATGGGACAGTCAACTCCATCCCATAACTTCCTTAGTCGCATCTTACGACATACATGGAAGGCAAACAGTGTTTCTATTCTTTGCTCCGCTTTCGGGCTCTGGCAACACACTGGTGTATTAATCTATAAATCTGCTTCTCAATAGTATCAATAGAAAACTCTTAAATATTGGTTTGGAAGAATTCATCAAGGCAGCAGCAGATAAAGAAATAAAATGGTTACATAGGCTGTTTAACATAATATGGAATACACAAGTAACACCAGAAGACTGGAAAAAAAGCTGTAATACCTATTTAGAAGGAAAAAGGCAGCAAAAGAGATTGTACAAAATACAGCTTCTAAGCCACACTTAAAAATGTTTCAACAGAATTCTAGACAGAAGATTATGAGCCTTCATCGAACCACAGCTTAAAAACACTCAAATGGGATTCCACAAGAATAAGAGCTGTACAGATGCTATTTTAAACTCAGACAACTGGCAGAGAAAAAAACTGAAAACAATTAAGAATTGTATATCGAATTTGTGACCAAGAAAAAGCCTTCGACAGAGTAGACAGAAGACAACTATGGAAAACACTATCAAAATAAGAAGTTCCACAACACCTAATCAACTTGTGCAGGAGTAGATACACAGGTAGTTAATGTACAGTTAGAACGAGTCTAGGGCTTTCAGACAAATTCTACATACACTCTAGAGTGTGACAAGGATGTGTTCTCTCTCTATTACTATTTATTACATATTTTGATTGCATTTGCAAAATTGCCAACACCAATGAAGAAGATGACCTAAACAACCTACTGAGTGAACTTCTTTTTGCAGATGATCAAGCAATAATATCAACATCAGAAGAACAACTACAATAACATATAAATAGACTCCACACGAAGACTTTAACACGAAGATAAACACAGAAAAAAAGAGGTAGTCAATAGCAAAAACAGAAAGAAACACTACTATTTTCATTGATGACCAACAACTGACACAGGTGAAAGAATTCACTTCTCTTGGAAGCATCATATCATTGAATGGCAGAAACCACCAAAGAAATCCAACATACCATACCAAATCTTAGAACAGATGTCTGTTATTTTCAAAAACAAATGTGGACATGAACATCAAAACTGCACCATATAAACTGATCATCATGGCATCACTATGCTACCAATGTCAAACATGAACACTTACAACAAAAAAGAAAACTTGTTACAACACAAATGACTTGTCTACATAGAATTCTCGGAGTAACAATAAGAGACAAAATCATAAATGACAACATAAGAAGACTAACAAACACAATGTCAATTTTGAATTACATTTGAAGACAAATTAAGTGGTTATCACATGCTTCCAGCCTACGATTAGATAGTGCCCCTCAAAAAGCATTGCTATACAGATGTGATGGATACAAAGCCATGGGCAGACCATGCAAAAGATGGATCACAGAAATAAGGGAATCAACGAAAATAAACATATATGAAGCACACAAAAAGGTCATCTCCAGAGAAATCTCTGACACTGCAAGACATAAAGGGGTATAACGTGAAAGGAAAGAACGAATTCAAGTCAAGCAAGAAAATAAGAGAAGACACCAAACAGCAATATGTTTCTACAACAATAAGAAGAAATGATGGACTTATATTGGATATGAACTTAGAATTAATGAAAACACTGCTACCAATAGCATTAAAATTGGTACCAGATAGCAAAAGAAAAAGAAGAAGACTAAGAGAGACTCTTCGCAGAACAACCATCAAAGATAGGTATGACTATGGGTCTCAACAACATGCGAGAATTACACACAGTAGTATGACATCATTCAAACCGCAGAACAGGAGAGCACTAGTTTCTGGCCTATGCACTGAATTTTGGAACTGAAGGTTGATACATAGAATGACATCAATTCTGTCCAAATTGTTGGTTTTCTTCTCTTTCTGTGATGGTATCCTTATTCTTATATATATATATATATATATATATATCCACATTTCACTCCTTCACTTTAAACTGCCATTATGACATCATATATATCTCCATCAGGATGTCACATGCTGGATACTTGACACCCTAAACATCAATATTGACACGTTACATGACATTGTTATGGTTATTTTCATAATTTCTATTACATTTTAAAAGCATTCATTTGAAGCACCATCATATACAACATCAATAAAATACAAAATTGAGTATTGCAAGGCATTTATCTCACTTGTTCTGTCAATCATTCTAGCAATCGCATCTGGGCCATCTCGAATACTGGGGCCTTGTGATTTCAGACGTTGGTTGTGGACAGATGAATGCTGCTTTCTAAAATGAGTCTCCTGAGAACTACCTGAGAAATGGATTAGCAAAGGTTTTGTTAATTTCATGATTATATTTTACCTTTTTTATGCAATCTGGGCATACGACTTATAAAGTAAAAAGAGCTTGCATATAAGGTGTAAACCAGGGCGTTCCAACCTTATTAGGCAGCGAGCGCTGACCACATGTAATACTGAGTATGCGAGAGCTATTAACATATATGATGAAAGGGACATTGAAAGCAAAAGTTAATGTGAGAATTAACCATATAATCTTATTGTACCTACACCCCCCCCCTTTTCCCCATTATTTTCCTCATAATCATGGATGGTAACACTATATGTTTGGGTTTGTACAACAGTTTGAAATTATAAAGGGAACTCATGTTTCTTAGCGCTCGAAAGCACTTTTTAACTATTTTCATCTGTAAAAATTATATATCGTTGCAGATAGACATCCATTGCTGACGTATTCACGATTACTCGTTCTTGTAGATATGCCATCTAAATTTGCTTTGTTTCGATCATAAATGAATTATGAACTTATTTGACAGTTTAGACTTTAGAAATATGGCTAATCAAATGACACCCTTATGCTACTGTGTGATTAGACGAGTGTGACATATTTATTTTAAATTAAAATTTGAATAAGGTAGGTTCCGATTTTTTGAAATTAGCAAAATGGCTTCATCTTCCACTAATAAGAGAGCTCAAAGATTTAAAAAATATAGAGATTTATTATTCTTTGAGTTTTATAATTGAAGATATTATTTCAAGTGATGTGTCGGAAAACAACAGTGTTTTGGATTTTGACAGTTGAGATTACCGGCTTGTTGAAAATTGGAAAATAAACCAACCTGATATTATTGGTAAGGGAAAAATAACAGCTAATAAATTTGAAAACTGTTCCCACTGCTATTATTTCTGAAGAATCAAATAGGTCTAGGGACAGCAATGATAATCTTTCAATACATTATAGAAAATAAAGCAAGGTCTAAAGATAATAATGAGTGGAATATAGTTCAACTCTGGAAATCCAATACTTGGGAATATTTGTAAAGTTTTGCAATATTTTGTTCAGTTCTTAAATTTGACATAAAACACAAAAATTGGGATAAAACACTAGGCAGTTGATAGATTTACTTCAAATAAACTAATTATGATCAGGAAATGGACAGTCAAGGCATCTACTTTAGTAATATTGGATAGCAACATTTCAAGACAAGTAAATTTGATGGTGAGTAGAACAAATTATGTGTAAAACAAATTTATTTTCATCTAACATCCCTGTTTGTGGTGTAATTTTTGTATTTTGTTGTTTCAATTCTCATATTTTTATATTGTGTATGGATTCCACATTCAATAATTTTTTTTTGATACCTTATATGACCTTCCATAGCTAATACTTTGTCTTTAGGTAACTTGTGTCTAAATCATGTTGCGGTCCAAAAATTTAGCCTAAAATTAATTCTGTCCAAACCCCGGAAATAATTCCACCCTGAAAGAGTTAACTCACATGGCGAGAGCACCAAATGTCATTACAAGAATATCATGCTGCTCAAGAGCACCGGGTTGGAAATGCTAGTGTAGAGGAACTCATATGTACTTGCCCTCTCAACAGAGTAGTATGCTACCTGCCAATAAGAGCATTTAACTGTGCTGTTCAAGAGATAATCCCAGGGAACCTCAAAAAATTCACTTGTTAACAGACTGCCAAAGGTTAATTTTGAACCTGCACTACTGTGTTGTTAGGTGTGAGGGGAGCAAAGAATAATGACGCTGACAAGCATATTGTAAGGAGCGATTATTGTAAGGAGATTTTGTCCTTTTTTTAAGGAGATTTTTGACATATTGTAAGGAGATTTTGGGGATGGTAGTTGACTATCCCATAGAAGGTCAAAACTGACTCATTGTCCTTGCTGAAGTTGGATGTTCACAGATATTGCAGCCATGCTGTAAACAATAACACAACACATTCAGATCTCTGGGCTATATCCTGCTAATCTGCAGATGTCTGAGAACAAATGCAGAAGATGAACCTGCATCCTTATGTAACAAATGAAACTGGCTTCACCACTATGACACATACTCATCTAAACACAAAAATTAATCAAGGCTCCCTCTGGTATAGCTAAATGAATCCCTATGGAACAGCTAACACTCTCTCTGGCACAGCTAACAGGCACCTTTTGGCACAGCTAACAGGCACCCTTTAGCACAGCTAACAGGCTCTTAGGCCCAACTAACAGGCACCCTTTTGCACAGTTAACAGGCTTTTAGGCCAAACTAACAGGCACCCTTTGGCACAGCTAACAGGCACCCTTTGCACAGCTAACAGGCTCTTTTAAACCCAACTAACAGGCTCCCTTAGGCACAGCTACTTATGCATTACACTTATTATCTAGGCTAAGTATAACAACTACCAGAAGTGTACGTCTCAGGCAGGGGTTTTCAACCTTTTCAGACAGAGAGCACCGCCGACATGCAATAAAATGTGTGCATGCACCACAAAATATAACATGAGATAAATATATATTTCTATTTTTTAAATTCTCACCAGATTAATTAGATTCTTGAGGTTGAATGTTACTCAGGATTGAATGACTTCACACAGAAAATTAAAAGGAAATTGATAGTAACAGTTGATAAATTGATGGTAATATCTTCTTCAGTTTTCATTCTCAAACTCCCACTGGATCTCTCTTGTAGCAGGACATTTGTTCTACTAGATTTCCAACAGGATGTAGTCCAGATAATCAGATAATGGAAATGTGTTGTGTCACCGTTTCATTTGTGCCAATGGCCCGACATATCTGTCTTCGGTCAGGAACTGGTAATATAACCTTCATTGTAATGTACAGACCCCATTTCCCTCACAATTATGGATAATACACTAGTTGCTTCAGTTTATACAACAAAGATTGAATTGTTAAAATATTGACAGTGCTCATGAGCACTTTTTGACTCGCACTGTGTGAGCACATGTCATCACAGGAGCACCTGGTTTTTGTACACTTGCTCTATAGTGAAATCCAGAAGGACATATGCTTTCAAAATGCCACAAAAGCCATGGCACTACAATGATTAAACTAAGGAACTCACCAAGGAGTGTTTGGTATAAACCATGAAAGATGTTGTGCTATTTGGCACCCAGCAATTAAAAATAAGTATCATTAATTTGAAACAGCAAGAAATGTAGAAGTCTAGCAATGGAGACTGGCTATGAAAGACATAGGCTAGAGAATGCAGACCAAATGTTTGTCTTCTGGAGGTACAATAACAAAAATATTTCATTTACACATCGTGGTGACTGCTAGAGCAACGTACCATTAACTTCATTGCCCATAGAAAGCTTCCAATTGCTTCTTAACAAGAAACCATGAAATAACACAAGTTTTTAAGAATACAGCACTCATGAAATACGGATAAATAGATTATTTTGTAAGGGACAACCATACACGTTTACATATATCATATCCACTCCCCATTAAGGCCAACTCTTTGAAGTGGAGATGGGGCTTAGTCAAACAGAGACTGGAAACTAAGATTTTTTGGGTCATCCCCTACATCAAGCAAGATGATAGTCCTGCAGAAGCAAGCATGGATACTGAATTTAGAGATATCAGGTCGAGAGGTGCACCATCAACCATGGTATCACACAACACAACTAGATAACATGTCTTCACAACAACAAAATGCTCACTTACCTGGATCTGACCTCAAATAGCACATGGGTAACACATGGTTGTCTATCAGACTCACAATCTTTATGTGTCCATTCAGAAGAGCCAGCGAGCGGGCCATGTAACCATTATGAGCTCTGGCAGTGACATCTACTCCCTGCAGAAATAATTGCGATAGCATTAAGTTTATGTAAAGTTAAACTAGGAAACATGGTCTTGATGTTTTGCTAATTACTGGAAATGAACATGGTAATACATGAAAATTGACATTTCAAGCAAAGGCTGTTTGTGTTATTTCACCTCTGACCATATAGTTTTTACTCTTCCGGTGTGAATCCATATTTAGTTATCATGTGAATCTGGACAATGTCATTCTTTCTCATCAAATTATGTTGTGCATGTGTTCTTGGTAAAGGCCTTTAGGCCAAAATGTCAATTATTGTGTATTATTTGTGTTTCCAAATAATGAGCAAAAATTCATGATCCTGTTTCCTAGTTTCTCCTGAAGGATTTTAGTTTTGATGCAGTTACTATCTATTAAATTATCAGTTTATGTAGGTTGGTATATGTATTGGATGTGTAGCTACCAGGAAGGAATAGATCATGATTGAAATGGCCATATTGGGACAAAGCACATGAGCCCATGTACAGCTGGATCAGCAACCAACCAACCAACCAACCAAATGACAAGGTATAGAAATGTTCTAAATATATCATAGAGAAATGATCCAATAAAAACATCCACAAAGAGATGAACATAGAGGAACAATGAAGATGAACATAGAGGAAGATTGAACATAGAGGAACAATGAAGATGAACATAGAGGAAGATTGAACATAGAGGAACAATGAAGATGAACATAGAGGAAGATTTACATCTAAAAAAATTGTTACAATGCAAGCTGACATTATTACACATAAAAATGATAAAAATTCCATGTTGGAAGGAAAAGTTACAGGAAAATGAAAAGAGGCTGTTCAGAATGTCGAGACCTCCTAAATGTGATACTAGAGGAAGTATGACATTTGTCACAGGGAATATCTTGTGACTGTAGATGTCATAAGGGAATACCTTGTGCCTGGAGATGTCACATGGGAATATCTTGTTGCTGAAGATGTCATAGTGGAATAACCTATCACTATAGCTGTCACAGTGGAATATCTTGAGGCTGAAGATATTACTGGGGAATATCTTGAGGCTGAAGATGTTACAGGGGAATATCTTGAGGCTGAAGATGTTACAGGCGAATATCTTGTGGCTGAAAATTATACAATGGACTATCCTGTGACTAGCTGGGAAATACAATCTCACCATACAATCCCCATGGGGCCAACTTGAATTGGAGACGGGGCTTAGTCCATCCAACATTTTCTGGAAACTAAGATTGGTTGAGCCATCCCCACCATCGACCAGGACCACAGTCCTGCCCAAGCAATCACTGGTGCTAAAGTTGGAGATACCATGCTGAGAGGTGCACCAGCAACCATGGCAATGAGCAACATGACTAGATAACAGGTCTTCACAACCATACAGCAGTGGTGGAAAAATATTACTTGTGGGCTAAATCTGGCCCACGATGCTGATCTAAAAATAATATATGTGCTGGCCCCAGAGCTCAGAAAACACTTCTTGGGGCTCCCCAATGGTCTACAAAATGTTTTTTAAAACTTTTCTGTCATTTACAACACACAAAAAAAACTATGTGGCCCACCGACCCAACAAGTGTGCCCACCTCGGTCATACAGCTTCTTAATTAGCAAGCAACAGGAACAATCAGCATGTATACTGATCAACATCTATTGTGAAAGGCTGAGAATATACTGACTTGCAATGAGTTTGGACATCAAAATAGGACTTTCTGTAATGGATAGATGGTCAGCTCATTTGTATCCATGAATGTCTGAGTGTCCTGAATCCACAGCAACGTGACATTTCTGGAGAAAGGTAAGCTGCAGATGACCAGATGGGGAAATGACCAGAGTTGGGAGGATAAATTGTGTCCTTTCTGCAAAGATCAATATAATTTACAACTTACATGCTGAAGGAACAGCTGGGCAATGATCTCATGACCCTCCGCCACTGCTTCCATGAAAGGTGTTGTTCCTGAGCTTGGTTCTCTGTCAGACAAAATGAAAACACATAAACAATTACTTCCCTTTACATGTGTATTGTAATGATAGCCTGTAAAAATTGTACAAATTCTAGGGATCTCCATGGCAATGTGAAAATGCAATTTGCTTTGTGTACAAAAGGGAGCTTGTTAAAAGATGCTATATGTTCAAGAGATCGAAGGTTCAAATCCCGACCGCAACATCTTGTTTATAAAGTGGATTTTTTTAGATCATGTGAACTATTGTTTGAAGCTATGTGCTGTTGAGTGGTACTCTCGGCAAGAGGCTTGATATTTCATTGAGACGAACAAATTACATATTGGATAAGCAAAGTACAATTAAGTCAATTCTCTATGCGTTCATTTGAAGCTAGGTGCTATGAATGGTACTTTCAGTAGTCTTCATTGAGAGGGAAGGAGTAAATATTGGGTAACCTGAGAACAATGAAGTCAATCCTCTTTCGTTTGAGCGTTTTTTGAGCTTGTTAAAGATTGGAAGAAGGAGTCTAATTTATCTTTTTATCTGGGGCGTATGAAGATATCATTTGAGCCATGGAGTTAGTACTACTATTGTCAGGCAGTAAGCTGCAGTGCTTAAAGGGACAGAGTATATATATATATACAGGCATAAATACAATAATTAGTTAGAGAAAGTCTATGTTTGTTGATCAGGTCTCAACTTTGTTAGGACTAGTCCCATCTTCTGAAAGCCAGATGAACGTCTTCCAAAGACTGTTCTTTGGTGAACTGTGAGTTAGAAGGCATTCAAGAGAAGGTCAGAAAAAAACAATTTCAAAGACTACTTGAAGACATCTTTCATGCACTTAGGATTGACCCAATCTCTTGAGAAATCATAGCTCTTGACTGTCCAGCTTTGCATGGTCAGATTATTGCAGGTATTAAATATTTTAAACAGAATATAATACTGCAGGCAAATTGGGAAAAAGACAGAAACAAAAGGAGAGGCCAGACTGTTCTCACTCGTCTCAAGATCTAACATATTCCTGCTCACACTGCAACAGATTTTTCGGAGCACAGTTTGCACTCTGAGGATGCACAAACAAACATAATTTGACTTTTTTCAATGCCATGCTCAATTTCACTTTTGCAGGAAGAAAATCGTAACTAAATCATTACCATTGCACACAGGATATGCTCATACATGCTCTGATCTCCCCTTGAATATTTATACATTTCCACAAGAACTGACAGTTCTAGTTCTCTACTGGTTGATGAAAATCCTTCTAAGCCAGTGGTGGGCCAAACACAACCCACTGGACAAATCCAGCCAGTCAAGCCATTTTTCTTCTGGCCAGCTAGGCTGATCCCCAAGTACTAAATGTTCTGGTGCCCAGAGCTAGCTCAGACAACATTACTTGGAGATCCAAAGGACTAAAGAAAATCTTTTTGGTCCTATACCACACAAAATAAGCTCAATCTGGCACATCAACCCACAAAGGTTGCCCCACTTTTGATTACAACTTTCATTAATTTTGTTTGTACTTGTTGTTTCTCACAAGAAATTATGCATATTAGCCCAATCTACTTCTCTGCAACTTAATACAGAGACTGAGCCCACAAGTCCATCTTTCTGTAAATACAATGACATTTAGCAATTCATCCACTGACCAGATGTGCTGGGTTTCCAGTTCACTCGTTTCTTTCTTTCGTCTTGTTTGCAAACCAAAAATTACATCTGTATTCCACCCAGTCATCAGGAAAAAAATACCAACAATGACATATTATCTAGGAAAATTGAGGAGTATCACCATCACTACTGGGTAGTGAAGGAAACACCAGGTAGTTCCTGGTCAACTACTGACTAGGCAGTTCCTTGTCAACTGCTGACTAGGCAGTTCCTTGTCAACCGCTGACTATGCAGCAACCGAGTATTTATGGGAATAGTGTTCTATGACATTGATTCATAATTCAATTCGCCTATGTCATGATTTGACCCAAAATGGGAGCAAAGAATAGCAATATTGTGACCTTCCATGGATGTTGAAGGAGGAGAGTAAGGAGATTTTGGGGGTGGATATGGCTGTCCCATCCCATAGAGGGTCTAAGTGACCCAGACAACATACAGAAGTTTGATCTGTCAAGACAGAAATTGCAGATGTTGTAGCTAGTCTATGAGCAATGGCAGAGCATTCCATTCTCCAGACTACACCCTGCTAATTTGCAGGAGTTTGACTGTTAAGAGTGGTTCTAATACTTTAATTTGATCACGCACAAACATGTTGATCTTATCTTCTCAGTAACAGATATCCATCACACATCAATAGCATTTGTTCATTCAACACCTGCAATCCTCTCTTTAAGTCTGCAGTTAGAGTTTGAACTACATCCTACTGGAAACCTACTCAAGAGAAATCCAGCAGTAATTTGAAAAGAAACACTAAAGAATATTTTTAAATTATAAATATAATAGAAACATACACAGCATTCTTGTTAGCGCCAGCCTCTAATAGGAAAGCCACAAAATTTTGGTGACCTGCATATGTGGCATGGAACAAAGCTGTCCATCCGGTCTTGTCTATCAGCTCTAGGTCTGCCCCTTTCTGTGGAATCAGTAAGTGTTATTACATGATAATTATGAAACTTGGCCTGGGCTCATTATTATTAATACTAAAGTATGTAGCAATTTATGATTGAAACATGAACACTAAATAAATCAGTCGCAAAGAGAATTGCTGCCTTCAAAATGAGATGCAACAGAATTATTATAATACCATGGACATCAAAAAAGAAGAATCAAGAAGTGATAAGAACATTAAATGTAAAAGAAGGTTTGACTCCTAAACATTATAACAAGAAAACTCATATTTTTTGGCCATATCAAGAGATATATCAGCATGGAAAAAATAAATAATATAAGGTGTGGTTGCTGGAAACAGAGATCTATCTATTATATCTATAAACTCGTAACCCTTAGGGTTGTAAGGGTACCACATTAGATGTATCAACACACATCCTCCAGTGATTTCCATCTTCAACGATGCAGATGAGTAAGAAAATCTTGTTCTGTCTGGTCCTTTATGTTGTCTACCAATGCTTTTATCTGTCCACTTCTGCTTCATCCTTCTCCGTTCCTCACAGTATTGTTTTTGATAAGGAATCATGTTAGCATATATGTCCAAACCATGAAAGTTTGTATCATTTTACTATTATAACAGAGATAAGGACCGTCAAAGGTGACAATGGATAAGAGACATCTCATCTTCAGGTGCTATGCCGGCTCTCCACAGCACTCTGTCTCCAGTATTATTTATCAAGTTCGTTGTTGTTTCCCTGTTATGCCAGGTTGTCAAACTGTCTAATATTTTTTCACATTGTCGCCCTCTGTCTCTGTAGATACAAGAGACATCTCTGATTGTTTAACATGCCCTTAGCTCCTACAGATAAACTCATCAAGACTTCAGAACATCCATAAATTATACTACATTCTGGAAAAAACATGCCACATGAGTGAATCTTACAGTATTTACCTCTTTTACTACGTGTCATCTTTTAACAGAGCCACATGCTACATCTGGGATTATGTGGCATATTTTAAAATATCCTTACTGTTTTTGCAAATGTACTCATTTGAGGTATTTATACCAACATGGTTCCATTTGAAAGTGTATTATGTCCACATTATTTCTAGCATAATTATGATGTGTTATGATATCAAATGTTTAAGTTATCAATAAGTTTTGGACATTTGTGGTATATGACACCATTTTGTTCTTATATTATATATATATATATATTTTTTTTTAAGCGAGCTTATATTTCTTGAAAGTATAACTATTTTATTTACTTTGATCACATTAATTATTGAAATCCAACCTGGCAATTACTGGCAACATACCAAACCAGATTTATGCCATTTTGTCAGAATAATCTGACACTGACAAATTTGTTGATTGAAGTCTTAGATCTACTTTTTTTTTAAACCGCTAAAAATAATCTGTAGCAAATGAGTGAAATTCTTCTTCCTACATTTTTGCAAGACTATTTTATGTGGTTGTCACAGTAATGTAATTGCTGTCTGTCCCACAAAAATGATGATGGTGATAACAGTCTTAGAATTATGTTACTGAATTTCTCTGGTGTATCCGGAGGCATAATCACAGCAGAGATCATCAGATGAGGCAATCAACCTCACCCCACTTTCTTAGTCAATTTCTATGACATGTATGGCAGGTGGCAGTACAGCTATTGTTTGCTCTCCTGTCAGACCAAGGAACTAGTGGCAGTGTCACTATTCTTTGCTCTCCTGTCCTGGGTAACAAATGACCATGGAACTAGTGGCACTGTCACTATTCTTTGCTTACCTGTTAGACCCAGGTAAGAAATGACCAAGGAGCGATGGCATATCATCTTTGAAAAATTATTTTGAAAAAAAGTTTAACTTCTCTAACATTAATTTTATATTTATTATAAACTTTTCTGCAGATAGTGCATGTCAATAACATCATCTTTCATAGAACGTCATCTTTCATGCGCCAAAAATAGAGTGGTTTGGGGTAGAGCCAAACACGAAATATGAGATGGCCAGAAAGCATCTTGGTAGCTACAGCTACCTAGTCAAATTCATGTGTCGTAACTTAGTTGAGTTAATGAGGAGAAAGCTACCTAGCTAAATTCATGTGTCGGAAGTTACCTAGTCAAGTCAATGTGGAATAAGCTACCTTGCTTAATTCATGTGACAGAAGCTACCTATCCAAATTCTTGTAGAGGAAGCTACCAAATTCATGTGTTGAAGTTACCTAACTGAATTATTGTGGAGGACACTGCTTAGTTGAACTCATGCCGGAAGCTACCTAGTTCAATTTTTGTGTCAGAAACTACCCACTAATTCATGTGCAAAAAAGCTATCTAGTCGAATTCATGTGTCAGAAACTATCTAGCCAAATTCATGCATCAGAAGCTACCTAGCCAAATTTATGTCAGTAGCTACTTAGCCGAATTCATGCAGAGCATATGACTGACAGCTAAGATGAGATAATTTGAAACCATTTTGGAATAAATACTGATTAGCAGAGTCAGTTAGTGTGCCTTCTTTTTTATACTACTTTCATTGTGTTTTGCTTCTTCTTCTTCTTATGTGTTCAATTGTTAACCACACAACTCAATACTGGACATGTATAGAATGGTTAATGTGGCACAAAGCCGAGGTTAGAGCTTTGGCCTCACACCCGTGAGGAATAGAGTTCGATCACTGGTAAGGACTGGGTTTTTTTCTGTTGGAGTGTAAATTTAAAAAACTCACTCTGAACATGACGTGACGACAGCAAGGGCATGCGACCTTTATCATACAAGCCAAATGAAACCTCCTTGCAACTTCCTAACTGGAAAAATGCAGTACTGACAACAACTTCAGTATAGATTGGTTTGATTTTGCTAATCTTGGGTTCCCCGATCTCAACCCTACTTCCTTAGTCAATTTCTACAACATGCATGGCAGGTAAATTGCTTTGCAGAGTAGCTCCTGTCTGACATATTGCCATTCTATGAACTGCAAATGGTCCCTGCTGTTTACTTTGTGCCCGTGCATTGAATGAAATTTTCATCCCTTACCGTATAGTCTATGGATCGATTAAATTGTGTAGTATAAACACCCTCTTTTAAGTTCCATACCTTGAGGGCTCATATTTTCTGACTTCTACAGTGCGGGAAGTACCTTAAAATTTAGCACAGTGGATTAAAATTATGCTAATTCATCCCTAGGTCTGGCTTATTTTTTTACAATGTGCGTAATTGTAGGTGAGTGTTTCAAAAACACAGCAACGTTTTTGTTTTTAAAGCTGTGTGTATAATATGTGTGTTGGAAACAAAGGAATGGTTACTGAATTTAATGATGTACATTTTGTTGGTGTATGTGTGATATTTTAATAAATTGTAAATTAACATTATCGACTAGACCTAGAATTTCAGTGAAATCTTTCTACACATTCACTCCGGTGTGGAATGCCATAACTGGGCCTAGATTACTCCACCGTTATTTTATAATCAAACTACTTGTTCATATAACATTTGTCTTTGTAAACAAACGAACTGCATTGATCGAGCTAAAATTATCAGTTACACAAGAGAATTCTGATTTTAGAAAACGTTCCCTGAAAATGGTTGGAACTTAAATAAAATTTTGCCTATGTGTTGTTAGGCCCGAAAGGGGAGCCAAGAATAGTAACACTGTTTACCTTCTATGCATGTCGTATGAGGCGACTAAGGAGGTTATGGGATGGAGTTGGCTGTCCCATCCCATATAGGGTCAGTGACCCAAAGCCATGCTGAAGTCGGATGTGTCAGGCCAAAAGGCACAGATATCGCAGCAATGCTGTAAACCATGACACAACACATTCCGTTCTCCGGACTACATCGTGCTAAACTGCAGGTGTTTGAGAAAGAACGCAGAAGAAATAAAATTTGACAGATCATATTGGCGACTGAACAGTGATAACTTATCTATAACGTATTCTATTTAGTTGCAGAAACTGAAGCTAATTAGGTCTACTTTCATTTCCTTAGTTAACCGGGTGAATAACGTTTGTTTACAATTGCTGCATTTTTGTTCAAATAGGCATAGAGGTTAGGTGGCTATAGTCGTAGACAGCTACAGAAAATATGTTCACTAAATATTTCAGCTATAGTCACGTGTAGTGTGGAAAAGGTTATGATACCTTCCTGAAAGCTGCTTTTCAGGGGACCTCCTGCAGATTAGCATTTTGTGTGGAATAAAAAGCATGTATTGTAATGTCAACAAATTTCTCACCGTGTCACCATCTTGGTTCAAAAGGAAGTCACTGTGTTTCACTATTTCTGTTATATTTTGTTTCATTAAATTTATATTCCAGCAAATCAGAAACTATTATACATTCTAATAAAAAAAACAGTAAGAAAGCTTTACCCTAACAAGTGTTCGAGCCACACTCTCGTTTCCACAGCTTGCTGCTAGCATGAGGGGTGTATGACCTCTTGAATTCTTCAAATTCATATTGCACCCAGCATTAATGAGAAGATTAACAATGTTGTCATGACCAATGTAGCATGCATACATCAGAGGAGTCCACCCTCCATGATTCCTTCTGTCCAAGTCTGGATGACCACCCCTTTTTGATATTTTTAAAAGTACAATTTTAAACATTACAAATTCATGCGCATAAAATTAAACTAAGTCAAGTAAAGCCAAGCAAGGCTAAATTAAGTTAAGCTATGTAAAATCTAGTATATTAGTCACTTAACCTGTAGCACACCGTCGAAGACGCTGGTTTTTTTAAAGAATATTTAGGACACCTTGCTATACGCTTGTGAGACCAGGACAGTATACAGCAGGCACACCAAAGTGTTAAATTGCTTCCACACATGCTGTATTCTCAAACTTCCCAGGATAAAGTGACAAGATAAGTACATGATACTGAAGTCCTCACTAGAGCAAACATCTCAAGTATTTATACAATGCTAATAAAGCCTCAACTAAGATAGGCTGGACATGTTGTGCGCATGCCTGACCAACGCAATCCAAAGCAGCTGATGTATGATGAGCTCCTTAAAGATAAACTGGCCAGTGGACAGAAGAAACGCTTCAAGTAGTCTCTACAGAGCTTCAACATTTACACCACATCCTGGGACTAGGTAGCTAGGAATCACCCAGTGAGGCGCAGCAGCACCAGCAAAGGTGCTTGCATCGCCAAGAAGCATCAAATCTCAAAGACACTGAGAAAATGTGTTGCCAGAGAAAACAGCACAAACACACAGATGCCCAAGCCCAATTCTGATCATACATGTCCCAATTGTAATAGCAGGTGATTCTATGCCAATCATCTCTGCATACACCAGAGAGATGCAACAACACAAGTCTGAAACCATGGTCATCATCACCTGCGATCTACGGCATTTATATTAGTCAAGTCATGTCATGTAAAATAACTCAAGTCCAGTCAAATTCTGATTTCATGCCATCTAAGTATTTAGGTATTTGGGAAAAAAACAGTCCATAATCTTTGCAGCCAACAGCAAACCTAAAAATCACGATAGTGAGAGTTGAACACTTAGAATGGATATGGAGAAAACAGGATTATGAAAATAATGTTAGATTATATATTTACCACAAAGCCAGAGAAGATTAAATGATCAGGTATTGGGCTGTAGTAAAAAAATAACATTATAATAGTGAATAAGTAAATATGTGTTACAAATACCTATATCTATATGAAGTATCATTTGCAGAGCATTGTCCTCACTACCACTCTGAAAGCCTTTTGGTTCTGTGCAAACTGTAAAGTCTCTTTTAGTATATTGTTCAAGTCCTCTATATCTTGTATCATAGTCTTGGTCTCTCTTGTTCTGCCTAGGAATTTTCCTTCAATGACTATTCTTTCTAAACCATTGTGACTTTATAATGTAGAAATTTTGTCAACAAAACTAAACCTTCGTGGTACTGTGTGATTTGAGATGAGTGACATATTTATTTTAAATTAAAATTCAAAAAGGTATGTTCAGATTTTCTTAAATTAGTAAAATGGCTTCATCTTCCACTAGTAAGAGAGCTCAACGATTTAGCAAACATCAAGTTTTATTATTCTTTGAGAGTTTTATAATTGGAGATATTATTTCAAGTGATGTGTCGGAAAACAACAGTGTTTTCAATTTTGACAGTGGAGATTACAGGCTTGTTGAAAATTGGAAAAGAAATAGACCTAATATTATTGGTGAGGGGAAAATACCAGCAAAAAAATTATAAAACTGTTCCCACTGCTATTGTTTCTGAAGAATCAGAGAGACCTAGTGAAACCAATGATAATCTTGCACTACATTATACTGAAAATAGAGTTAGACTTAATGTTAATATTGAGTGGAATAAAGTTCAACACAATGTTTTTATTGGGTCATCTCATCTCTATTTAGATCAACTGTGTTTTGCAATACTTTGTTCAGTTCTGAAATTTGACATGAAACACACAAAAATGGCATAAAACACTAGGCAATTGATAGATTTACTTCAAATTAACTAATTATGATCAAGAAATGGACAGTCAAGACATTTACTTTAGTAAGATTAGATCCCTTCAAGACAGGTAAAATTGAAGGTGAGTAGAAGAAATGCATGTCCAAAAAAATGTCTCTACATCTAACATCCCTGTTTGTGGTGTAATTTTTGTATTTTATTGTTACAATTCTTATATTTGTATACTGTGTATGGATTCCACATTCAATAAACTTTCTTTTCTTCTTCTTCTTCAGCGTTCATTCTCAAACTCCCGCTGGATATCCTTTGCAGGACCATGGTCCTACTAGATTTCCAGCAGGATGTAGTCCAGAGAACGAAAATGCGTTGTGTCGCCGTTTTATTTGCGCCAATGACCCGACACATGTCTTCGGCAGGAAACTTTCTTTTGATACCTTATATGACCTTCCATAGCTAATACTTTGTCTTCAATTAATTACGCTCAAACACCGGAATAATTGTGTCCTGAAAGAGTTAAAGACAACTATAATAAAATTTTTATGAACGAAAATGGTTGACGTTTCAATCTATGATCTTTGTCTGAACAAAAATATAATAAAACAAATAATACAGAATAAAACTATTAAGTCACCAGGACATTACACAGATTGTTATTTTTTTTTAAAAGATATTTTTAAATTAATAATTTTTCTATATTATTTAATGTCTTCGTATTATTATGTTTGTTCAGACAAAGATCATAGATTGAAATGTCAACTGTATTCATCCTAATCATTTTATTACAATTGTTTTTATCATCTTTTCATTAGTAGTTGTAGGTATATGTAAAACATGATGATGATGATGATGATGATGATGGTGTTCCTTCTTCGCAAGTGAAGATGAGCATGGCATGAAAAACAATAAAAATATGGTGAATAAGTAGAAAAAAATGTGATTGTCTATTTTGGTTTGGGTTTGTATGTTTGTAGATGCCCGATGAGCCCGATTCATGCCAGGAAAGTTCTATTACAGTGCATGCAGAAGTGCAGAGGGACCTGAATAGGAGAGTTTTCAGATTTGTCCTTCTTCAGTCGTATGTAAAATGCCTACAGTATTCTTTCTTTTTCAAATGTAGTGATGCCAGCAGTGATCTGATGAGCGATCAAGGGCTGTAGTCTCCCAGGATCTAGGATCGATGATGCAATGTTTCAGAGAGTTCTTTAGGTGATCCTTGAAGTGTTATTTCTGCCCTTCACTTGAATGTTTACCATTGCACAGCCCCCCTCTCTTCTATGAAGAGATAGAATAATCTCTTTAGAAGGCACTTGCCTGGCATATGGACAATGTAGTCAGTCAAGCGGAATTGGGACCTAGTCAGCAGGGCATGGATGCTTTGCATATGGGACATTTGTAGGATTTCCCTCTCTGGTACTCTATCCTGCCAATGTACTCCCATGAGGTTTCTTAGGCGCAGAAGGTGGAAAGAGTTAAGTTGTCGAGTGTATCTCACATAGACAGTACAGGATGATGCAGCATAAAGCAGTGTTGGTAGAACCACTGCGTGGTAGACGTCTACCTTAGATGTCAAACTAAGCCTGATCCAGACATTGGTACGAAGGCTCCAGAATGCCGTGAGCAATATGCAGGGCAATATCCTTGTGAATTGCCGCAGTTTTCAATAGGGTGCTGCCGAGATATACAAACTTATTAGAAGTATTCAGTTTTTGTCTGTTTACTGTAATTAGTGGTTCTGTGTAGGGGACACCTGGTGCTGGTTGATACATTACTAATGTTTTCGCAGTGCTGATGGTAAGACCGAATGCATCACAGTCCAAAGAAGAGAGGTCCTTACTGTCCTGCATGTCTTTCAAACTGGTAGCGTTGAGTATGAACAAGAGGTTGCAAACAATGTCCATCTTGGTCTTCAATCTACTACAATTGAATAGCCCTCCATCAGCTCAATAGCGAAAGCAAATTTCTGCATTGCTATTCCGGAAGGCATCATTTAACATGGCAGAGAAGACCACGCTGAAGAGCATCGGAGCCAGAATGCAACCCTGTTTGACACCATTAAAACATATTTGTAACACATATTTACTGGTGTTAGAATGTTAGGCATTCCTTAAACAGAACATAGATGATGAAATAATCCCATTAGCTGTAAGCACGTAGCTCTTGATAGCCCATAGTCTTTCAGAACCAAGCACAGGTTCATCTAAGTTTTGTAACTGAGGTGATGCCCAGACTCACATAAAGAAGGCTGATGGCTGCATGTTTAGTCTGTGAAGGGAGGCATTCCAGTGTGCCAGGATCCCAGGATTACCATGTCCTGCTAGGAACACAACATACACTTCTGAGCCAACTAGCTCATCAAATTCTTCTGTTTAATTTATTGACCCAACCGCGTTAATGGCACACCTAGTATTCCCATTACCCAGGTGTCTGCCACAAAAGGATAAAAGTGCAATGCCTGAATGGGTACTCTGCCAAACCATTGCACAATGTATTCCATTTTCCAGACTACATCCTGCTAATCTGCAGGAGTTTGAGAATGAACAAAGAAGAGCACTTCATCTTTATAATTATATTTTTTAAATCGTGAATAGATTTCTTTTGACATTATTTCACTTCACTGAGAGATGGAGACCTCTTGGTATGAAATAAAGCTACTATGAACATTCCTTTCCCCCCCCCCCCCCCCAACAAACAAAAAATGCACAAAAAGGATTGAAGAGCTCTTTTGCTCATAATTTATGGGAATTTAAAGAAAAACACATAGGTTAGTAAGTTGGAAATATATTTTAGAATAAAATTAATTATGGATTGGATATTTTTAAAACATGTGGCTACATATATTCCTATGGCTTACAAAAGAGATGAAATGTGAATATAAAAATGCCATCCAACACAAAACACTGTTGAACATACTTGAGAATAATGGAAAGCACCCATTCATAGTGACCAATACTGCAGGCTGTGTGAATGTCTAGATCTGTGGGGGCAAAATCATCCCACTCAATGGAATTCCACCCTTTCCACACTGATAAACTGCGCTCCAATAACTCATTTTCCGAGGATTCATCTGATGCTTCATATGCCAGTTCTGATGACATCTAGGCTAAAAATATACAAAAAGTATAAACGTTAAACAATGCACACTTGTGTGATTTGGGCACATGATGAGTCATGATTCCCTTTCCTTGACTTACAGGCAACAATTGATGCTGGTAGAAGAAGAGGAGGAGAAAAGCAAGAAAGAATTATTAATATTAACTCTTTAGCTACTACATTGTTCTCAGTAAAATATACTGTGCTCAATTCTTTTCTCCTGCGGCAATTCATTTTCTTGTCCTAAAATGAAAAGAGCTTCCATGGTACTGGCCTTATTTTATTAACACCTGAAAATATATACTGCCTAGATAGGGTGTTTGACATGTACTAGCACATGGCAATTTCAGTCCAATCATTTTTAGTAATAAGGGGATAGAAAACCAAACAATTAGTTAACCTGTCTTCAGTGGTAAGATAGAGGAACGAGTAAACTCATGTATGTATAACAGCTAAAGGGTTAGTGATGGCAGGATTAAGATTCTCCACACTTAAACAAGGCACCAAGAATGGAGAAACATGGTGAAAAATTTGCTGATATTTTCCAAAGTGGCACCTCTATGATCCTAAAGGGTTATAGGATTGATAATGACAATGACGGTAGTTGGTTGCTGATCCAGCGGCCCATGGGCTCATGCCCTTTGACCCAATTCCATTGTGTGATATATGCATGTGTTTGTGAGCTGTTGTTTTATTCTATATAATGTGTTCCATTTATCTGGCCCTGCAATAATGGTAGTAGGTGGTATGGGTTATGAACCACCACGATAGCACATGGTTACCCATAAGTGCTCAACTGCATAGTTGATTGACCAGAAACTGCCTCACAAGCGTCCCAACAGCACTTGCTCAGTAGCGATGGCGCCATTCCTCAACCTTCTCAGAGCATAAGTCCTAGTACCCTACTTTCTGATGGCTGGGTGAACCACTGGAGTAATTTTTATTTCAAACAGAGTAACAAGTGGATTCGAAACCTGGGCCTGCTTTTTTAGCCACCATCAAAGCAGGTTATGGTGTCTATATAGAATATCCAGACAGAACATCTGATGAGTTGTTTGATGCAATTGGGGAGATATGTTCTAACTATGAAGCTGAAATAACAGCACTAGAGGTTGCCTTGTACCACCTGAAAACCATATTTGATGGCTTTCAATCAAGAGTCCAAAACATTGTTATTTTCACAGACTCTATGTCCGCTCTTCAAGCACTAGAATGTGATGGACATTGTAAGCCAGAGCTGGTTGAAATATATCACCATGTCAACCAGCTGCTTACATCTTATGAAGTCAGCATTGTTATGGATTCCTGCTCACTATATACAACGATACACACAAACAACCATGGATACAGTTAAAATGATGTTGAAATCTGTAAACAAAAGAAAATTGAATGAACAGATGGGCCATGGGAAACACTGGGAGGGAAATTTATAAATATATGACTAGCCTAAAGACAACATCAACCTCCTGGGAAGGAAAGACCAGAGTATCATCTTCCGACTGTGCACACAACATGTACAGCTTAACAATCACCGGAACAGAATACAACCACAAACACACTGCCGGCTGTGCACTCATCCCTATGAAACTGTTGACCACCACCTTTTTGAATGCCCAGTGCTGGATGACATCAGGAAAATGCTTCTCCCTCCAGGGCCAGATTAATGGAATACATTATATGGAACAAAACAACAGCTTACAAACAAATGCTTATATCACACAATGGCATCATGTGCCCATGGACCACTGGATCAGCAACCAACCAACCACCCATTTCATTTTTTTCACATGGGGAAGGTGTGAAGGCCTCACCCATCATGCAACAGTAACCCCTAATACATCTAGTGAGATTTCTCTTGTGGAAGCCCCACAGAATTTCATCCTTACAATTATATTTGTAACCACTCTGAACAGCACTGCCCACTTCTCAGAGTTGATGTCTCCTGGGTTTGAAAAAACATTCTATAGATAACCCTCATTTGTATAAAAGGATACAAGAGTCCTATTGCTCATAATTCCCAGTGTGTGAAGCAAGTAAACAACAGATATTTCATTGTTCAATCAACATTATATGCAACAATAAGGTACATGTGTAGAATGCAAGATAGTTTTACTGTTCACAGACTATCAGATTAACAGACATGACAAGAATATAGATGAGTATACAAAAGAGACTAAATCAATGTTTCAACAACATAGTCTTTCTAAAACAAAAAAACAACTGATAGTTAGTGATAAATATAAATATAACAGTAAAATCACAAAGGCAAGACCGTAGACATTTAATATAAAAAAACCTAGGTAATGATGATGCATGTATAAAAATATCTCACATACTATCATAGAGATGCAAATTAAAAACATTGACAAATAAGAACAAAATAAAACTATGATTGAAAATAAATGGCATGAAAAAAAAAGATCTCACTTATTATTGATTGTCACTAAATTTAATAAGTTTAAATGGTAATAATAATAATAAGACCCATAACCCATCAGGGTCATCGATATGTCACACTGAAGACATCAATGCATAAGGTCCTTCAAACACATCTGTCCTCAACCATTCTGATGAGTGTAGAAAAATTAAGCCCCGACCATTCCTTGAAGATGTCAATCCAGGATTTTCCTTGTTAGCTTTTTCTCCTTCGTTTTAGAGAGTGAGTCGTGTCTCTCTCCGTTACATGTTCAAACCAAACAAGTTTACGCCATTTCATCAGTCAAAAGTGGTTCTTGATAACCTGCAAGTTTGTTTATTTCCCAACTATCTACCTATGTGACATGTCATTTACAGAAACATTGTCCTCACTGCCTCTCTGTAAACCTCTCAGTTTTGTGCATGTTGCCCAGAATCTTCCAGTCAAATTCAGAAGGTCTTCAATATACTTTTTAAAAGCCAGTCTTCTACTCGTCATCAGGTAGCATATCCTGAACAGGATTTAGCACTCATCACAGCCTTTCAAAACCTCTGTCTATCTTGATCAGTCTTCCTGCTTCTGTTATTGTCCTGTTCAGGTGGTCTTTGATGTCTTGTGTCCCTCTTCTTCTTGGTCTGTCTCTTGTTGGTCTCCCTGGCATCATCCCATCCATTATGGTTTTCTCTAGGCAGTCATGGCGTTTGATATGGTCAAAATATTGTAGTTTTCTGGAAAGAACCATGATATTTAGCCAGTTTTATTTTACATTCATTTCTCTCAAGATGCCTACATTGCTGAAAACAGCAGTTAATTTTTAAAAAACATCAATATTTCTTTCAATTATGCAAATTTGCCGCAATTTTGAATATTAATTAATTGTAGGCCTATATTATCTGAGAATCACAGCAATGTTATCAACAGATGTGTCTTGTCTTTAAAATAAAAAAATATATAGGTTTTATGGTACTTTATTATGTTTAATAGATATATAATTTAATTTAATTATAATTATGCTAATTAGCCACCATTTTTGAATATCATTTAGTTATGTGTCCATCTGAAAATTCTAGAAATGTGATGAACATAAGCGTCTTGTCTCCGCAAACACAAAAATGTATAGTTTGTGTATTGTATTATTGCAAATAACTAAGATAATTTAGAAATTATCAGCTTGGCTACATTTTGTGGTCACAAGTTTTATTGGCGCATCTTTCGTTCAGGCGGACACTATGAACTTTGATCTGGTTTTGAGGTATTCCCTAACCTTTACCTGGTGTCACCTGATACGAATGGTTGTCCAGAGCGGAATGACAAACTTTCCCATGTGTCATGTGATATGAATGATGGTCCCGGGCGGAATGACAGTATAGTTTTATTTTTTAAGGAAAGAAATGAAAAAAATGAAGAAAAAAAGAGAGAAAAGAAAAAGAAAAGAACACGAAAGTAAAGAGAGGCAACACCCCTCCACCCTTATTATTATTTCAATTTATAAATTAATAATTTTAAAAAAATGTGCAATTGCGGTGGTCATTTAGTGAACATTTTGTTAAAATGACCAGAGCTTTGCAGTACGATTTTATTTTCATTAATTTACATGCTAGTGGGAGTAAATATGCCTTGGACTGGTGCATAAGCCAAGGTTTAATATGTAACTATTATGTGTGTCCTACTTGTGGCAAATATATGAAATTAGTAAAAGAAACCCACAAAATGGATGGATATATATGGATGAGTCGACAATTTGGTAGTAATCGCCATAAATTTGCAGAAGTGTTAGAAATAATTCATAGTTTCCAGAGAGTCACTGAATAAGGTGTTTCCTTTTATACACTGTTTGCATTTTTAATTAGGCGACTATGGATTTCCACTAGTAAAACAGATCAAATCCATCATCAAATCAATAAAATCTACACAAAAAAATGTCCGCCACACATAAAATCATTTGCAGGTCGGCAGGGATGTGACGTCGATTTGATTGGTTTTCGCGCGGAACTCTGTGATGTCGGCTTCCTAAAAATGAAAAAGGTGTGCTATTTATATCACAGTGTCCGCCTGAAAGAAAGAGTTCCTGTTTTATTTATATTTTCCTATATGTTTCATGTAAATTATTTTGATATCAAATTCATTTGAAAAAAAAATCATAACTTTTCTCAGGATTGACGTACAGACTTGGTTGTGGTATCGCTGAATTGCAATTTTTAAGGGCTATCTAACTATATTATTTGTAATTATTTTGAAAATTTTGTCTAAGTATCTAAATGGATACAAATTCTGCTACTTAAGACTTAAATTCTAACTATTATTATTTTAACTCAAATATTGTTTTCACATTATTTGGACTAATTTCTAGTATATGTCTCTGTTGTGACTTTTGTTCTACTTTTGAGGTATAACCTAACCTTTGCAGTGTTAGGTAAGTTGCGTAAGGTTATAGATTTGGGGCCGGGGGTTAGAAGGATTAGGATTAGTTTATGTATATTTTTGGGGTTAAATCCTAGTTTAAGTTACCGCTGTGCTATAAATAGCACACTGTTTCGCAGATTTCCATGTAACACCAATAAAAATTATTGAAATTAATGGATGCTGTGACATCACATCTTGCGACACAAGTGACATCAAGCACACTTAGGGACCTATAATTATAATTTTGATATTTAATTTATTTTTTCATTTATAACTGATCCTAACCCTTACCCCCATCCCTAATGTAAATATTAATACGAAATTAATGTCTTTACAATTAATATACCTTAATTTCAAATACAAATTCTACTAATCATGCTGCAAAGGTTAGGACATACCTCGAAAGTAGAACAAAGGTCACAGTGAAGAATGAAACTAGGATTGAGCCATTTTTGGAGGGGTTAAAAGGATTAGAATTTGTGTTTAGAATTAATAATTAATTCTCTAAGAACTCTCGTCTAACGCGGGAATCAATATGACTCGTTGGCAACCGACTCGTTTTTCAAAGGAAATCCATGACCTGTAGGTAGTCGTAGGTCCTACTCCTACTATTTAACAGGAGAAATTTTTCTCAGAGAATCAAAGTAGACATTTATTTAGGCATATCAATCATGGTTCATTTTTTAGGTCTACTGCCCTATTATTTAATATAAATTATAATATCATATATATTATTATTTTGTTTTTTACTTTTAAAGTTAAAGTTAAAGTGTAAGTGTAAGTGTAAGTTAGGAATTCCGTTGAAATACTCAGAATGAATAGTCAATAGTTGGATATTGTAGTCCGCTTATTATTTCAGCAGACTTAAAGTTATTCATCTGACAAACTTTTCAACTATTAAAAATATTATCGGCACTTTTTTAAAGAGAATATATCAAAGTTGTATACCTTCACCAAATATAGTTATCTTTTTATTATCGCAGCAGACTTATTCATCTGACAAACTTTTCGACTATTTTAAACATTATCGGCACTTTTTGTTATAAAAGATGAAAACAATTCCACAAAACAAACAATATGTAGGCCTATGCACTGTCTGCATTTTATAAATTTACTAAAATAATATTATTGCATTAGCTTACACCTATTATAACTTGTTGAAGTGGAAAAATATTTAAGAGCGCTCACTTTAGGAGAATTGAAATTGTAAGATACGGTACATTTAATTTCCACAAAAAATAGAGAAGAAAGAAAGAAGACATTTTTTTCTAATCCTATTTTTGGAAGTCTTCTTTATTTTGTATTCTGAATCTTGGTGACGTCATATATATATTACTTTTGCAGTCAAATATATATAATATATATATATATATATATTTATAACATATTCAGATGCAGTCTCCACATCAAAGGTTGACTGCAGCAGTAAAATGACAGAAACAGGCCTCCAACATCCTATGTCTCTTGCATTGGTATTGCAATCTGATCAGCTGTGTGTGTTATAAAATAGGGAGATAAGATGATTTTTTTTAAAAACAAGATTAAAGTTTTCGAAAATCCGCATAGGCTCCAACTTTTTTCAAGTTGTACATTATTTCCGTGATCACAATACGAGCCTAACAGTTGAAAAACATACTTGGTCTATCAGTTCTACAAATGGACATTATTATTTTTTTGATAATTCTACCAAAAAACTTATGAAAATAAAGACAAACGGATACAGAAGAAGAAGAAACAGCCAATCAAACTGGGCTGTCCAGATTTGTGACACGTAAAGGTATGTTGAACTGGACCCAAAGAAAACAAGTAATTGATCTCATCGACTTCTAAGCGATAGGGCCTATGTCCAACCTTTATAATTTCCGGATATTGTCTAAAATGTGATCAAGCAATAGCGATACTATTACCTGTCATGTATCTCGTAAGAGGCAGAGCTGACTAGAGGCGTTTTCCGAGTGGAGCTAACACTCCCATCCCAAAGACCATGGGTCGGGAACCCATAGCTCGTGAGCCATATGCGGCTCTATTGATGGCCGTATCTGGCTCGCAGACAAATGTTCGATTATAAAAAAAATGTTTCTTTATACTCATTTGATCTACATATTAATTGCATATCAATATTTTATTCTACAAATGAGCTAAAGTCTACTGCAGCTCAGCATCAGAAGTCGCATTAATGGTAAGAAATACTCATTATTGATTAGCAACAGCATAACAATGTTATTAAAAAGAATTCCAAGACATAATTATTGTACTTTTAGTGTTGAAATTATACAAAATGCACACATTTACTTGAATTTTTAGTTTTAAACATAATGTATGGCTCTCACAGAATTACTTTTCAAAATATGTGGTGTCCATGGCTCTCTCAGACAAAAAGGTTCCCTACCCCTGCAATAGACTGTCAAAAGGATAAATAAGTCACAGCGAAGTCAGATATATCAAGGAGAAAAGTAGTGGTATAACAGTGCAGTTTTAAGCCATGACACAGGGGTGCAAAGGGAACGCATTGCTCTAGGCGGGCCCAGGGTTAGCAGATAACCAAGATCTCAAATGTACCTCCTCGCGGTGCACCCCGGTAACAGAAATACAGCAACTCGAGCTGATTCTGGCCAAATCATTTTAGGATCGTGACCGAGAATGTGGAGGTAGCAGATGGAAAGAGATTTGCAAAAGAGACAGACAATATATCCGACACCATTAGCATCACCACATACAGCGACACTGTCGACATACAGTGATGCCAGGTAGTCCAGTCAGAACATTGGAGGGGCGGCCAATGTAAAAGGCAGGTAAAGGTGGATGCATGGCTAGAAACAAATATATGTCATAATGAGTACAATGACACAAGGAAAGTGCAGAACAGCGCCAGACAGCAGCGCGAACTGCAAATAGAAAGTGAAAAGTTCTTAGGAAAGAGGAACTACAAGCTCTGTTAGCTCGAGACAAGCTTCTAGTTACCTGTACTCCTCATAGGCAGAGACCAAGACCCAATCATGGGCGTTCGGTAAAGCAAGAAGACCTAACCCAACTCTAAAGTCGAGCCTGCCTAAACTGGAAATATGTTCGCGAAGAGAAAGGGTGTCGTACCCGATGGGCGTAGGCAAAAATTGGAAAACGATGGCAGTCCTGGCCCAACTCTACTGTCGAGATTTCCTTTACCGGAAATATACTTGCAGAGAGAAAGGGTTCAGTACCTGATGGGCTCAGGCGCTATTGGGACAATGTCGCCCAGCTCGAGAAGGCCTTGCTCTCAAACGCGTGGTGTAAGACTCGAACTTGGTCGAGGGGTTCACGATGTCGGTGAACGACGCCTCGGGTAGGAGGGCGAGCGAGCCAGACTCCAACTCTTCTGGCGAGTTCTTCCTCATACGGAACTAGGCTCGCGGATGAGAAACCGTTCAGTACCCAATGGACACAGGCACAGTACGTCCAACTGCTCGAGATGAGTTCATAGATGGTGGAACACCTCGTGCAAAACAGACGCGCTCGACAAGCGTCTTGGCGAAGAGGCACTACACACCAGCGTGCTCGACGACAGACAGAGGCTGTCACGGACTAAGGACCAAACCCGAAATAAAGGAATGATGAAAACGGATGTGCTGGACCTCGGACGTCCAGGTCACAGAGTGGCCAACCGGGGTGCAAATAATCACAGTTCTACTGTGGAACTTGCAGCACAACACGTACTTCACGCTCCCCGGCGGAAATCACACGATAAATGTGATGTGGTTACTTGAGAGCGAACTCTGAAGTAGAAGAAGAAACCATGACACAATGTATTCTGTTCTTTGGACTACATACTGCTGTTCTGCAGGAGTTTGAAAACGAACGTAAATGCTTACAGGAAGAAGAATTTGCAAAACACCAATCACCATTTACGCATTTTGTTTTACATCCTATTTGAGACAGGCACCGCAAATCATTTACATTCGAATATTAGTAACACTGTGTACGGAAATTTTGTAAAAGAACTGGAAACGCACAGGAATGTGCACACAAATCGACGTTTCGAATAAAAGATCTCTATTTAGAAAACACAAAGAGCAAGGACGACACTGTCTATTATCACACCATATTGCTAAATGATAACACAATTCATTTTGTTCGGCCATCACGTCATTTTGATTACACTTTTGCCTTTTACAATAGGGGCCTATTCTAATACAGACACAGTTCCTGGACACAGACACGAGTCATCTGGAGAGTATCAGATTATCGCCTACCAAAGATACTTCTCTATTAGGAGATGTAGAAGTGCATAATTTCTCAAGATGGCCAAAAAAAAGAATCTCTAAAGGGACTCGCTAAAGGCATCATTGAAAGCATGTGATTTATACCATGATATACGAGAAGACTCTACAAGAAGAAAGCCACGTTGCGTCCACAGTTAATAGAAAGAAGCAGAATTTGTGAAATTTGAGAAATGCAGTAGCTCAAATGCGAAGATTAGTTAAAAAGATATGGACAGATAAAACATCATCTACAGTCCGCCAACTCTCCCAACTCCTCATCTGTTCTCCGACTAATGTCATCATATCTAATTCCATCTGGCCATGGAGTTGTGTTTTTTGTACTTTTCAGCGTCTTCTTGATTTCTTCAACTGTGATTATCATATGGTTTTCCGTGCTCAAGTTCTTACACGTGTCTGTAATCGTTTTCATGATTTCTTGATATGCCTCCACATTTCTCTGACCAATTTGGCAGTGTAGTGTGCCAGCAACGCAGAACCTTTTGTCTCGTCCGTCTTCTGCTAGATAGTATCGTCGCTCTGGAAATCGGCAATAGTCACACGTCTTGTCAGACCATTCGTGGATTTGTGTAAACGCCAGAACAATTTTAATGACTTTTCGCGTGTGATCTCCTGGCAAAATTCGTCCCATTTTGACGCCTTTGCTGACTTTAAAATATCTTTGAATGTTTGGACTAAGATATCTTTCTTCCGTTTCCCATTGTGCGACCTCCATGGACAAGTTCAATAATAGCCTTCTAAAGGGCACAGTGAAAGAAGACTGGTTGCACAGCTATTTATTTCCACTACTCAAACCTGAGAAGGACAACACCAGGATACAAGGCTACAGAATAATAACAATGCAGAATACGATAGGCAAGCATTTGGAAAAAATTGTTGTCTGGAAGGTATCGTGTTATCTTGAAAGAAATAAGTGTTTACCAACATTGTTAGGAGGGTTTCGCCCAGGAAAGAAGACATGGCTGAATGCAGCCATATTTGCGCAGGATGTTTTTGAGGGGTTTGATTCGTGCATGGAGACATGTGTGGTCGCAATAGACCTTGAGGATGCGTACAAATAGGGTGTCCTTGGATATCTTGATGCACCAGCTGTTAAATCTTGCAGTAAATCCTTTTGTCGCCCTGATGCACAGGATAGTAGTTCTTAAGTGTGGTAACTGGATATCTGCAGCAACGGTTATTAGCCTTGTCTACCACAGGGATCGCCTCTATCTCCTGCACTTTTCAATGTATACACAGTACATATCGCTGGCAATCAAATCACAGGTGTTGGCAGAACGATGTCATATGCCGATGATATCCTGTTGTATAGACAGGGCAGAAATCGAGAAGAGTGCGTCGTGAAACTACAGAAGTAGCTGGACAGACTGACAAATTGGTGTCGAGATACGGGAGCAGTGGTTAATCCTTCTAAGGCATTCGTGACGTGGTTTTCCTTGAACAATCACATGGTAAAGATACCCATGCCACAAGTTTCGTTGTCCGGGAAAAGTTTAGAAAGAACTAGAACAGTGAGATATCTGGGGGTGTTTTTTTTTTTTGGACAGAAGCCTGGGTTTCAAGGAACATGTTGACCACGTTATAATAAGGGCAGGCGAAGGCTTAGCAGCAATGAAGGTTATGGCTGCAGCGCAGTGTGAGCAGCGGTTGTTGTTTCTTTTGTACAAGGGTTTGGTTGTGGCTGTGGTGGAATATGCACTGGTAATTCTGACTCTTAGCAAAACTCAGATCGAAAGACTGGATAGAATCCAGAATGCAGCAATACGTATCATACTGGGATGCACAAGAGACACATCGACAAGAGCTGTGCGATACCTACTTGACTGTCCAACAGCTGAGCACAGATTACAGTATTGCCGTGCACGGGCGTACCCTAAAATATATGCAGATAAGGAACACACGTTGCATTCTGCAATACAGAAAATTAAAGGCAGCAGATTCAAGAGAGGGAGCTCGTGGATGGAACGTGCTGAGGATGTCATACAAAGCGTGTGCAGATTGCACTATGTGGCAGTAGGTGCGGAATGGATAAGTCTACCCACAAATTTCGACACTTGTTTGAGAGTAGTAATATCACTTAGCAGGAAATGCAGAGAATGGTGTCCCACAGCTGTGGAGAAAGAAGTGCAGGCTTTGGTCAGTGAGAATACCAAAGAGTCGGATGCGATTATATACACTGATGGATCTGTGATTAGACATGTTCGCAGTGCTTGGGCCTTCACAGCTCAGTGCGCAGGTAAAACGATCAGAGAGGAGAGTGGTGCCTCTGCGGTCACTACGAGTAGTATGACCATGGAGACTATGGTGGTGACCAGGACATTTGAGTGGGTAGGCACACAGAAGGTAACGCAGGTCTGCATATTGATTGACTCTATGAGTATGATTAGGAAGGTACAAGTGGGTCTCGTTCGCGAACAGTGGATTCAGTCCTTGAGAAAGGTGAGGCTGAAAGTGGTTATATTTATTTTCGTGCCGGGACATGTGGGTGTTCGAAGAAATGAAAGAGCGAATCAACTGGCATCATGCGCGATTGTAGGACAGGCGAAGGTGCAATGGATCGTGCTGACGTTTTGAACTCCTTAAGAGATATAACACGCGACAGTGAGACTAATGGAATAATGATTCCGTTTCAATGGCTAGGATTAAAGATCAGTGATTGAAATGCGGTGTTGCTAGAAGTGAACATTTTGAAGGGCGCAGAAGAATGATGGTCAACCAGCATAGGACCGGTACTGTCATCAGAAGTGTAATGGCGGATACACTCAAGGAGAGATCGGAGCAACTATGGACGTGTCCAGTTTACAGTGATGATGATCCAACGACTAACTACCTAACTAACTAGCGGAAATAGTGAACCAAGTCATTACGAAGGTTGGATTTCCATTAGCCAGTAGGTTTATATTGTAGTCGGCCATGGTGTAGACATATACTTGTTAACACTCAACCTGGTTCTCAACCTTCCTAATGCCGCAAGTCTTTAATAGTTTCTCATGTTGTGGTGACCCCTAACTAAATAATATATTTCGCGACTACTTCACAATATATGTTTTCAGATGGTTATATGTGACCCATGTGAAATCATGTTCGACCCGCAAAAAGATCACGACTTAAGAATATATATTAATAAGTTTGTTTGTTCCTTTCGTGCCGCAGGTGGCACACAAGGCAGATGTTCTGATTCTCCATATATTGCGGTCCTCTGCTTGCACACACACACACACACACACACAATATATATATATATATATACTAGCTACAAATAAAACCGCTTTTGGAAATATTATTTATTTTCACGTTTGAAATGTCTGTGTACGTGAGCGAAAGCGTGCAAGTGATACAATTCGCGTAGTCCGATTATTGTGTTGATGTGATATTATTTTGTGTTTTTTTCGCATTTCTGAGCTTCACGTGCTGAACAGAAAATAAATAAAGTCTGACTTTTTTAAAAGTCGAAACAGTTTGAAATTTGGCACGCACATTCATAAAGTTCAGGCGAGTAAAATGCATTATTTGTATTTTTATCTAAAGAAGGTACGTGCTATTTTCATGACTCGGATGACGTTATTGATATAGATAAAGTATAACATTAACATTGATTCATATCATTATTAACATAGATACTCTGCTATTAACATCGGTTTTGGTTGGATTAGTTACTTGATTATACCCAGATTGGTAACCCTGTTACAGAAATTAGAAAACTGACATTTGCACATTATGTCAGTGGAATTGAACAATCTAATAATAATAATAATAATAATAATAATAATAATAATAATAATAATGTATGCATGACCTTTCCCGTCTTTTAGATGGTTATTAGATGAGAATTAGAAATGCGGCAGCTCAACAGCGTAGAGTAGCTAGACAGTCACGGGTAGTCCCACAAAATGTACAGTAGTTATACATTGCACGAATTGTCCAAGGAAATTTGTGGCAAGAATAGGTCTTATCTTCATCTATAAAATCATGGTCTTCTTCTTCTTTCTGTTCTCATGTACCTTACGGTGTTGAGAGGACAGAGTGTACGGTCTCTTTCTCCTCTATTTGCCCCTTCTGCTGTTATATTTCCGAGTGTCTCTAATAGGTCTACTGTTTTCGTACCGTTTGTTAAGGGTTTCTTGGATAATACTTTGCTCCTTCTATCTGGTTATGTGGCCGAACCATTTAACTTGTTGTTTCTGAATGTACTCTAATGTTGACCTCATCCCTAATTGTACTGTCATTAGAAATGTAATGGCGGATACACTCAAGGAGAGACCGGAGGCAACTATGGACGTGTCCAGTTTACAGTGATGATGATCCGACGACTAACTACCTAACTAACTAACTAACTAACTAACTAACGGAAATAGTCAACCAAGTCATTACGAAGGTTGGATTTCCCATTAGCCAATAGGTTTATATTGTAGTCGGTCATGGTGTAGAAATATTCTTGTTAATACTCAGCTTCAATTATACGTGTATTGGTTGCGCAAGAAAGCAGAGCAAAGAATAACAACTGTTACCTATTATGCATGTCGTACTAGGTAACAAAAGGGGTTTCGGGTGGCACTGGCTATCCAATCATAAGCAGTGGCTCTCAACTTTCCTAATACCGCAAGTCTTTAATAGTTTCTCATGTTGTGGTGACACCTAACTAAATAATATTTTTCGCTACTACTTCACAATATGTTTTCAGATGGTTATAGGCGACCCCTGTGAAATCATGTTCTACCACCAAAAAGATCGCAATCCACAGGTTGAGAACAACTGTAGCGTCAAAATGACCCAGACGTCATGGTGATGGCAGATGTTTCAGGTCGCTGAGCGTATATGCCGCAGCAAGCTGTAACCCATGCCACAACAAATACGTTCTACGGGCTACTCTGTCTATATCATCTTTCTATCTATCTGTCTATCTATCTATGTCTGTCTGTCTATCTATCTATCTATGTATGTGTCTGTCTGCCTGCTGTCTATTATCTATCTATCTATCTATATATATATATATATATATATATATATATATATATATATATATATATATATATGTCTGCCTGCCTGCATGTTTGTTAACCTCAATCTACTTATCTTATTAGCTATGTTATGTAATTGTGGATTGGACAGTTCTTTGCTCGAGCTGTATTATATCGCGTTTCTTTGTCGAAACTAGTGATCGAAACGTCGATTCTGCGTGTGTTTTCTTGTGTATTTCTAATGATTATCAAATCTTCATCGGTTTAAAATATACTCGGTTTCGAACCTTCACCTGCCTCATTACAGCTTTCCTGCACATTGTTATCTAATAGCAAAAATACATTCCAGAGTGTTTCAACATATCCGTGCCTGCACGGTCACAACAACCCTATGCGTTTATTTGTTTTAATTACAATGATTATTAACAGTATTCATTTATTATTCTTTTCATCACATTCTTTGTTTATTATTATCCATGACTCACACCCACACAAGAGGTTTGGCTCCATCCTATATCAAACATTGTATATTGCGTTTTCTTACTTCTTTTGAGAAGAACTCGTTTATCAAGTTTTGTTTTAACCGATAAAATAGTTTCTTATATAGCTTACGAGTTAATTATATTTTGTTCAGAAATATGAGAACAAAGATGGTCACACTCGATTATCTTTTATCGATTTGTTTGGTTGGGTTTCTGTTATTATCGCACACACTGTAGTTATAACAATACAACCATTACTAGATTATTCAAGTTGCTTTTGTTCTATGTATAGCGATGGGTTTCTATAAATGCTTACTGCAATTAAAAGTGATGTTCTTGTTTCATAAATATACGAAAAAAAACATGGGGTCTTTGTTACCTCTAATATTTTATGGTAGTGCGTCCTGATATAACCTAATTGGAGTTTGTTGTCTGCTGGTAGAAAGAACCACGCCTCTCCAAAAGAGAGGTAAACTCGTTAACTACCTACCATAAATATACGAAACAAAGACTACATTCAAGTATTTTAAGGTTAAGCCTTCGCGCATTTTATAACCAATAGAATAGTGAAAAAATCGCGGGATTGAATATGTAGGCGTAATGGTATGTCACATAATGAAATAAGAACGATGAACAAAAAACTGAGTCATTATATTGTTATATATGTACACAGAAGATGGCTATATGTGCCCCATGTCCTGTTGATTATTTCTTTCATTCCCCTGAAACGTTAAATGAGATTGACATGTACTTACTGCGCAAAACTTAAATCCAGCAGGTAAATCCAGGAACAGGGTGACGAAGTTTTGCTAATCACTATACACATAATAACACACAAATATCGACGTTTCGACTAAACAGCCTTTATGAACATAACAAACACAACAGAAAACAAGTAAGAACAACACTATCAGCCATTATTTATTATAGCGGCTGATGGTTCCAGTTCTATGTATGTTCATTGCTCTTTTTGATATCTTTGTCAGGGGTTCTCTACGGGCACCGCCCATCTTCACTTCCAATTCCCGCATTCTCGATATTGACTCATGTTCATTCAATTCAAAATCTTCAGATCGTGAGGACTCACAAAGAGCAGTGAGTATGTCTGCTTGGCTCATAGGCTGACCATCTGTTGTGGTGGCGAGGCTAGCTAATTGTTCGGCCAATTCGTTTCCCTCCACGCCCGCGTGTCCAGGGACAAAGACAGACGTGAGTTTTCGTAGTAATACCCGTATTTTAGCTTATGACTCCACCTATTCACTAAGTACATCACCTGTTTTCACTTTCTGAAACATATTCAGTGATTTACTTAATATGCACGCATGGGGATATGCTTGTGATTCAAGCCAGTTGAGTGCCTAGGTTACGGCGAATACTTCCATCGTTAGGCTGCTTGTTGTTGAGGTAAATGCACCACTGGCTTCGTGTACTGTTCTTCCTTTTGATCTGGCAGTATAGGCTCATGCGCATCGGTGGTGACGTATGATCGACTCGTCCGTGTAAATTACAACAACTGTGTCATCGTTATTCTCGCATATTAGTGCCTTGACCTCAGCGTCCACGCTCACGGGGCTGTGTTTCCTACACTCTCTATTGAGTGATGGTTCCCGCTGCATAGCTGCTTTACGCTGAGTGCTTAGTTCTATCAGTAATATTTGCAAGTCTGGTAGTTTTCTGAACGGGAGCGTTTGGACATGACCATCGACTGTACTATAAGACCTAACTGCTAAAAGTAAACACGTCTTTATTCGGTACGTTTTTTTAATTATTATCACGTTTTCCATTGGTTACTATTTATATATGTGGATTAGATTTAGATATTTTTGGCATGCAATTCTAAGTATATAAATATTGACCAACGGAAAACACAGGAATAATCAATAAAAGTAACGAATGCAGGCCTAATTAATTCAGAGAACATGTCTTCTACAGCTTACAGGACTCTGGAGAGTTAATCTTGCATCTGTTAGGAATACAACAGGCCATGGGCCAAGATTAACTATGAACGGATGTCACCTTAACTCTTTCAACACGTAATTATACCCGGGGTTTAGACGTAATTAATTTTAGGCTAATTTTTTTAGACCCCATCATGATTCAGGCGCTAGCTTCCTGAAGACAAAGTATTAGCTATGGAAAGTCATTTAAGGTATCAAAAGAAAGATAATTGAATGTGAAATTCTTATACAATATAACAATATAAGAATTGTAAGAACAATAGTACGTGTCATTTACAAACAAAACAAGGCAATTTGGAGGGTATATATGGAGTCCCATTATAACGGGCTTACGTCCTGAAAGGGTGCCGTCTCTGTCCCGTTATAACGGGCTTGCGTATGAATTGAGTTAAATGTCTGAATGTTTCATTAAGTAATGGAGTAAATTATCAATTACAGGATAACAGAGAAGTCCAGACATATGTTTGTTTATTAGTATACTTCTAAATCAACTATGACAGTCATTATCTCTTCTTTGATTAGTTTCCGCCTGGTAATCCAGCAACTAATTGATTTCTTCCTGATAAGTTTCAACCTGGTGATTCAACAACTGTATTATTTATGTCTTACTGATAAGTTCCAACCTGATAATTCAACAACTATTTGAGTTATATATTACAGATTACTTCCAACCTGGTGATCCAACAATTATTTGAATTATTGCTTCCTGATTAGTTCCAACCTGGTGATCCAACAACTATGTGAGTTATTTCTTCCTGATTAGTTCCAACCTGGTGATTCAACAACTATGTGAGTTATTTCTTCCTGATTAGTTCCAACCTGCTGATCCAGTGCCTATTTGTGTTATTTCTTCCTGATTAATTCTAACCTCATGATCTAATAACTGCTTGTGTTATTTATTCCTGATTAGTTCAAACCTGGTGATCCAACAACTATTGGAGTTATTTCTTCCTGATTAGTTCCAACCTGGTGAATCAACAACTATGTGGTATTTCTTCCTGATTAGTTCCAACCTGGTGATCCAACAACTATTTGTTATTTCTTCCTGATTAGTTCCAATCTGGTGATCCAACAACTATTTATTATTTCTTCCTGATTAGTTCCAACCTGGTTGTTCAACAACTATTTGAGTTATTTCTTCCTGATTAGTTCCAACCTGGTGATCCAACAACTATTTGTTATTTCTTCCTGATTAGTTCCAATCTGGTGATCCAACAACTATTTATTATTTCTTCCTGATTAGTTCCAACCTGGTTGTTCAACAACTATTTGAGTTATTTCTTCCTGATTAGTTCCAACCTGGTGATCCAACAACTATTTGAGTTATTTCTTCCTGATTAGTTCCAACCTGGTGATCCAACAACTATTTGAGTTATTTATTAATGATTAGTTCCAACCTGGTGATCCAACAACTATTTGAGTTATTTCTTCCTGATTAGTTCCAACCTGGTGATCCAACAACTATTTGAGTTATTTATTAATGATTAGTTCCAACCTGGTGATCCAACAACTATTTGAGTTATTTCTTCCTGATTAGTTCCAACCTGGTGATCCAACAACTATTTGAGTTATTTCTTCCTGATTAGTTCCAACCTAGTGATCCAACAACTATTTGAGTTATTTATTAATGATTAGTTCCAACCTGGTGATCCAACAACTATTTGAGTTATTTCTTCCTGATTAGTTCCAACCTAGTGATCCAACAACTATTTGAGTTATTTATTAATGATTAGTTCCAACCTGGTGATCCAACAACTATTTGAGTTATTTCTTCCTGATTAGTTCCAACCTGGTGATCCAACAACTATTTGAGTTATTTCTTCCTGATTAGTTCCAACCTGGTGATTCAACAACTATGTGAGTTATTTCTTCCTGATTAGTTCCAACCTGGTGATCCAACCGCTATTTCATTTTTCTCCCATTCGTTTTTACCTTTGCAACCAGATATCTCTTTATAATATGACAATGGTTCAACATGATTTCTAACAGGATGTAGCCTAGAGAACAGAAATGCGGTGTATTGCCGTTTTTATTTTCGCCAATATCCTGGACATATTTGACTTACTGCTGCCACTGAACGTTGAACGTCTGTAACCACATTGGTAGTATAGTCTGTATAGTCAGTACAAGTAAAAGAGAAATGGTTTCTATATATTTCCTATGGTCATCACTCTGAAGTGTAATTCAGTTTATTTCTTCCGGAATAGTTCCAACCTGGCTATTGAACTTTTTTATTTTCAGTTAGTTTCTCATTGGCTAGTTCCAATCTTGTGGTTGAATAATTGTTTCAGCTAATTTCTCATTGATTAGTTCCAATCTTGTGGTTGAATAAATTTTTCAGCTAGTTTCTCATTGACTAGTTCCAATCTTGTGGTTGAATAATGTTTTCAGCTAGTTTTGACTAATTCCAATCTTTTGGTTGCATAATTGTTTTTAGCTAGTTTGTCATTGACTAGTTCCAATCTTGTGGTTGAATAATTGTTTCAGTTAGTTTCGCATTTACTAGTTCCAATATTGTGGTTGAATAATTGTTTCTGTTAGTTTCTAATTGACTAGTTCCAATCTTGTGGTGGAATAATTGTGTCAGGTAGTTTCTCCTGTACTAGTTTTAATCTTGTGATTGAATAATTTGTTCAATTTTTCACCTTAACTAGTTCCAATATAATGATTGAATAATTGTTTTTGCTCGCTGCTCCACGACCAGTTCTAATCTTGATATCGCATCTCAGTGAATGTTGGCACGTGTTGCGTAACGGTTCATATAATGTCCCGAATCGTATGTATTCATTCATATCCATAATTGGGTGCCATTAATATTAAACGTGAATTGGAAGAGTTAGATAACCTTGCTATAAAACACGATAAAATATTCACGTTCTAAATCATGATAAAATATTCACGTTTTAAAACATGATAAAATATTCACGTTCTAAATCATGATAAAATATTCACGTTTTAAAACATGATAAAATATTCACGTTTTAAAACATGATAAAATATTCACGTTCTAAATCATGATAAAATATTCACGTTTTAAATCATGATAAAATATTCACGTTTTAAAACATGATAAAATATTCACGTTTTAAAACATGATAAAATATTCACGTTTTAAAACATGATAAAGCATTCTTGTTCTAATGACGCCAACACTGTCCATATTCGCAATAAAAAATGTGTGTAGCCAAATAATAATCGTATAAAACGTGCCTCAAATTGGCTTCTTCGTGGCACATTGAGCCCTCCAAGACTTTGCTGTTATTTAATTCACTAACCTGTTTTGCATACAAATGCCTAACTTTCAGAGACCATTATCAATTTAATTATTAATTAATCTTCTATGTTCTTTACTTAACATATTTTGTGGCGTACATTTAATATATGCATGGTTTCTCTGAAAATAATGTTCTAATTGTGCATACAGTAACTCGAATTCAGTGTCCTATGTTAGTACTTCTGTGGAATGAATACCCAATTGCAAGACACGGTATAACAACAGTGGCGTTTATCTATATAACTGGAAAGGTGATGGGCGCACCATCTAAATATTGTGCTCACTGAAATATTGCAATGAATAATAAACTTGCATAGTTTGGACATGTATGTCGACATGATTTTTTGTCAAAAACAATACTGCAGTACACCATAAGTGGAAGAAGCAGAGTAGGACAAATAAAAGCATATACAGACAATATCACAGACTGACGGAGACAAGATTTTATCTTCACTCATTTGCGTCGTTGAAGATAGAAATAGATGGAGCAGCGTGTGAGTTTATGTATCCAAAGTGGTACATCTACAACCCTGACGGATTACGAGTTTATAGACAGATATGTATAACAGTTATGACCTTTCTATAGTAACGTTGTCAGCCTCAAGAATTTTTCATTTATCCTCATGTTTCCAACTTGAGTTTACTTGTATAAACTATTATTTGAAGCAACATTGTCCTGTCTCTGTGCTATTTATGTTTACAAGTAGACATATTGGCCCTTGTACGAATACGAATGTTCTATGTTTGTGGTCCTGATTATCATACTTCAATACTTGTACAGGATGTTCGTTGTTGTTTTAATAGTACTTATCTCGATTGCTATGTTCTCAGTGACATAAGTGCACAGTTTGAATGTCTTGACGAAATCACATTTTTTTCTTTTTGAGATGTTGTTAGTCAAGTACGGAAAACCCCGTTTACTTTTGTTGCAAGGCGATTCGGTGCTAGAACGGACCTGGTTCAATTCCCGTCAGCCTCAAGAACGTTTCATTTATTCTCATGCTTCCGACTTCAATTTTTTTCTCTAGTAATATGCCTCTGAACTCCATCAATGCACGCCACCATGAATGTCCATTCATTCGTTGGCTGAAAAGAAAATATACGGAAATCGTAGAAATAAGTTTAGAGCAGACTTTCGCAGTGAAACGTAGGAACGAATTGAATTGTCTGTTACTGGAGAAAGGTCATGATAACAATGCTAGTTTCTGGTGTGTAAGCTACTAATCTTGGCTTTTGTTCAAGTACATTGTAGTCGTAAAGTCGTGATAACTTACTAGCAATAACTGTTGTAAGAAATATCACGTAGGAGGTACATATTTTGAATATTGATTTTGGAGGTCTTATCTTGTGTATATGAATCACGTCATTAATGTTAAGGGTAACACACAAAAACCAGGAAGAGGATGGATGCGGTAACATTGGGCGAATGCAAAATAAGAAGAAATATGGAACTATACATGAGCAGATAAAAAGGGTAATTAAGATATCTTGAAAGTTAATTAAAAAAGAGAGCCGCTAATCCGCATCAGAAAGAGACAGACCGTCCACATTGTGTGGAAACATCGTGAGTAGAAATATGGAACACATTGTGTGGAAACATCGTGAGTAGAAATATGGAACACATTGTGTGGAAACATCGTGATTAGAAATATGGAACACATTGTAAAAACAGGCAAGGTAAAGAGCATGAGGGGTAGGGTAAGATCAAGAGAGAATATGCTTGCCAATCTAGCATTGTGGCATGGGAGATACATGGGCATCGAAAATGATTGACAGCAAACGAAATAGAAGGACGTGGAAAGAAATTATAACCAACGCCACAGGGCATGGACCATATGAAGAAGAAGGGGTTAAACGAGTACCCATTCTCTTTTGTACGTACTTATTAATTATGTCGAGTTTTGAGGTTGAGAAGTGGCAGGAGCTGTTGAGAACCTCAAAATAACGGCTAGAATCTTTTGCAAGCAGTTGGTCAGCCTGTTGAGAACCTCAACATAACGGCTAGAATCTTTTGCAAGCAGTTGGTCAGCCTGGCTGATTACAACACAACGACAAACAACTTAATGTAAATCATCATCTATGTGATGTGTCCTTTGTAGAACGTTATCCTCACTGCTACTCTGTAAGCCTCTTGTTTCCGTCAAATATGCACAGCCCCATCCAGTGTCATGTTCAGAAGGTCTTCGATATCATGTGTCCATACGAGTCTTAGTTTGCCTCTTGTTCTCTAACTTGGAACATTCCACCCATGATTATAAGTGGATTTGTTGTCCTCACTGCCAATCTGTCTCTCTGTTTTGTGAAAGCTGTCCATCATGTTCCAGTGTCTTCAGAGAGTCTTGTGTCCATCGTAGTATTAGTCTGCTTCTTGTTCTCTTTCCTGGAACTTTTTCTCCATGATTCTTAGGGCAAATACAGACTAAAATATATATCTTATCTACAGATGGCATACCTTTTTCAGAAAGAAACATTCCCTGTGGATGCTCTTAACTGTGCATAATTCGGGAGATTTGACCTGTTACATGAACTTGGTATCTACTCTGTGATGTATAACTCCACAACTAAATAATGTTGGATTTATCACTACTTCCAAAATATGAAACGTGCAAATGATTAATATGGTTAAATGATTGATCAAATGAGTAATATGTTAAATGATTAATAGGGTTAAATAATTGCTTAATTGATTCATATGATTAAATGATTAATTACTAGATTAATAGGAGTAAATGATTGTTCAATGTGATTAATACTATTAAATGATAAATTAAAATGATTACTAAGCTTAAATTATTAATATGATTAAATTATCAACTAGTGTATTGAGGAAACATCGAGATATAGAAAAAATTAAGAAGTCGTTGGGCGGGATTTGAACTAGCACCATGCAAGTGACACATATTCTTCCAGTCCAGGAACTTGAGTCAACACTTTTTTTCTACTTCAAAACACCGAATTACCGAATCTGTTGTGGATATCCCCCCCCCCAACCCTCATGAGCAATATTCCATGAATGCAATATTAATTATATGCTTATTTCAAATAGCAAACTATGTATAGGAATGAGAGAAAAAATGAGAATGGAGTTTGAAACGCTCATAACATTTCTCTAGTATTTATGTAAACCACAAAGTCGTTCAGCTTTATAATGTACGTACTCATTAAGATTTATAATGAATGTTATCCTAACATTCTATCTTAAAATTATATCCTAACATTCTATTCCAACATTATATCATAACATTATATCCGATCATTCTTTCCTAACATTATATTCCAACATTCTAACATTTTATCCCCAGTACTGTTCATTAACTCCACCGCTGAATCTCCACCATACTATGCTATCAAGTAATCTATATAGTATTTAATCTCTTTGACACACTCTACCCTTTACTCTAAATTTATTAATTAAGAAATTAATAATATCCGGTAACGTCATAGATTAACCTGAACTGCGACCTCCATTATTTTTTGTGCCCATACGCTTTGATACATCCAAATGTGATTGTTGAAAGTGCGCATTTCCTAAAAGGTTATATTTAATATATAAAAATATATATATCGCCCAATTGGCACACGGGGCCCGAACTTCTAGATCAGGGTGCAAACAATAGGGACATTGTCTTCTTTCCAGGAATGTCGTAGGAGGTGACTAAAGAAAATTGGGGGATAGGCTGATAACCTGTAACCTGTGAAAAAGACTTTACTGTGTGTTACTTCGTGTTTCAATTTCTATTAAATGAAATTCTATTTATATTTTCTATCAAATAATCACCGTGGATGACGAAGAGATGCAGACGAGAAGACACTGCACCTCTTTCCCTTTGTGACAGATTCCTATGTGACAGACTCCTATGTGGCAAAGAATGCTAGATGTGCATTCACTTTGGATGGATCAACAAATCTGATAGAAGAATAATTAGTTGGTTGGCGAAGAAGTGTGTACTGTGCTCCTGGTAGAACAAGGTAATCTAGTATACTGGCGCACTTGAATGTCTCCCTTCGGAGACTAAACTTGATTCCATATCCCAACTATATATTCATGCCTATGAAACCGTATAGTCCAGGTGACGCCTCAGTTATACAACTGATACTGTGTTTTTGTCAGAAAAGCTATGGCCTGTAATGAGCTATCTGCTCACAGCTATATGGTTTATTTCATCATATGTACATGTTGTTGCTATTATTGCCGATATCCTAATACTGGTGAGTAGTTTTACTGTTGGCAGCACAATGCCATTCTTAAAGAAGTGCAGGTTATCTGAAGTTTACCTAGTGATCATTACAGTAAATTAGTGACTGTTAAGGGTGTCTGTAGAAGTTGTTTGTTCCTGGCATTCTTTCAGGTTTGTTATTATTAAAAGATAAGGGCAGTCAATAAGGAAGTGTTCCACTGTTTCGTTGGGATGAGAACAGTGTCTACAAATGGGTAGTTGCTGGGTTTTGATACGGTTTAAATGGCTACTGCTCCATGCATGTCCTGTTTGAAACTGAAAGATAAATTTTGGTTTCTCCTGCAGAGTTTGTTTATGTTATAATTTTCCTCTCGCCGTGCCATTTCACTAAAACATTTCTACCAGTAGCCCATTTGTCCATCTGTCAGCCAGATTACCCTGATTTTGTTTTTGAGAATCTTTCTGTTCCCATACTACAAGGTCTATGCGTTTATTGTTGTTAGGTGCCTCTTTTTGCAAGTCCGTCCGCTACTTTTTGTCCTGCCAAATCGTTATGTCCAGGGATCCATTGTGTTACAGTGATATTGACGTTTTGCTTATCACTGGAAACGCACGTAATAACACACAAAAATCGATATTTAACTAAAAAAGACATCAAAAATAAATTCAAAGAAAAAAAACGACGAGTGGGATCGGCATTATTGATGTTCACATGGCCGAGCTAATGATATATATATAAATTCGGAGATATAAAACTATAAAGTAAGAGATGAAACAACCCATTCAGAGAATAGACAAAACACATCAAAATATTGGTGAAACAAGACAACCAGAGAAATGATGGAAAATTGATATCATCCATACAACTGACAGGCGTTTATCCCAAAGGATTCAATCGTATAAAATTTATATATATATATATATATATATATATATTAGGGCTGTACCGGATTCAAATTTTTGAAATCCGGCTTCAGGAAGCCGGATTTGGCCGGATTTATAAAGTGAGATCCGGCCGGAGCCGGATTTACATATTAAAAATAAGTTAAATAACGTATGTAATCAGTGTCAGATATCATTGCTGCAATATTTATCTTCAGACGTTTACACATTTCAGGAATGACATGTTCAGCAAAGTACTTTCTTGAAAGCAATTCATACCTTTTGTCCATTGTATGCATCAACTCTCTGAAACCTGGTCGTTCCACTACTTGAAAAGGCTCCATATCTATGGCTATCATTCGGGCTACGGCAGCTAGAATGCGTTTAGCATTGGGACTGTTGATGTCCCAAATTTTGACCCAGTCCCATGCCTGCATAATTTACTGCTGGGTACTGCTGCTTGCTTTGTGCAAACACGATCCCAGATTCATCATATATGTGGTCGCCAATACACTGGCCTCCAGTGATGCTTTCTTTTCGATCATTTCGTCATAGCTTTTACTGTGCATCGATCGCAAATGGGTCTGCATTGATGATGTTGAGAAGTCCTTGGGGCGATCTGATCGTCCACGCGAGAACTGTTTGACACAAAACTTACATATTACCTTCGCTGAATCATCGTCTTTAACCTTGAAGTAATCCAAAACGGCGCTGTATGACTTAGATTTTGATGTTATTTTATTTTATCGGCAAGACCACAGAAATTTACGAAAATTCGAAATAATCAAGTTCCACAAACTCATGAAGTATTGCAACATTAAAATTCAAAATGAATGTTTATTTCTTAAAACTCTTATTTACAGCAGCGAGAAATAGTAAACTGGAAGTACTACTGTGCTTGACCTCATGAAACATGTACAGAAAATTCACCTGACTAGGCAACACAAATCCGGCTTAAATCCGGCAAAATTTGACCGGAGCCGGATTTGTAAAAATGGCCGGATTCCGGATTTACCGGAGCCGGAGCCGAAATCCGGTACACCCCTAATATATATATATATATATATATATATATATATATATATATATATATATATATATATATATATATATATATATATATATATATATATATATATATATATATATATATATATATATATAGTGTTTCGGAAGTACGTTCGCTTATTTTAAAAGCACGAATTAATGGCAGTTGGGATCAAAATCCGTCAATATCCGCATGGATCATGTCCTGTTGTTACGTAATTTCTCTTTTTGTCTTGTTTCACCAATATTTGCTTTTATATTGTCGATTTTCTGTTTGAATTGTTTCATCTCTAACCTTCTAATTGTAACTCTTCGTGTTATATTTATATTTAGCTCTGCCAAGTTAACGTCAATGGTGCGGTTCTTACTCATCGTTTTCTGTTGTGAATGCTTTCTTGATAAAGACCATTTGGTAGAAATGTTATTTGTGTGTACCATTATGTGTGTTTCACTGATAGCAAGACTTCATCACTATGTTCCAAGTATCCCTTGTCAGGAATGTATTGAATACTTTAAATACGGACTCATTGTTTTTCCTCATTGAGGTTACAAAGCCATCGAGATTAAATGACAATTTGTGGAAAACACTCATATAAAACTTACGTAAACGAAGAAATTACCTCTTAGTAAACAACCTAATCTTACCGAAGACATATCTACGGTCCTGGTTTGGTAGGAGCGGCGTTGGACTACCAAATTTATAGAAAAGGGTGGGGTGACCAAAAAAAAGAGTTTCAGAAACACTGTTTTACAATTTCAATCAAGGATGCATATAAAAACACATGTCATTTGTTATAAATAGTACATACAAATATATAACAATGAGTGTTGTGTGTTACCTCAGGATCACTTGACAGATTGACACTGATTGAACAACTGGCTCATTTTTTTGGTCCAAAAATGATTGAGTATATTTAACAGTTCTTGATCGTATGTGATAGCAATTCTGGTAGTGGATACATCTAAGCAGCAAGGTTTCATATGTTTCAATTTTCTGATTTCATTAAAATTATTGTTATGTATCCATTAATGATAGTTCATATCAGATTAAGAAATATTCAGGTATGTACGAATTGTTTCTGAAATTGCATTATGCCAGTATATTGAATTTCTGTCATAACACATCTGCTATTAACAAATATATGCCGATGGAGATCAAAAGGCAAATAATAAATGTGATCTTATAATAAAATCGAAAGGTGATACAAACATTGTGCTATAAATGGCAGATATGGGCACTAAATAACGAGAGAGAAATCTTACTACCATTGCAATTAGATGTATAAGACAAACAGCAGAGCAAGAAGAGAGTATACGATGAATGTTCACAATAAATGTTCGCGATGAATGATTACAATAACAGTTGGAACAACGTCTGCGATCAAATATATTGAAGAGCAGAAACTGAAGTGGTTAGCCAGTTATAAGAATAAACCCATATTGGTAGCCGCAAGGAAATACGTGAGAATAAAAACAACAAGAGACAGAGGAAGATCAAGAAGAAAGCAGGTTGAAGGAGTTACCAACTTCCTGAATCGTCACAATATTATTTCATATTAAGTCACTAAATGTGCTATATTTTAAAACCGATGCTCACTCTATGATGCGACACCTTACAGCAAAAACAGAGAAAAGATAATAGACAGACAGACAGACATACATACAGACAGACAGGCAGGCAGACAGACAGATCGATAGATATCTAGATAAATAAAGACTTAGAGAGATTGGAAGTGCTGGGTTTGAAAACCCATCCGAGCTAAAATTCACCGATGATCTTTGACAAAGCCTGATGAACACTTTCGTGAATGAATCGTTGGAAGGATATCATCTTTAATCTACAGGATGTCTCGAGATTGTAAGAAAGACAAAGAATCATCTGGAGCAGAAAACTGCTAAGTTCATGGCACTGCACCATATAGAGTGAAATTGTCAACTGGGACTTCACGAAATTATGAATGTCTTCACGAGAAACACTAACTCTAAAGCAGCTGATAGAATAGTAACTCTTAGAGTAGGTAACTAGGTCTCTTAAAACTTGAACACATGTGACCACTCGTACCACATCGGAATCTATCATTTAATATCATTATCATCATCATTGTAGTAGTCGTCGTCATCATTATCATCATCATTATCGTCGTCATTAACATCCCCATCATTGTCATCATCACCATTATTATCATCATCGTCATCATCATCATTATCACCATACCTATCTTGAACAACATCATCGGCATCACCATCATCGACAGCATGTTAAACATCTAAATCTTTAAGTCTACTCGATATAAAAAGCATGCTAAAAGCAGATGCGCTTTATCCGAAGGTGCAATTATCGCTGCTTAATCGTAATGTAAAATTACAACATACGTTCACTCAACGTACTCAAACTGCAAAGGAATATTTCAGTGGTTATGCTACACACTTTCAGTCTGATGGAGTTTTAAGAACTAACACATAAGATGTGGACGGCTCTGGTTATGTCGATAGCGATATCTGCAGCCATGAAAATGTCAAGCATGCCCCGAATGTGGTTATCTTTCAGGTTGGTGTCCAGTGTATGGTACGGAAACCAGTTCTCTCATACTATTGACCTACTAGCGATATGACTACAGACATTCAATATACAGATGATTCTATTGATTATAGTTCAATAAAAGGGACGTTCACAACCGCTATGGATTAGCTAATTTACAGAATAGAATCGTAATAATTGTGTGTGCCACATTGCAATCATTGTATGTTTGTATGCCAAATTTCCAATCATTGCATATTTGTATGCCAAAACATCACCATCATCACATGTTTGTATGCCAAAGACAATTATTACACATTTATATGTTAGAACCACAATCATTCCACGTTTATATGTTAGAATTACAAACATTCCACGTTTATATGTTAGAATTACAAACATTCCACGTTTATATGTTAGAACTGCAATCATTTCACGTTTATATATTATAATTTCAATCATTGCACATATATATGTTAGAATCACAATTATTCCACACTTATATGTTAGAATCACAAATCATTGCACGCGTATATGCTAGAATAACAATAACTATATGATTTTGAGAACTCTTACACTCTCACTACTGCATGTTTTCCCGTTAGAGATACAGGGTAACCTATTTGACTATGTAGCATAGGTGGCACGCCCTTAATGTTGTTACGACATGTACTGAGTGGGTTTCTAAAAGCCCTCATTAGCCCATAAGAAAAAAAAACAGTTCTTAATCAAACCCTGAATCTCATAAATTTGAAACTAGCGCTTTAAATTATCCGCCAAGCGCCACACGAACGCTAACAAAATTAGTTGCTTAGTGCGATGTCCTTCGTCCACAAATTCTGTATCGAGATCCCTGAATGACCACTCTTTGGTTAAATAAAATGTTCCTCTTATCGTGAGGTACGCTGCTTACAACCGACGACGTTAGTCTAATGTGGTTATATTGTGCAAAAAAATTGTGCAGGTCGCTGTTCTAGTAATCGAGCTTCCTAGGGCCACTCTCATGTCACTGCAGATTTATAAATGGGTACTCTACTCGCGCAATTTTAGAAGGTAAGTATATTAAGTGACAAACAAGTCTCACCTCAAAGAAAGAGGCAACTGCGTCCAGCATTGTCGAATTCTACGTATACATCTGAGGTAGAGCGAACAGTGGATCCGGCTCATAAACCGTATTCAGTAGAGTAAGATCTATGTTCGAAGATCTATATTCCACCAGATTTCCAGCAGGTTGTAGTCCAGATATCTCTCTTACAGCAGGATAATGATCCTACTAGATTTTCAGCAGGATGACATCTCTCTTACAGCAGGACAATGATTCCACTAGATTTCCAGCAGGTTGTAGTCCAGATATCTCTCTTACAACAGGGCAATGATTCTACTAGATTTCCAGCAGGATGTAGTCCAGAGATCTCTCTTACAGCAGGACAATAATCCTACTAGATTTTCAGCAGGATGTAGTCCATATATCTCTTTTACAGCAGGACAATGATCCCACTAGATTTCCAGCAGGATGTAGTCCAGATATCTCTCTTACAGCAGGACAATGATCCAACTAGATTTCCAACAGGAGGACATCTCTCTTACAGCAGGACAATGATTCCACTAGATTTCCAGCAGGTTGTAGTCAAGATATCTCTTTTACAGCAGGACAATGATCCTAGTAGATTTCCAGCAGGATGTGATCTCTCTTAAAGCATGACAAATATTCTACTAGATTTCAAGCAGGATGTATTGCAGAGATCTCTTTTACAGCAGGATAATGATCCTAATAGATTTCCAGCAGGATGAGATCTTTCTTACTGAAGGACAATGATTCCACTATATTTCCAGAAGTTTGTAGTCCAGATATCTCTCTTACAGCAGGGCAATGATTCTACTAGATTTCCAGTAAGATGTACTCCAGAGATCTCTCTTACAGCAGGACAATAATCCTACTAGATTTCCAGCCGGATGAGATCTCTGTTACAGCAGGACTATGATCCTACTAGATTTCCAGCAGGTTGTAGTCCAGAGATCTCTCTTAACAGCAGGACAATGATCCTACTAGATTTCCAGCAGGATGTAGTCCAGATATCTCTCTTACAGCAGGACAATGATCCCACTAGATTTCCAGCAGGATGTAGTCTAGAGATCTCTCTTACAGCAGGACAATGATCTTACTCTACTAGATTTCCAGCAGGTTGTAGTCCAGAGATCTCTCTTACAGCAGGACAATGACCCTACTAGATTTCAAGCAGATTGTAGTCCAAAGAATGGAAATCTGTCACCGTTTTATTTGCGCTAATGTTAGACATATCCGTCTTCAACGATCGATTGGATATATTAATGATGCCAACAATTTTCACAATAGTTAAATACCAATACCCTAATGCGCTAACAATAAGGTGTAGTGAGGATGAAAACTGTTGACAGCTGTTTACAAGTAAGAGAGCAGGGTTTGATAAAACTTGAGTTAACTCTAATGTTTTTATACATTAATTAAATTATTTGAATTTGAAATAAATTATAATATCTGAATAACATCAATAGTTGGGGGATAAGGAGTGGTTACATTTATTGATATTATTAAACAAGGAGAGGTTCCCAAATACCTTCAAAATTGATGACAAGGTGAGGGTGGAAGGCAAAATTTGGCTACAAATTATTGACGTAAATTATGGACATTCGGATTCTATTCGTGGTACCATTAGATATTTTATTGTTGTCTAAAATTCAAAAAACGTTGGATAGCAATGTCATACACAGAATAAGCTTCACACTTGGATAGCATTGTCATACACAGGATATGCTTCACACTTGGATAGCATTTTCATACACAGGATACACTACACACTTGGATAGCAATATCCTACACAGGATACACTTCACACTTGGATAGCATTGTCATACACAGGATACACTTCACACTTGGATAGCATTTTCATACACAGGATAACTACACACTTGGATAGCAATGTCGTACACAGGATACACTTTACAATTGGAAAGCAATATCCTACACAGGATAAACGTCAAAATTGAATAGCAATTTGTAAAATGATATTTGTATAATGATTATTCTCTATCACTGAAGCAAAAATAAAAAGATTTTCATGTACAGTTTTCACTTCTATTTTATTGCAGAGTAAATAAACAGAACATATTCAAAGAAAGTTGTAGTTTGACTTTAGGTGAATATCACATAAAGCCATCAACAACAAAAATAAACCCCAAACATTTGGAAACCTATATTATTGAGATTCCATCAAACTGAGACAGCAGAAACATGTGCAAGTGTTCAGCGAGAATAATTCTTTTTGTTATAAACTTTGCGTTTACGGTAAGCTTTTTGTTACATGTAGACCTACATTTTGTTCATTCAAATACCAGTTATTGCAAAGGTGAAATGTCCGCTGGTATGCATCTCTTCGTCATCCATGCGAATCATTTGATAGCAAACAAAAGTAAGAGATATAGACAAAATATACAGTGACGACAATGCATTTTACAGGTATCAGGTTGTCAACCTATCCATAAATTTCCCCAGACTACTTCTACAATACGTCTGGAAAGAAGACAGCAGGAATACACTTTGCATCCTGAAATAGATGCCCAGGCCTTGATTCCTACACCAACGGAATTTTACTTGTGACTGTGAGACAGCGACATTTTATATGCGACTTGTTTTTAATTTTCTGTTATAATTGTTTTTAAATAGGTTAATTGCATATTCCATTCAATATGTAGCCACCATTGCATCATCTTTTGTTTGTAGTGATTTTCGTGGTAGTGTTTATATTATCTGTAGTTTGTCATTGCTTTCTGAACGGTCGGGTTACACAAGTGCCTACTGTGGGATTCAATCCCGGCACGTTGGCCGTCACAGAACAAAGACTATTATAATTGTTACATCATGTAAAATTTTCTTAAGTCCTGGCTTATTATTAACTGATTTGTCTTTTTTCTCTAGGCAGTGGCAGTGGTTCTTATTGTTGGCGGTGCTATTATAGCATTTGCACCTGGCACGATGTTAGAATCGGTATACAAAGACGTTAAAAAGCATGCACCAAAAGGTATATAACAACAATAGTAATAATAATAAGTCCAATAACACGTCAGGGCCGTAGTGGTGTCACACTTAGATATTAACATAAAAAGTCCTCCAAACACATCTGTCCTCAACCATTCGGAGCAGTATAGAAAAATCACATCATATCCAGATCATTACTTGATGTTATTAATCCATGTTTTCTATATCTGCCTTTTCTCCTTCCAGACTCGATTGTCTCTTGCAAAAGCCTTATCTCTTTACTTGTCCGAACCAGATAAATGTAAGCCGCTACACTATTGCCAACATTTGTTTTTGGCAACCTTCAAGTCTTTTTATTTGCTGCTGCACAAAAATATTTCTCTTGAGTTCTATATAACTAATTCTTAACAAAAGTCTGTAGCACTTGAATTCAAAAGCCTGTATCTTTCTGCATTGAGTGTCCAGCTTTCACATTTATAAACGTATATTTAGCACTAGCAATCTGAAAGATTGATCATGACTGTAATACTGATCTTACTTTTCCAAGGTAATATAGTTTAAAACCAGTGTCATGGCACATGGTTATCCGAAAAGGACTCAGCTGCGTTTCCGGTGATTGACTATACACTGTCTGGCTGCTCTTGATCTCAACTAGTTAATTATTGAACAACAGATTAACTGTCCACCCATCAGATCACCAGCACATCTATTTATCAACCAATCCACATATCCAGTTAACAGAATATCCACGCGTTTATGTACTGTGCACACATTCGTCTATTCAAACATTAACAAATTCACTCGCTTATCCTCATATTGTCCCATAATCTATACTTTATTAAACTTTCCAATTCAACTATTAATACAATAACTAACGTTTTGATCAATTTCATTTCTCAGTCGTACTGCAAACCATCTATTGAAACATCCAATCAATTCATGTGTTAAAATATTTTCTCATTCATCCATCCATTCAAAAATATACTCACTCAACCATCAGTTCATCTATTGAATCACTCACTGACTCATATATCAAAATGATATATTAAAACATTCATTAACGTAACCGTATTTTCACAAATTAATAAATTCGACCACTTAACCATAAATTCACACATTAATACATTTCCACAATCATCCATCTAATCACGCATTAATATATTCACGAATCAATTTATATATTAATACAAACTATTCATCCATCAATTAATGTATTAATACATTCAACCACTCATCAAATCATCTATCAATTCATCTATTTAAAAAGTAAATCAATTCAATAATCAATTTACCAATTAATGCATTTAACTATTTATCCATCAATTCACTAATGTTGTTGCTGCTGTTTACGTTCGATCTCTCATAACCAACATGAATATTCGTGTGATGTGCGCCTAGGAGCTTGATGTACGTTCCGCCACTGTTATTCGCCATGTAAACCTAGCACATCCGATTTTGGTGAGCCTTTTGTTCGGGTAGGCTCCCCTAGCCTGTAACAGCGCCTTCCTATCTGTCGCCTGGCGACGGGTGTGTAGCGACTCTACGCCGTGACGTTTTATCCCCTACTTGGCCATTGGATGTTTCAGGCCAAAGCATGTCCCTGGTGGCAGTCTCGGGGACGCGGTAATCAGGGATTTAGATTGGGTCCACTACGTCTATCTGACACGATGTGTTCCGCTGCCAGTGAACTCGTCTGGCGTAATTAGACGTATTGTGCATGTGGCAATCGGTAAAACATCTTTTCTCTCCGCGCAGCTTGATTTCGGAAAAAAAATCGATATTAGTGTTGGGCCTGGATTCTTTTACCCTCTCAGCCGAGATGTCAATCACCGACATTGTGAACACTTAGCCCATTAGCCTAAGTCTGAGAATTTACACGTATTTAGTAGCGCCAGGGACTAGAAGCTTGTTCTTTAGCTGATCAAAACTTTAGTTCCGGTTTCTCGTAACGTTTTCCCGTTCTATCTGCACGATCCACTGCCCTCTGGCGCAGTGCTGCCATCTCATTGTACTCAATATGTTATCTTCACGGAGACTTATCAATATTGAGCCTGTCGATATTTGTGTCACCTCTACCCACATCAATCTATTTTCATTTGCCACCCTTCCAATGCATTTGCATTTTTGCTGCCCGAGACGGGATACCGTGCGTCACTATGTATCGAAGATGCCTTTGTATGTGTTGGCGCAGAGGTCTCGGAGATATTGTTTGTCTTTTGCAGTCAATTCTCATTCCATCTACAGTCACCACATCCACTGTTACGATCTCTCTTCTCCTAAGAGTCTTCGCTGGAGCAGCTGTATTCTGTTTCCAGAGTGCAGCACGAAGACATACTCTTAGGTTCTTGGTTATCTGCTAACCCTGGTTACGTACGAGAGCAATGCGGGACCCTTTTCACCCCAAATCACCAATTAATACATTAAACCCTGCGTCCATAAATTCACCTAATAATACATTCAGCTACTCATCCATCAACTCACATATTAATTGTTAGTTGGTTGGCTGCTGATTGAGCATTCCATGGGCTCATGACCTTGGATTCAATGCCATTATGTGACATATGCACATGTTTGTGAGCTGTTGTTTTGTTTCATATAAGGTGTTCATTTTATCTTAAATTTGAGGGAAATCGAAACCACATAATAAACTCAGACATGGATCCATCAATTGTCATAGAAACAACTCACAAATTAATTAGTTACTAGCTATACATTTACCAACCAATCCACGAATTCATATATTTATAAATATACCAACCAATCCACAAATTATGTATCTATAAATTTACCAACAACTCCACGAATTCATCTATGTAAAAATTCACTATCCCGGCCATCAATGAACCAATATATGCAATAACATACTCACTAATTAGCCAACTTTATAGTCAATATTATTGGCAACAGAATGGCGCAATAAAACGCAAGAGCTGCCCATAATTACGTCAACTCATTTCTGACAAATATGACCCCTCCCTTCTCCCTGTCAAACATCTTGTCAACAACCGATGTCTATGTTCTTTCAGGAAGCAGTCAAGACAATTATTACATTCAATAAAGGGTACAGGGACATAGCCATATGAGCGTGGATGATGTCAAAGCACTCATCTGCAAACATGCCGATGATACAGATGTGATTTACACGGATAGGTCGATCATCCGCCACCAGCAGTGTGCATGAGCCCTTACTGTCAGATCACACAGAAGAACAGTGCACGAAGCCAGTGGTGTCGTGACGACAATAACAAGCAGTGAAATGTTGGAAGTGTTTGCCGTAACGCTGGCACTAAACTGACTGAAATTGCAAGCCTATTTCCGTGTCTGCATACGAATAGACTCAATGAATATGATTCAGGAAATAAAAACAGATGATATACGCAGTGAATGGGCGGAGTCAATAGAAAAAGAGCAAAAATGTGGGCCACACTACGAAAAATCATGCTTATCTTTGACCCCGGACACATGGAATGGAGGGAAACGAACGGGCCGACAAATGAGCTAGCCTAGCCACCATAATAGATGGTCATCCCAGCCACTGAGCAGCCATACTTAGTTATCTCCGTGAATCCGCACGATCAGAGAATTTTGAGTTACATAACTAAGAGTCAACAATGCAAATGCTTGATATGGATGTGGCCTTTAGAGAACACCTAACAAAGATTTCAAAAAGAGTACTGAACCAACATAAAAACGGAACCATCAACCGTTGCACCATGAGATATTTACCAAAGCGGTGATTTGTGCACCTTTTATCATATCCGGTGTGTAAAGAGGATAATCAACATACCTAATAAATAATAGTCATGGGTAGAAGAGTTTCCTGGAGACGGGCTGTTTCTGCGCTTCATATATGATTGTTCCTCTAGCTAGATTATTTTATTTCTGTAATCCATCTTTTGAATGGTCAGCTTCTGGCTTTATATTCATTGTGTTTGTGTAACATTAAATTTTGAAAATTTCTAGCAGACATGTGGTCTAATACAACTATTACTGCTAATAATAATAATAATAATAATAATAATAATAATAATAATAATAATAATAATAATAATAATAATAATAATAATGGTAATAATAATAATGGTAATAATAATAATAATGGTAATAATAACTAATCAGGGTCGTAGGTGTGCCACACTGGAAACATCATCACGGAATATTCTAATAACATCTCAATACTCAGCTGTTCTGAGGAGTGCAGAAGAAATTACGCCCAGACCATTCTTCGATGTTATCACTCCAGGATTTTATGTGAATACCTCTTCTTCTTCCACCCTTGGTTGTTCATTGCAAAGCAAAATAATTGTTTAAATTGAATGGTGTCTCGTTACATGTCCAAACCAAACAAGTTTACTTCGTTTCAAAACTAATAAAATGAGTTCTTGATCACCTGCAAGTTTGTTTATTGGTTGCCAGTCGAACATATTTGTCTTTTGCTCTATATAACTATTTCTTAACGGACGTCTGCAGCACTTGTATTTAAAAGCCCTAATCCTTCTTTCCGTGTCTGCATTGAGTGTCGACAGGGCCGGCCTTAGGCCACTGCAACCTCTGCGGCCGCAGTGGGCCCCGCACTTTCATAGGCCCCGCGCTAATTTATTTTCTAATACAAAATCTGAATTTTCACTAATTATCCATATCCCTACCCAGACTGGGCCCCGCGCAATCCATTTCGCATAGGGCCCCTCAATTCTTAGGGCCGCCCTGAGTGTCGAGCTTTCATATTCGTATAAAAGTATACTTATGACTAGCGACATCAATATATTGGCCTGTCTAGTTGCCAGTTTCTAAACCACTTAGTATGTTATCTTATGATGTAATCTTGACCTGCCATTGTTAAAGTTAGTCTCCTGATGTTTTCATTTCTGGTGATGTATTGTTACCTCAAGAATTCTTTGTAAACACGATATTTCTGGCGTTACAGATTCTCTCTTATCTTTTGCCGCTAATGTCTACGTTTGACATTGGTAGCGCTGTGATGGAAAGGTGATTGTTGTGAACACTTGTTATTTCAATTGAGGAATAGCAGAAAATAGAGATCCGATGAGCCGGAAAAGGAAAGTGCTAATAAAAAAATTCAATAACCTTTAAAAGAATCCTTGATAAAAAGACAGCGCAAACTTACCTTTCGATAATGGAATGACTAACATTTTTTAAACAGACAAGAGATCAACATGTTTTGACCGAGAACTGGACAAGCAATAATAACGTTGGTGACATATACTATTCAAGACTGTTTTCAGCCTAGTAATTTTTTTAACCAATAATTTTCTAGGCAATATCAGACACTAAGTAGGTTGCCATTACTTTCTGAACGGACCGGACGCAGTTTTCTACAGCTGGACTTGATGTCGGATATATAGACAAAATTCTAAATTGATCTCAGTAAAGTTTACGGATGATCAAGTGAACCACATAATAGTTCATATCCTGCCAAAATGTGCAAACTATGACACATTAAGGTGTGCATACTGACTTTCTGACACACATATGAATGTTAAACTCTATGGAACAAAACAAGAAATGGAAAACAATGTCCAATTTATACAAGAAACAACACTGCATATACAAGCATTATTAGCGAACGCAAGGAGTTCTCCCTCTGTTGATTTACGTTAGAGATGTCCAGATAAGTAATGAAAATCATGAGGTGACAAAAATGAAATACACTGTTCATATCATATGGGGCGCAAGGTCCAGAGGTTAGAGTATGTAGTCCAGGGTTTGAATCTCAGTATTTAAGGACTGGTTTCTATCTCATGTAGGGTGCATTAAAAAAATAGCCTGTACATGTCGTGGAGTTAGAAAAAGGGTTCACCAGTGTTGTTCTAGTCCTCTAAAATTTCGTAGTCTTTTTTTAGCCTGGGGACTAGTACATATAATACTCTTAAATCAGTCTATTGTGGTAAGAAAAAAACTGGCTTGGTGGGCTGGATTAGACCCCATTGTCGCATTTTGCCTACCATTGTTCTGTTTACTTCTTTCATACCTTTCTAAAATTAATTTCTTCCCAGATCTAGGTATTCCAGACAAGGCCAGTGAGTTGAAAGAATTCCCCCTGTTCTTCAACGCTGGTATCGCATTGTTCGCATTTGGAATACTCCTCTTGCTGTTGAGCTTCTTAGGCTGGGCTGGAGCATGCTGTTCTGGTTATTGTGGTTGCCTGCTTATAGTGGTAAGTTTAATAGATAACTTGAAACGTAGATGCGGTAGTGAAATTTTGCTTCCAGATATAACACAATTACTTGTTTAAAATAACACTATTCTAAATGGTTAAGACATGTTGGATTCGACGATTCTCGCGCTATCCATCCTGCCCCATCCACTGAGTCTCCTAAAATAAATATCTCGACCCCGAACCACCGATCGGTAATTATAAACCGATTAGAAAAGGGAAATAGTTGGGATGAAAAAATTTACCACATTTCGTATCACTTTTTGTTTGTTTGTTTGTTTTGCGTTCGCTCCATTGTAACCATCACGGATATCCGTGCGATTTCCGCCGGGAGCGTGATTACGTTGTGCCAGCGTTATGCGCCTTGTAGGCCTAGCACATCCGATTTCGGCGTGCCTTGACAATTCGGATGGGCTACCCTTAGCCTGTGACAGCCTCTATATCTGTCTCCAGGCACGCGTAGTGGCGACTCTTCGCCCAGACGATTTTTGCTCTCGTCTGACTCGTACGAGGTGTTCCACTGTCTATGAACTCGCCTCGTGTAATTGGACGTGCTGTGCCTGTGCCCATTGGGTACTGAACCGTTTCTCATCCGTGAGCCTGGTTCCTTAAGGGGAAGAACTGAGGAGTTGGACCCTGGCTCTTTCGCCCTCTTAGCCGAGGTGTCATTCACCGACATCGTGTACCCCTTGTCCAAGTTCGAGTCTCACACCACGCGTTTGAGAGCAAGGCGTTCTCGAGCTGAGCGTCCTTGTCCCAACAGCCCCTGAGCCCATCAGATACTGAACCATTTCTCTCTTCAACTGTATTTCCGGTGTAGGAAAACCTGACAGTAGAGTTGGGCCAGGGCTAAATCGTTGTCCCTTTTGTGCCTGAGCCCATCGGGTACGGAACCCTTTCTCTCTGCAAGTGTACTTCCGGTATAGGAAACCTTGACAGTAGAGTTGGGCCAGGACTACCATCGTTGTCCCTTTCTTGCCTAAGCCCATCGGGTACATAACCCTTTCTCTTCGCGAGCATATTTCCGGTTTAGGAAGGCTCGACATTAGAGTTGGATTAGGTCTTCTTGCTTTACCAAACGCCAATGAATGGATCTGGGTCTCTGTCTGTAAGGAACTCAGGTAACTAGATGCTCGCCTCGAGCTGACGGAGCTTGTAGTTCCCCTTTCCTAGAGACTTTTCACTTTCTATTTGCAGTTCGCGCTGCCCTGTAGCGCTGTTCTGCCCTTTCATTGTTTCATTGTACTCGGTATGAAATATATTTGTCTCTCGCCATGCATCTACCTTTACGTGCATTTTACAGTGGCCGCCCCTCCAATGTTCGGACTGGACTGACTAGCTTCACTGTATGTCGACAGTGTCGCTGTATGTAGTTATGCTGGTGGTGTCGGAGATATTGTCTGTCTCTTGTGCAGTCAAATCTCTTTCCATCTGCTACCTCCACATTATCGGACACGATCCCCAAATTATTTGGCCAGAATCAGCTCGAGCTGCTGTATTTCTGTTTCCAGGGTGCACCGCGTGGAGGTACATTTGGGTTCTTGGTTATCTGCTAACCCTGGGTCGGCCTAGAGTAATGCGTTCCCTTTGCACCCAGTATCACTTTTTTTTTTAAAAACGTAGGTCCTGGTTATGTGATAGAACCAAGTATAACATCATTAGCGGTGCTTAAGAAATAACACTATTTTGCTGCATGAACAACGTATACCACTTAAGAATTAGGGATTCTTAAGATATAACACTTTTACGTGTGTTTAAGGTATAACACGAGTAGGAATGTTAAAGGTAGATCAATATTAGGCATGCTTAAGGTATAACATGATTATGTATGCTTAAATTTGAACACTTTAATTGCACTTTTAGGGTATAAGACTATTGGCTATATTTATGGTATAACACGTTTTGGTACACTTAAGTTATAAGGTATCTGTTCATGCATGTAACGTCTGGATGCGGGGACAACATAAAGGAACCAAATCTCCTATTCGGTCAATCGGCAGAATTGCGTCATCCAGAAAGTGTCGTAGAGACCTGAAAGAACGGTGAGATAGAAAGGCACCCTGTGCATCTACTGTACCACATCGAACGTCCAGCTGTCTTTACTATGTCATAGCATTAAGACTATGTGCGTAGGAACGAGAGTGAGTGTGAGAGAGAAAGAGAGAGAGAGAGAGAGAGAGAGAGATGTTGACGACACTGCGTAATTCTTCCTCGATGTAATTCAATATCATGGTGCAAGTCATGACATTATCATCTGAACGGCGTGCTCGTCTCCGCTTGCAAAGGAGGAACATCATTATGATATAAGACGATTTATAAGTGTTTCAGGTATAACTCGAGTGGTTAAAATTAAAGTGTAATGTAATAGACATGCCTAAAGTATAACATTATCATTTATGTAAAAGGTATAACATGATTGAGTGTGTATAAGTATAATATGATTTGGTGTGTATAAAGTATAACATAATTAGATCTGCACAAAGTATACCATGATTGGACCTATATAAGGTATAACATGATTTCGTGTATAAGGTATAACACTATTAGGCATGTGTAAGGTCCCACATAATTAGTCATGTAGACGGTATACCAGAATTATATCAGGAGCATAACAGTTTAGAAAATATTCACGTAGATGTGAAGACACACACATACAAAAGTGCACATGTACATATGTATATACATATATACACATGAGTAAGTAGTGTTGCATGTCATCGCTATACGGATGGAGCGGGAAGTTGGCGTGGTAATTCTTTACTTGCAATGACACACAGCAGACATATGAATGAACCACAGACGTCTATGTTATAAAAGTAACTAACTATTGCGTCACTGAAAGGCGTAAAAAAGCTAGAAATCGTGGCAACTGGATTACCAGAGCTGCGACCTCCACTTTTTTAGGATTGTAAAGCTCTCATATAACCTAATTGGACTATCATCTACGGTTAAAAGTACCTAACTACACAAGGTGAATTTTACGTAACTATGGAACGGGTGGGCTGTTATTTCAAAAAGCAGGTAACGGCGTTTCTCTTACAATATTTACAAAGTCTTTCAACAGAATAGCTCTATGTGTTGATCTATAACAGCGTCACTCCCCCCTTTTCCCCCACCAAACCACCAATGGAGGGCAGGAGTCGTCACATGTTCAGGAATCACAAAATGGAGGTTAGGAATCACAAATGGGATGGCATAAATCACCAAATAAAGGTCAGAAATCAACGAATGGAGAACAAAAACCACAAAATGGAGGTAAGAAATCAACAAATGGAGTTAAGAAATCACCAATTTGAAGTCAGGAATTACTAAATGGAGGTCAAGAATCAACAATTGAAAGTCAGGAATCACAAAATCGAGAAAGAAATCATCAAATGGAGGTCGAGATACACCAAATGGAGGTCACGATACACCAAATTGAGTTCAGAAATCACCAAATGGAGGTCAAGAATCAAGCAAAGAAGGACATGAATCAACAATTGGTCAAGAATAACAAATTGAAAGTCAGGAATCACCAAATGTAGGTCAGAAATAAGAAAATGGATGGCAGGAATCTCCAAATGAAGGTCATGAGTCAGCAAATGGAGGTTAGGAATCGCGAAATGGAGATAAGGAATCGACAAATGGAGTTAAGAATCAACAATTGGAGGACAGGAATCGCCAAATGGATGTTAGAAATTACCAAATGGAGGTTAGAAATCACCACATAGAGGTGTCTAGAAAATCTTGGTTATTTCTTAACCTTGCGAATCTAACTAGATTGGCATGCATACTATGTTCATCTAAGATCAAAGAGAGTTCATTCATTCATTTAGTGTTAGTTTTTTCGTATCACACACTCAAGAAACTGCGTGTATCTTTTATTTCTAGTTCGCATCCATTATGATTGCAATGATGATTGTAGAAATTGTGGTTGGATCTCTGTTCCTCGCAGCAAGCTCACCGGTAAGTTCCTATTAATATTTATATATTAATTCTGAACACTTTTACCAGTGCGATGGTAGAACAGATGGTAGGTACATTTCTCACAAGCCCAATTTGATCAAACATGCTTGTCATACGAATATCGATCGTCCAAATGAATAAGGAAAGGTATGGAGTAATGATATTATAGGACAAGGAAAGATGTTGAAAATGTAGGTTTAGGAAAGCATTCGGGCTATAAGATTATAACACAATAAAGAAAGAGGTAGGTTGAGGTTATAACATAAGAAAAGATGTGGATTGATGAGACTATATGAAGGAAAATATAGGTGATAAAATGTTAGCAAAAGGAAAGATTTCAGGTGGTGAGATAGGATATCGAAAGGTGTGGGTGATGAGATTATAGGATAATAAAGGTGTTGGTAATGGGATTATAGGATACGGATAAATTTGCGGTGGTGAGATTTGTTCTATAATCTTATAACCCCAAATCTTTCCTAGATCTATAATCTCAACACCCAACATCTTTTCTTATCCTATATCATCATCATACCTTGTCCGGATTCTGTAATCTCATCGTTTCCCATCTTTACTTAGCATTTAATCTCATTAGCTCACACCTTTGGTCATTATCCTATAATCTCATCATGCTACATTTTCTATGTCATATAATCGCGTCACCTACACATATCCTTCTCATATGCATCACATAACCTCACATATTTTTTTATCCTGCACTCTCATCTCATCACTCCACATTGTTGCTTATTCTATAAATCTCACTTCATACCTTTCCCTGTACTATAATTTTATCATAGTATTTTGGCGTCACAACAACAACTCCCATTTATTAACCCCAGCATACTTATTATTTCCCCTGTATTTGTCGACTATAAAGTTTATATTTTTCTTCCATCTCCTGCCTTGATTTAGCCTCATTCCCAATGACATTGTATTGTTGACATATGTAACTGATCTAATGTTTATATTTATATACTTGATCTAAAACCCGTGTTTATTATTAATACATATTGTTAATACTCGTAATTAAACCTACTGTTTTATCATCATGTATTGTGAATCCACATTTAGTAAACCAGTTTGTAACTATATTGAGCGGTCTCTACATTGTTATTCAATGTATCTCATTGATACAAGGAAAAAAAAGATCCCCATCAAAGCTATTAGGAAAGTCCACCACTCAAAAACATCAATCACTATCTTGACATAGATAAGTAGGTTATTATCTTCGGTATCAGGACAGCACACAGCAGACTAAACGACCACTTAAACAGACTAAGACTGGTTTCATAACTGCTGTGTCCATCTGGACAGGCAACACAAACCGAGGAACATATCCTGCACAACTGCATTGCACTAAACCAATTGATGTAGAAAACTCGCCCACAGAGACAAACATTCACAGAAAGCAGTATGGGAGTATCGATGATTTTTCAAATCAATAAATCAAGTGCAATGCCGAGTGCTATAGGCGATCATACGTCTCCACAACTCTTGTCTCTTGTGTTGTTAATAAGTTCAGTTGGTGACTTCTTTTTGTGTCACAGTGACAATCCCTCTAGAAATACTATCTTTGTCTTCCTTTGTCTCTTCTCCCCTTGATCTTTCCGGTGGTTAACAAATGTTCAAGCTTTACTTTTCTCATAACATGTCCTAAAAATATTGATTGTTTCATATTTTTGCTGTAATTTGTCGTTTTACTCCAGCATCTCTGAAAACTTCTACATTAGTTTTGATTGTTAGCTTTTATGCTAATAACCAATGCGAAGTAAGAACATATACGGGAGTGTCCAATAAGTTCAAAACTCAAACAGGAGTTCGCCAGGGGTGTGTGCCCTAGCCCCTCTACTTTTTATAACATATATCGATCACATCTGTAAAACAACAACTACCAACGAAGAAGATAACATAAAAGACAAATAGAACGAACTACTCTTTGCAGACGACCAAGTACTAATAGCGACATCAGAAAAACAATTTCAAGAACATATGAACAGACTCAACACAACATGTCAAAAATTCAACAGGAAGATTGATATTGAAACGACCGAAATAATGGCAATAGCAAAGAAAGAAAGACATATCACTATCTCTTTTGATAATAAACACCGTGAATGGGTAAAGGAGTTCACATATTTAGGAAGCATTATAACAAGTGACGGGGAAAAGAGTAAAGAGATAAAAATAGATGCAACAACACATTCCAGTTTCTAGGACAGACGACACGTATTTTCAAGAAGAAAAATGTAAACATAGACACTAAAGTTGCATTATACATTCCAGACTATTATTATTCCATCGCTGTGCTACCAGTGCCAATCCTCGACAAAGACAGCACAAAACAAAAGAAAAATAGTGACAACAGAAATGACATGTTTACGAAGAGTACTCGGAGTGTCATTAAGAGATATAATTAGAAACAATATCATCAGAAAGATAGCCAAAATAATATCAGTATTGGAACACATCAAAAGACAACAAATCAAGTGGTTTTCATTTGCCGAAGACGGATGTGTCGGGCCATTACGCACATAAAACGGTGACACAACGCATTTCCATTCTCTGGATTACATCCTGCTGGAAATCTAATAGGACCATAGTCCTGCTACAATAGAGATCCAGCGGGAGTTTGAGAATTAACGCTGAAGAAGAAGTGGTTTTCACACGCCTCCACACTACCAACAGATAGCATGCACCAGATGGCCATGACACATAGACATGACGGCTTTAAAGCCAGAGGCAGCATATGTAAAAGATGGATCACATAAATGAAATAAGCTACAAGAACAAGTTTACAAACAGCACCAAGAAAACTATCTCCAAAGAACCCTTCCATCTCTGACGCCACAAGGCAAACAAAAGCCACAGCATATAGATAGACAGACAATCACAACAAAAACGGCAAGTAAGAAAGGCACTATTGACGTTCATAGAGCTATATATAGATATCATGTGGGATACCATGTGCCTGTTCATATGTATTGCTCGTCTCATTGATAGAAGAACTTAGGTGCTTGTTTTGTGCAAAGATTAAATGTATTTTGATGTCTTACCATTTTTACATATGTTTCTTGATGGGTTATTATTATTAGACACCATTATGCAGTTCCCGCCTAACCAACATTTGCTTTATACTCTCCAACATTTGCTTTATACTCTCCAACATTTGCTTTATACTCTACAACATTTGCTTTATACTCTCCAACATTTGCTTTATACTTTCCAACATTTGCTTTATACTCTTGCCACATCTAAGAATATTGTCAATATTTTTATATTTGTTTATGAAACCCCTTTAACTTCATACTCTAGTTTTACGATTTTTCTTCCAAAATTTCAGCTTCACGATACGCTAAAAAACCGCCTTAAGAAGAACATCCAAACAAGCTATAACGAAACAGGAAAAAATTCTTTCAGTACTGCAATGAACATATTACAGATATACGTACGTATTATATTCATCTATTTAATAAAGGTTAGACCAGTAAAGACATAAAGCTAACGGTGATTTAAATATATCAATCAAGACTCTAGTTCTTATAAAAGCATAATATCTATATCTATAAAACCGTAACCTATCAGGGTCGTAGGGATACCACATTGGATGCTTCAGCACACAGAGTCCACCAGCTATTTCTATCTCCAACCATGCAGATGGTTGAAGAAAAATCTTTCCTTTCAAGTCCTTGATGTTGTCTGTTGATAAAAGCATAAACAGACAATTTGTTTACTCTACCATTCCCTTAAATGTACTTTTTATGTATTTCCATTTCCAATTTCAATTTCTGGGTGCATACAGACCGAGAAGAGACACGACCACAAATGCAGCAATCCTCACGCATGACGTCTACGAGGAATTTTAGAGAAAGGAGGAAACAGTGGTTGCCACGGTCGACCTAGAAGATGCTTACAACAGGCTCAGCTCTGGCCAGTTAATACACCTGCGAAGTGAACTCAGCATCGACTGGTGGATAATTCAATGGATAGCAATGGTGTTAATGTCCAGACCTGTTGCTCTGAGATTGGGATCCTGGTAGAGATCGGAACTCTAGCACCGGGATTACCAAAGGGATCATCACTATCACCTGTACTCTTTAACGTCTACACATACAAAATAGCGCAGCTTCAAGACGCTGGGCACGACAGGAAACTAACATATGCGGATGACCTCTTGATGTACAAACATGGCAGAAACAGAAGAGACATGTTTGATGACGTCCAGCGTAATCTAGAAGATGTGTCGCTCTGGTGTACTAACTACAAGGCAGTTATCAATCTCACCAAGGCAAACATCGTCTGGTTCTCACTGAACAACAAAATAGTCACAGACACATTACCAGCAGTCCCCTACATGGGTATCAACGTTGACAGGGAGCAGACTATGAAATATCTAGGCATCACTTTTGATAGAAGTCTATCTTTCGCGATAAATGTGGACAATATCATTCATTCTGCAGAGATGCTGCAACGAACCCTTTTTCAGATGATGCAGGCAGTGGTATTATCTGTATTGGACTATGGTTAAGTTTATTGACACTGTCGCAAACACAGTGGATATATTGGAAAGGGTTCAAAATGAGGCCATGAGAGCTGTCCTAGGATCCACAAGAGATACCCCTATTGTGGTCATGAGGTTTCTCCTAGACCTACCTAGCATCAAATCAAGACATAAAATAGCCCAGGTTAAAGAATACTTCAAGGTCGCCAATAATGAGCATCACGTCTTACACCAATGTCTAAACAACACAAACGGAAAAAGAATCAAGAGAGGAAGTTCCTGGATGGCAGAAGTAGAAGATACTCTACTCAGAGTTTGTAAGCTGGAGGAAGCGGGAAGAGGCTGTGAATGGGTGACATTTAGCAAAGAGAGAAAGTTATTGACAACAGTGGTGATACAGATGAGAAGGGAGTGCCACAACTGGGCTGCCAATAGAACAGAGGGAATGTTCCAAGAACTCATACTGCAGCACTTGAAGACACATGATACAATAATTTACACAGACGGTTCAGTAACGCAAGAAACAGGTGATGTTGGGGTTTCGTGGCCTACCAAAACGGCAAGAAATTAGCTGAGATGTCAGCTGTCTACCCCACTACAAAATTGAACGTGAGAATGGAAATAGAAGTGGTGACAGCAGCTCTAACTTGGCTGGCGACGCAACCGCTAACAGACTCAGTGATTCTATCGGACTCTCAAAGTGATGATGATTTTCTTCCTTCGCAAGCGAAGATGAGCATGGCATGAAAAACATTAAATGCGATGAAGATATATATATATATATATATATATATATATATATATATATATATATATATATATATATATATATATATATATATATATATATATATATATAATAATAATAATAATAATTAAAATTGGTAATTAACTAATTTGGTTTGTAGGTTCGTAGATGCCGATGACTCCGATTCGTGCACGGAAAGTTCTATTGAAGTGCATGCAGGAGTGTGAAGATTCGGGGTAGGAGAATTTACGGATTTGTCCTTCCGCTTCTTGCGCTTGTGGATTGCTCGCAGTGTTCTTTCTTTATCAAATTTCGTGATGCCAGCAGTGATCTGGGTGTGCCAGGCTGAGCGATCAAGTGCTGTAGCATCCCAGGAGCTAGGATCGATGCTGAACTTCTTGAGAGAGCTTTTTAGGCGATCCTTGAAACGCTTTTCCTGCCCTCCACTTGAACGTTTATCTTCGTACAGCTCCCCATAGAATAATCTCTTTGGGAGGCGCTTGTCTGGCATACGAACGATGTGGCCAGTCCAGCGGAGTTGGGACCTAGTCACCATTGCATGGATGCTATGCATACGGGAGTTCTGAAGAATTTCCGTATCTGGTACACGATCCTGCAAACGTACTCCCATGAGGTTTCGTAGGCACCGAAGAGGAAAAGAGTTAAGCTGTCGAGCGTGTCTCGCATAGACAGTCCAGGATGACGCAGCATACAGCAGTGTTAGTAGAACCACTGCGCGGTACACGTCCAACTTAGTTGTCAGACTGAGACCACGCCTGTACCAGAAGTATGCTGCACAAGATAGAAAAGTGTATGATTAGAACTGAATGTTACTCTTCTCGACAATGCGCAGAGCGTTGCATAGATTTAATGTCCTGGTCATGCTGGGGTCAGGGGAAACGAAAGAGCCGATGTGTTGGCTGGTAAAGCTTTGGTGAACTGCACCGAGATAAGAAGAGACAGGATTGAATTGATTAGAGCAGTCATGGATACCCTACGAGAAGACGAGGAAAAAGTCGAGCGTCACAATGTACATATTCAGAGAATGGTAGAAATGTGAGTGACTAGAAGTGATGGGAGAAAGTGCTCCGTCTCTGGAAAGATCAGGAGAACGCGTAATCAGCAAATGACTGGGACACTGAGTTTATATACTTTTAGATGGCTGACGGAACGGCAAGCAGATCATATATGGGTATGTCCCCAGCGCTGTGACGCTTGTTCCTAATCAAGAGTCAAGAATCCATGTTATACCAGTATCACTTATGTCTTTCGTTGTCACTTTTCTCCAAGTTTCTCTAGGTTTTCTCAGTCATCTCGTTATCTATAGGCAAATATCAGATTGAGATAGCCTCCTCGTTCCTTAATTTCTTATGTCCAGCACACAATTAATTAAAACAAAGACTCCCTTGTGCAGGTAATTTGGCGGCTCAACAAGAACTCCCTTTTATGAACCCCCAGCATACTTATTGTTTCCCCATGTTTATTGTTTGTCAATTGTTGACAATTATTTGTTTTATTTTCTGTTCTCCAGACTACATCCTGCTAATCTGCAGGAGTTTGAGAGGGAACACAGAAGAATAAGATATTCTATGTATCCTATGGTATCACAATACAGTGCCAAGCCATACAATAGAATTGTCCGTAATATTGTATTGAAGTTCCTTAATTTGGTACATACTAATGGAGGTTTGAAACGAGGTTGGAGTGAGACTAATAGAGAGGCCACATAAAATGTACAATAAACAGTAGACTACAACAAGACAAACAATAAGTATAGCAAAATGCATCTTGTAAAGAGATATCAACATACAAAGCTTCAGACTTTGTGATGGTCACATATCACAGAATAAACTCATGGACACAATCCAACAACACACTTCAGAGTGTTAGATACCTAAACAGCACACTTCAACGTATTAGATATCTAAACAACACACTTCAGAGTGTTATAAATTTAAACAACACACGCAAGAGAGTTAGCTATTTAAACAACACACTTCGCTGAGTTATATATCTCACACTCTGAAGGCACACTTTGAAGTGTCATGTGACGTATTCTTTCCAGAACGTTGTCTAAACAATGAACTCTCTGAACCCCCTTATGTCTTCAGCTATGCGGCTTGCATTTTCCAACGATGTATTCATGTTATCTTTAATGTCGTCAGTCCATTGTCTTCGTTGTCTGGCCTTTCTTCTCTTCCCATGAACTCTGCCCTCCATTATTTGTCTTTCTAAGCAGATGTGTCTCTTTATAGAACCAAATAGGTGTAGTTTTCTTTTTGTTATTGTGTTTAGTAACCAACACTCTGGAATCTTCAATGTGTTTATAATATCTGTGTTTTTATTTTTTTTCTCCCATGACATTCTAAGTATCTTTCTGTAGCATTTCATCTCAAATGCATTGATCTTCTTTACCGCTGTTTTACTTAGGGTCCATGTTTCACAGTCGTATGTTGCACGGGAAAAATAAAAGTTCGTAACATTAGCAGTTCCGTTTCTATTATGTTGTTTCTGTTCGTTACTCATGTGGCCGTTGCTATACATGCCCTTACGTGGTTCAGATGCGCTCCATTTCATTTCCCAAGACCACTTTCTCCATCGATGAGGCCTTTACATGCGAGTCCCGTAATGTCATTTATGTGATCATATGTAAACACTGCGGCAAACAGTACATCAGGGAAACCGGCTTAAGATTGAGTGATCGCTTTTGTAACCATCTTCATGCCATCAATCACAGAACACCCACTCTTGTGGCCACACACTTCAACGGCGATGGTCATCATGGTGCTGGTGATATTCAGGTCACTGTCATCAGATCCTGCACCACCGATGATAGATCTAGGTATGCTCTAGAAAATCGTCTCATTTTTTAATTGGGCATACTCAAGCCTTTTGGACTAATTTCCGACCACTCTTATGTCTAGTACTGGGTTGGTGTGGTCTTTGTCTTTATTCTTTTTGTTCCGTCATTTACTCATCTTTGTGTTCGTTTCGTTTCCACAGATAGTTACATTTTTATGAACTTCCTGACCTTCTGGCATATCATTTCCATATTTCCGTTGGATACGTTTGTTTGTTGTGATAATTTTTCTTATTTTCCTTCTTTTGATGTTTTGTGTGTATCTTGATAAAGACCTGTTGAATGAAATGTTGAATATGATTTGTGTATTGTAATTTGTATGTTTTCTTATGTGCACATCATTACCCACTAGTTCTAGTTATAGTCTGTCGTGTCTGACTGAATCGATTATATGAACCTGTGTTTTACGTAAGATAACGTACTCACAACTTTCAGTGCAACGCTATCTATCTTTATGCTGGGCTCGGGATAGCTTTTTCATGTGCTGTTTTCTATAGCATGACTTCAGTTTTCTCTGTGTTAATAGTAATTCCAAAGTTGGTACAGGCTTTGAAGAATCTGTCCATAATAATTTGTAGATCAACCTATAGTTGACATTTAGCACACAGGCATCAGCAAATAAGAAATCCCTGATTGTGTGTGATTTGACTTTGGTTTTTGCTCGAAACCGCCGAAGGTTGAACAATTTTCCATCTATGCGATATATGATGTTTACTCCCAAGTCTAGATCTATGAACGCATTATCTAACATATCAGAGAACATGATGCTAAATAGGGTAGGTACTAATACACATTCGTGTTTTACTTCATTTGAGACAGGAAACGCTTCAGATAACTCTTCATCATCTTGAACTCTAGCTTGCATTCCATCATGCAATTGCTGCACCATTTTGATACATTTCTGTGGGCATCCATATTTTGCCAGAATCTGCCACAGCCCCTCTCTACTTACTCTCAAATGATTGTGTTAAGTCTATGAATGCTGTGTACAGGTCATAGTGTTGTTCTTTACATTTGTCTTGAAGTTGTCTTTCAGCACAGACCATATCAGTTATTTCACGTTCTTTTCTGAAAACACGTTGGCTTTCGGGTGGTAATCCTTCATTAAGATCAGATGTAAGACGGTTCAAAGGGATTCTAGCAAATATCTTTCCAGCTATGGACAGTATACCACGATAGTTAGTACAGGATTGGTGGCGCCCTTTGCGTTTACAACGGTGTATAATTGTTGCATCCCTGAAATTTTGTGGAACAATTTCGCTTTTCCATGACTGTTGGAAAATTTTATGAAGTTTCTCAATAAGATTTTTACCGAAATACTTGTATATTTTGATATACAAGGGTGGAGGTAGGGAAGGTGTCGAGAACAATACATTTCTGGATAGTATCACCGACTGGACAGGGTATGGAATTTCGAAACTCATAATGATGGTAGTGTATAGCGATGCTTGGAAATCTTTCTGCATCAAATGTCTCAATGTGACTTTTTTACGACTCTTACAGGTTATAGTTTTATTATTATTATTATATATTATGGATTAGACAGAAGAACCACAGTTTATATAAACAGTAACCCGTAGATATTGGAGGATACTTGTACAACTAATCAACCATATGTTATTCGTAAGCACTACAGATATGGGAGGTGAAGTTTTCAGGTGTTAAACCCACCCTCTTGCCTTTAGTATATCAGAACAATACTTTTAGTACTAAGATTGGTATACTCCCTACCCCCAACAATTTTCCTCAAACAGGTGATAACTATTATCATAAAAATGGCAAATACTTAGGAAGAAAAGCAAATTACCTTTTACTTTTCAGCTAACACCCCCCCCCCCCCTCCTTACCTACGGTCCCGCGGGAACACTATATTAGTTATATATATTATTCATTCATTTTTGGACCTTCCAAAGCACTGATTGTTATTCGGACATAATAAAATCCCAGTTTATCGTGGTTTCCGAGAGCCCTTGTAAGGTGGCTGTAACTCCTCCACCTCCATTCTCATACCACAGGTTACAGTCACATAAGCTCCACTCTGTTCGTCTACGGTCCTTCTTCTTACTCTAGCAGAGAAACCCCATCCAGACCTCTCTCCATGTCAGACATACCAGTCAGAGTGTATGACTGTATCCTCGCTTTAGATGCACTGTCTTCTCTCTGTTGCTTGAGTTAGAGATTCTCATTACCAAGCTCTCTGTATTCTCTATCTTGGGTATGATAATGATCTTCTTGTATGTTTCAACATTCTTATCCGTATTGATCCACTCTCATGAAAATTATTTTAGCAAATCTCGAAACCAACAGATATAATGGTTTGGTCATCTGGAAAGAATGCCTTGTGATTCATTAGTTTATAAAGCATATACGAAGAGAGAAGAAGCAGAAAGAAGAGCTAAAGGTAGACCTAGAGTACGCTGGATGACAACATCAAAGAGACATTACACGAACACCAAATAACATTTTCTGAAGCTGCCAGAAAAGCGAGAAAAGAACATTTTATCTTCCTCGACACCCGTAAAGGGTAAAAGAGGAAGGAAAGAAGAAGAAGAAGATTGATCCACTCTTGTCCGCGGAGTATTGTCGTAACTGTTGTCACCTCAAGTAAGATCCATAACAACTATTTTGTATCGGATAGCGGTCATTTTAGCCACGCCACCAACAAACACATGTAACAAAAGCTCTATCATAAATATAAAGAATGGTAATCAGATTTCCTATGTTCCACGGAAAGCATACAAATATAATAGTAATTAAGTAGCCTTTTGAATAATAAAATACTATCATTTTTGTCTAAAAACAGGGTTTTCCATCATTTTTCTTTTTTTAACTTTTTCAGTATAAATGTTGTGGCATCAATAATAAAGACGATTACAAGGGCAAAACAGAAGCGCCACCCTTATCATGTTATAAAGAGGTATGTAGTTAGTAACATGATAGTGATGTTTGTTTGTCAGCGTTAATTCTCAAACTCCCATTGGATCTCTCTCTAACATAATAATGATCCTATTAGCCTAGGTCCTACACACTCTCACACTCACACACTCTCTCTCACACTATCTCCCTCATACACACACTCACACACTCTCACACTCACACACTCTCTCTCACACTATCTCACTCATACACACACTCACACACTCTCTCTCACACTATCTCCCTCATACACACACTCACACACTCTCTCTCTCAAACTATCTCCCTCATACACACACTCACACACAATCTCTCTCACACTATCTCACTCATACACACACTCACACACAATCTCTCACACTATCTCCCTCATACACACTTACACACTCTCTATCACACTATCTCCCTCATACACACACTCACACACAATCTCTCTCATACTATCTCCCTCATACACACACTCACACACTCTCTCTCTCACTATCTCCCTCATACACACACTCACACACTCGTCTCTCTCAAACTATCTCCCTCATACACACACTCACACACAATCTCTCTCACACTATCTCACGCATACACACACTCACACACAATCTCTCACACTATCTCCCTCATACACACTTACACACTCTCTCTCACACTATCTCCCTCATACACACACTCACACACAATCTCTCTCATACTATCTCCCTCATACACACACTCACACACTCTCTCTCACACTATCTCCCTCATACACACACTCACACACAATCTCTCACACTATCTCCCTCATACACACTTACACACTCTCTCTCACACTATCTCCCTCATACACACACTCACACACTCTCACACTCACACACTCTCTCTCACACTATCTCACTCATACACACACTCACACACAATCTCTCACACTATCTCCCTCATACACACTTACACACTCTCTCTCACACTATCTCCCTCATACACACACTCACACACAATCTCTCACACTATCTCCCTCATACACACTTACACACTCTCTCTCACACTATCTCCCTCATACACACACTCACACACAATCTCTCTCACACTATCTCCCTCATACACACACTCACACACTCTCTCTCACACTATCTCCCTCATACACACACTCACACACTCTCTCTCTCAAACTATCTCCCTCATACACACACTCACACACAATCTCTCTCACACTATCTCACTCATACACACACTCACACACAATCTCTCACACTATCTCCCTCATACACACTTACACACTCTCTCTCACACTATCTCCCTCATACACACACTCACACACAATCTCTCTCATACTATCTCCCTCATACACACACTCACACACTCTCTCTCACACTATCTCCCTCATACACACACTCACACACAATCTCTCACACTATCTCCCTCATACACACTTACACACTCTCTCTCACACTATCTCCCTCATACACACACTCACACACAATCTCTCACACTATCTCCCTCATACACACTTACACACTCTCTCTCACACTATCTCCCTCATACACACACTCACACACAATCTCTCTGACATGTACATTTTCTCACATATACTCTTTCACACACACACTTGTCTCTCACACACTCTCTCTTTCTCATGCTCTGTTTCACGCAATTTTTATCTCTCACACTTACTCTCTCTCTCACTCACTCACACACCCACACATTTCTTCGTATTACAAAAAGAACAGATACTAGAATTACTGCGGCACTTTCTATTTTGTCGGAGATCCTCCGATATTTTGGTTATTTATACTAGAATATCACCATTACAAAAAGAAATTACTTTGTTGTCACGAAGTCGCGTTTCATTCTCAATTTATCTTTCGAATCATCAATTTGTGTGCTTGGACGATACTCTCTCAACAGGCAACGTGCAGCTTTGTGGAGACATACACTGTAAGTATTGAGAAATCTGTGAACAGCAAGGCCAATCATTTACGAATTGACATTTATTTTTCAGAAGAATTGAAGCCGTCCAGAAATGAGTTAAAAGATACAAGACTCGTGACTAAACTATGCGTGAACGGGAACGATAAGCATATTGACTCTTCATTACCTGCTAAAAGGGACTGAGCATCTATTGGTCTGCCATAGAGCAATGAAACCAGTTCTTTAATAGTTTAAATTGAGAACAGACAGATGTACATTTAAGACACAAATAGATTAAGAGTTGAACATTAGCGGGATGAGCTGAAACTTCTTCACGAGCCCAGGGCTGGTTTATTTAATGAAACATCGAGGCTGAGATTTGAGCAATGAAATTACACATAGAACTTGACGCCAGCGCGGGAGAATAAGAACCTTGGTGAACAAACGAGCCAGGGAACAATTAGTATACAAATCCTTCGTTATCTGCGCGGGACAACTTCGCACCAATGGGTTTGCCCACCCCCAAGTGCAGTGATGACGGTTAATAGCCAATAACTACTAGCAAATATTGTCAACTCACTGATTATAGATACTCATCTAACAGTTAGACACTCAACGGTTATATTAGACAACTAACAGTTATACTAGACATGTAATAGTTAAACACTAAACAGTTATACTAGACACCTAATAGTTTGTTTGTTTTGCGTTCGCTCCATTGTAACCAGCACGGATACCCTTGCGATTTCCGCCGGGAGCGTGATTACGTTGTGCCACCGTTATGCGCCTTGTAGACCTAGCACATCCGATTTCGGCAACCTAATAGTTAAACACTAAACAGTTACACTAGACACCTAATAGTTAAACACTAAACAGTTACACTAGACGCCTAATAGTTAAACACTAAACAGTTATACTAGACACCTAATAGTTAAACACTAAACAGTTACACTAGACACCTAATAGTTACACACTAGACAGTTACACTAGACACATAACAATTAGACACTTAACAGTTAGACTAGACACCTAACAGTTAAACACTAAAAGGTTTATTAGACATCTAACAGTTAAACACTAAACGGTTCTACTAGACAGATAACAGACACTCAACGGCTATACTAGACACATAACAGTTAAACACAAAACGGTTTTATTAGACACTCAACAGTTAAACAATAAGTGGTTATACTAGACACCTAAGAGTTTGACACTGTACGGTTATAATAGACACCTAACAGTTTGACACTCTACGGTTATACTATACATCTAACAGTTACACTAGACACCTAACAGTTAGACTTAACAGTTATACAAGGCACCTAACAGTTATACTAGACCCATAACAGTTATACTAGACACCTAACAGTTATACTAGACACATACCAGTTAAACTGATGAACTAACTTATACTAGACACTCACCATTAGAACAGACATTCAGCAATTGTACTAAGAACTCAACAATTGTACTAAACACTCAAGAATTGTACTAAACACTCAACAATTGTACTAAACATTCAACAATTGTACTAAACACTCAACAATTGTACTAAACACTCAAGAATTGTACTAAACACTCAACAATTGTACTAAACATTCAGCAATTGTACTAAACACTCAACAATTGTACTAAACACTCAACAATTGTACTAAACACTCAACAATTGTACTAAACATTCAACAATTGTACTAAACACTCAACAATTGTACTAAACATTCAGCAATTGTACTAAGAACTCAACAATTGTACTAAACACTCAAGAATTGTACTAAACACTCAACAATTGTACTAAACATTCAACAATTGTACTAAACACTCAACAGTTGTAATAGGCACTCAACAATTATACCAGTCAATTAACAATTATACCAGACACTCAACAATTATACAAGACACTCAACAATTATACCATACACTCAACAATTATACCAGAAACTAAACAATTACATCATACACTCAACAATTATTCCAGTCACTCAACAATTATACCAGACACTCAACAATTATACCAGACACTGAACAATTATACTAGACTCTCAACAATTATACCAGACACTCAACAATTACACTAAACACTCAACAATTATACCAGACACTCAACAATTATACTAAACACTCAACAATTATACTAAACACCTAACAATTAACCAGACACTCAACAATTATACCAGACACGCAACAATTATATTAGACTCTAAACAGCTGTTCTAGACACTCAACAATTATATCAGAAACTCAACAATTATACTAGGCACTCAACAGTTGTGCTAGAAACTCAACAATTGTAATATACACTCAACAATCATAATGGACAAATAGTTGTTGTACTAGACACTCAGTCGTTATGGAAGAGACTCGGGTGTTATACTGTAGCACGTTTCACCAGCTCGGGGGTTATACTGTAGCACGTTTCACCAGCTCGAGAGTTATACTGTAGCACGTTTCACCAGCTCGGGGGTTATACTGTAGCACGTTTCACCAGCTCGAGAGTTATACTGTAGCACGTTTCACCAGCTCTGACCAAACTTAAAGTATGTAGCAAACCAAATACATAACGCATATAATTGCATTTTGTGTATAAATTCGAAATGTTAAGATTCTGAATTAATTTTTTCAAATAAATGCAGCCATCGGTTTCAATTTTCAATCATAGGTCTACTTGTGAGCACACTTCACACACACACACAAATTAGAGTGTTTACAATTAATTATAAAACGTAATTTACACATCATTTGTTTATCATAGAGAATGTGTCAGAGGAGAAATTTGCAATATGTTTCACAATAATGAGGCAGTGACTTTAATGAAATTGAAAAGTTAGTTAAGAAAGAAGAAAGAATAATGACACTGATATTTCAAAATGTAGGCTATGGAGGATTATTAGGAGCTTCGGATTCACTTTTAGAAAATATGATGTTAATAGAAACGTTATTTGTGACAAGCCTCATATAGTTGCAATGAGAAGCCTCATATAGTTGCAATGAGAAGCCTCATATAGTTGCAATGAGAAGAAAATATTTACGTGAGATGAGAAAAATAAGGAGATATTGTTATGATATGGTGTTTTTAGATGAAATATGGATCAATGTGCACCACAGGGTAATCATTAAGGGGTATAGCGTGAACATAAAGAACTGTTGACAATTCAAACACATTATAATTAGATCGATGAAGGCCCAGTATGGTAGTGTACCAAATGTCAATGACAAACTGTGCCACAAGTATCTCTTGTAACGACTATTTAAGAAAGCATCTTCAACAGGTATTCGTATACAAACATGGTGGACACATTATTGTAATAGTAAACACGCATATGTCTAATCAAATCACAGAATCTGTGTATGAAGTGGTAAAATTCCTTTTTTGTTTTGTTTTTGATATAAAATGATTAGTATGCCGATAAAGATGAAAGGATTTCATAGCTGCATAAAAACTAGACATGATGTAAAGTATAAATTTATTGGGTCCAAAAAACATAACATCGTATGCAAAAAATGGCATCAATACGTTCGAAAATGACTTTTTTTAGGGCAAAGCTAGTGATGCGTGGCTATTGGCAGACAACCGTTATACCAGAGACTCAACCGTTGGGACAGACTCAACGGTAAAATAGAGGGAACATAACTAAATACATATTAAAGAGCCATGACAAGTTATGTTTTTCTATGTTTGAATCCTGCAGTACCAAAGAAAAAATGATGTCTACTCAAAGGGATGTTACATGAAGCTAACAAGTGCGATGGCTAAACACAAGGCATGGATAGGAGTCTATTTTGCTGGCTTTCTGCTTATCCAGGTATATTTTTTATTAATCAAACATTTATGTTATTAAAACAGAAAAACGACACTTGATAGCACTTTGTAAGGGTCGTTTTTTTTCCGTAAAACTTCTCTTAAAACTAAAAGCGATGTTCGCTCTCTTTCGAAAATAATTATCGCGGGAAGCACACATTTACATACCTGGTGACGCTATGTAACGTGCATTGTGGGTATTTTGTGCGAATCTGACGTCATTGACGTTCAATACAAACTTACGTAAAACACAGGTTAATATAATAGCTTCACTCAGACACGGCGGACTATAACTAAAACTAGTTGGTAATGATGTTCACACAAGAAAACATACAAATTACAATAAACAAAACATAATCAACGTTTCAACCAAAAAGTCTTTATCAAGAAATACACAAAACATTAAAAGACGGCGAATGGAAATTATCATGACACACAAACGTATCCAACGGAAATATGGAAATGAGATGCTGGAAGGACAGAAAAAAACGTAAATATATGTGGAAACGAAACGAACAAAAAGATAACGTAAATCAATCAATCAATCAAGTGCCATGCCGACTGGCGTAGGCGATCATGTTTCTCCACGACTCTCTCTCTCTCTCTTGCGTTGTAAATAAGCTCGGTTGGTGAGCTTCTACCGTGCCACGATACAAGCCCATCTAGTAACTTTTCTCTTTGTCGACCTCTATCTCTTCTCCCTTTGATCTTTCCAGTGGTTATTAAGTGTTCAAGCTGTGTTCTTCTCTTCACATGCCCTAGAAACCTTGACTGCCTGCCTCTAATGTTTGATATGATTGATCTTTTTACGCCAGCATCAATGAGAACCTCTGCATTAGATTGGCTGTCCATGGTATTTTCATCATTCTTCTCAGAAATCACATTTCTGTAGCCTCCAATTCACTTTGAATTTTCTTTTTTATAGTCCATGCTTCACATCCATAAAAAAGAATCCGTTCGATATAACATCTCAGCACCCGAATTCGGGTCTGCATTGATAGACTTCCATTGCAAAAAATTGTTCTTTTTTTTTTTTGGAATGTTGATTTGGCTTGTGCTGTTCGACTCTTTATCTCACTTGAGCATCTACCTTCTGATATAAACAGGGTGCCAAGATATTTCACTTTTTCAACTTGTGCTAATTTTGTGTTATTAATTATTACGTTGCATCTTCGTGGTGTAATAACGTAAATGACGGAACAAAATGAATGAAGACCAAGACCGCACCAACCTACTACTAGACAAAAGAGTGGTCGGAATTGAGTCCAATGGTTTGAGGGTACCCAATTCAAAAAAATTAGACAATTTTCTAGAGCGTACCTAGATCTATCATCGATGGTGCAGGATCTGATTGCGGCGACCTGAATATCAAGCGCACCATGATGACCAACTCCGTTGAAGTGTGTTGCCACAGGAGTGGGTGCTCTGTGATTGTTGACATGAAGATGGTTACAAAAGCGATCGCTCAATCTTAAGCCGGTTTCCCCGATGTACTGTTTGCCGCAGTGTTTACATATGATCACGTAAATAACATTACGGGATTTACATGTAAAGGCCTCATTGATAGAGAAAGTGGCCTTGGGAATTGAAATGGAACGAATCTGAACCACATAATGACATGTATAGCAACAGCCACGTGAGCAACGTACAGTGTCAAAATGGTCGGGAACAGAATGCTGCGGCAAACAAGACATCGGGGTAACCGGCTTAAGATTGAGCGATCGCTTATGTAACCATATTCATTCCATCAAGCACAGAGCACCCACTCCTGTGGCAACATACTTCAACTCAGTTGGTCATCATGGTACTCTTGATAATTATGTCACTGCCATTAGATCATGCACCACCGATGATAGATCTAGGTACGCTCTAAAAAATCGTCTTATTTTTGAATTGATTATACTCAAGCCTTTTGGACTCAATTCCGACCACTCTTTTGTCTAGTACTGGGTTGGTCCGGTTTTGGTTTTCATTCATTGTGTTCCGTCAATTGCGTTATCTTTTTGTTCGTTTCGTTTCCACATATATTTACGTTTTTCCTGTCCTTCTGGCATCTCATTTCCATTTTTCCGTTGGATACGTTTGTGTGTCGTAATAATTTCCATTCGTTGTCTTTTGATGTTTTGTGCATTTCTTGATAAAGGCCTTTTGGTTGAAACGTTGAATATGTTTTGTTTATTGTAATTTGTATGTTTTCTTGTGTGAACATCATTACCCACTAGTTTTAGTTATAGTCCGTCGTGTCTGAGTAAAATGATTATATAAACCTGTGTTTTACGTAGTACAATTGTCATTGACGCTGACAAAATACTACTGCTCATGTCAATCGCTTATTGGGTAAAGTGACGCGTAGCACAGTGAAGATATTTCTGAAGTTGATGCCTGGATTGTTCACCATTGATCTCAGCGAATGTTGTAAAGAGTTAAATTTACGCTGGATAATTCTGTTTTGAATAGTTATAGACTGTGAAAGCCTAACACATCTATAAAAAAAAGAATTGGTTCGATTTAACATCTCATAAACAAATTCGGGTCTGCATTGATAGTCTTCCATTGCACAAAATGGTTCTCATTTTCTGGAATTTTTATTTGGCTTGTGATGTTCGGCTCTTTATCTCACTTAAGCATATCTTTCTGATGTTAACAGGGTGCCAAAATATTTCACTTTTTCAACTTGTGTTAATTTTGTGCCATTAATCATTATGTTGCATCTTGTTGGTGTCGAGACAACAATTATTTCTATTTTCTTCTTGTTTAAACCGACGCCTTTGTTTTCACCTTCTTTCACCACTTTATCTAACAAGGCTTATAGTTCATCTTTCTATAGAAGACCTAAATACAATCTTCCTTATAGTGTAAAACTAAGACAGTTTGTACACTTGTTAGAGAAGCTCTAAAAAACTTTTTCTGTTTCAAGAACTACAACAGTTTTCTTCTTTCTATCGTAGTCCTAAACACAATCTTTCTTCTATAATAAGAACCACAAAATAAGAACCAGAAACACACATTTCCTTCTATTTTATGAGCCAGGGTATATTCTAAAGACAGTCCTCTTTCTATCTCAAGAACCAGGATATATTCTAAACACAATCATCCTTCAATCTTAAGAACCAGGATAGTTTTCTTCTTTCTATAAATATTCTAAAGAGAATAATCCTTCTATTTCAATAACCATGCCACTTGTATTATTTTATTTATATATTCTAAACACGAGCTTTCTTTTACCGCAAGAAGTAGACACATTTTTCCTTATTAATTAATACAATTCCACATCTTCAGAATTCAATTAATTTGTGGAATTCAACATTTTCACATTTCACTTAAAATTTCTCCAATCCCATATCTTCGAAATTAACTTAATTTCTCCAATCCCACATCTTCACAATTCACATAAAATTTCTTTAATCCCACATCTTCACAATTCACATAAAATTTCTTTAATCCCACATCTTCACAATTCACATACAATTTTTATAAAGCCACATCTTCATAATTCACTAAAAATGTCTGCACTTCATTATTCACTAATTCTCCAGTCACACATCTCCACTATTTACTAAATTACTCACTGAGTCCCACATATTAATCATTAACTTAATTTTTCAAATCATAATTCATCACACGACATGTATCTATATTTATGGCATTTTTCTATATTTTCATTACAGCTTTGTGAAGTAGTATTATGTTTCTACGTGTACCCCACAAAAGGCAAAGAACTGTCGTTCTAGAACAATCTCTACGAAAACAGGAACAGTCATGTTGGAGTAGACCAAAATATTTTTATTTACATTTATACCATATTTCAGATGAAAATTTATATTTTTTTAAATAAATCAGGATAATATGTCTTCTGTCAATCCGATTCTCTTTCTGCTCATTACTCTTATAAATTAAGTAGCAATACCTGTAATTTCCTAGTTTTAGTGTTTATTTTATTTCTGTCTGAAATCATTGTTACAATCCCTAGGAGATGAGACTAGCTAATAAAACAGCACTCTATGTGGTCTATAACTATCATATCCAAATCAGGTGTAAAGAACAGTACAAGCAAACGCGCACCAACGCACAAACACTCATATATATATATATATATACGTACTTATACTGATTACTGATGTTCACAAAGTGATGAGAAGAGACTAGGCTAAATTAATTAGAGCAGTCATGAATTTGATAGCGTATCATTGTTATCTTACAAAAGTGTGTTTATTTTGGAAATCTTATTTAGTGTTTATATTTTCTGGCAACTACGAGTACCAGGTTAACTTCAATGACAGGTACCAAGTATCAAAGAAATGTATATACTCGTATCTTACAGAGACCAAATCTCCAACCATCACGTTCCTCAAAGTACTACTACTAAACAGGCGTCCCTTATACGAGATATTACTTTCTGAAAGATACAAATATCTATGTGGTCTGGTATAGATGCATGAGTAGAAGAGATGTTATCATTCGACACACTCAATATGCTATGTCCATGAAGCTGCTTCAGTTTCTTTCCTTGTCATATTTTTCCAGATCACATTTCCATTACATGACTATTTTTTGTGTGTTGATCTTGTGTTTCAGCTAACCGTATATCTACTATTTTTCAATACATTTTCTAACCGTTTTTTCTATCTCATAATTTTTTTTCACGGTCTAAATATAACCCTCGTTTTCGTACTTTATTCAGCATAATTGTATTTATGTGATTTTGTTTACCTTTACTGAATAAATATTTATAAAATAAAATTGTCTTTTTCAAATAAAATAATTCACTTTCAGCCTAACAAAATCATCGTTTTCAAAATTTAAAAATATGATTGCACCTGTTTATTTAACTAACAGATAAAACTCTTTCAAAAACTATATATTCCATCATATTTCTATTCATATACTTATTAATATGGTTTATCAGATATTTATTTCTTCCAACGGACAGATATTTGTAGGAAAAATTAACATTGTTACATACCTAGGAACAAATTTATGCAATGCAGTGACGGACGATCAATCAAAGAAGTTAAGATTATATTATCAGCAGCATTGGCAACAATGTGCGACATCAAAGCTTACGGAAAAAACAACATCAGTATTGAAGTTAAGATCTAACTCTGCAATATAAAAGTTGTATCCATCATGCTTGAAAAGGTTGGACACGCATAGCTTGTATAGAGAGGATCCAGCAATTTGACTATACATGCTTTATAGAAATACAGTTACATATTTGCTTTAGAGATCATATAACAGACAAATATGTCAGAAATAAATGAAAATGTACGCAGGATTCCAGGAATCATTTATATCGAAAGTTAAAAGCAGAAATATTATGTAATGGAGCGTGTAAACCTGTCTAAAACACGCTTGCAGAAAACAGTTCAGGGTGAAGAAGCTGTGGGGTCCTGATAAAATCATGGACATGCAACATTATTGTAAATCTACACGCTAGTCTCCACCGCATATGACAGTGGGTATGTAAGTGTAGAACAAAATTGATGAATGGTAATTTTACGTGGAATAATACACAGAATCGATGTTTCGACCAAAATCGTCATAAAGGTCACCATACCTTCTACATCCATGGTGTTATCAATCACCTTACACCCTTTTTTGTTGAAACATCGATTGTGTGCAGTATTTCTCGTAAAACCTGTTATTGAACCACTTTTATATTTTCTTTAATTGCTTACCTGTGGTATGCAGTTTTACTGCAGTCTTCTATTTGCTCAAAATGACAGTGGGCGTTCTTCTTCTTCTTCTTCTGCATTCGTTCTCAAACTCCTGCAGGTTAGCAGGATGTAGTCCGGAGAACGCAATGCGTTGTGTCATAGTTTACAGCATTGCTGAGTTCTGCGCCTTTCGGCCTGGCACATCTGACTTCAGCATGGTTTGGGTCGCTGACCCTATATGGGATGGGACAGCAAACTCCATCCCATAACCTCCTTAGTCGCTTTTTACGACATGCGTGGAAGGTAAATAGTGGGCGCTGATATATTTAAGTGTTGATATACCAGTTGCAATAGGACAGTGGACATATATCTCTATGCGCTGATAACATGTGAAGTGTTGTGTAACTACAAGAGTTACATGAGACTAAACACTTCACATATATCCAGTTATAACTAGAGTTACATGAGACTAGACACTTCACAAATATCCAGTGGTAACTAGAGTTACATGCACGTCATAACTGTCAACTGTCATATTGTATTTTCCCGATAGAGAGTTACAAGGAGTATTCAAGTGATGTACGTGGTTAAGGCTGCATGCTCTTGCTTTCGCCACGTCATGTTCAGGGTGAGATTTTTAAAATTTACTCTGACAGAAAAAAAACCAAGTTCTTACCGGGGATCGAACTCTGGACTGCATGGGTGTGAGACCAACGTTCTGACCTCTCGATAATGCGTCACACAATGTCATAATATTGTTATGAATTTGTCACAACCAAAGATGGATTGTTTATATGAATAATAATTTAGACTTGAACCAAATGACAATAACGTCGTGGAGGTAGCTACATTTCCCCATTATGAAATATAATGATGGAGTTCTTCACGCACAAGCGAACATGAGCATGACATTAGGAAGACGTTGGTGTTAATGTTGGTGAGTCATCAGATGATTAATGGGTCTAATCCGGGTTCAACAAGACATGTTCACGTGTGAGCAGGAATATGGTAGGTCTTGAGATGAGGGAGAACAGTGAGATCTCTCTTTTTTTTTTTACCTCTTCGTTGCCTTTAATATTAAAAACATTTAATATCCGCCCCATCTGACTGGTCCAGGCTGGACGGCCAGATGTTGTTTCCCTAGAATTTGTGTCAATTCTGCAACGTTTGAGAGATTCCCTCAAGTAGTCTTTGAAGCGTTTCTTCTGACCTCCGATTGAACGCTTGCCTATACACATTTCACCGGAGAACACTCTTTGGAAGACGTCCGTCTGGCACAAGGACGATGTGACCTTCCGAGTGAAGTTGAGACATGGTCAACAAAGCGTAGATGCTTTCCAGCTAAGTTTTTTGTTTCGTGAACATTCCTGTTTAAAATGTTATCCTACCAAAGTACACCTATATTCTTTCAGGAAGACTTCTCTAATATACATCGCAATATACGTAGTTGCCAAATCAATGTCAATATAGTTTTTTCATAATTTTCGTCTGAAATAATCATATTATGTGAAGCAAGTGTTTCACATCATTTATACCGATATTATGAAATTTTAGAATGCACCCTAAATAGAACGTTAACTTTCCTCTTGTTCTTAAATGCATTACAATTATCTAAAAATTACATTTTCACAAAACAATTTGCTGTTTAATTTTTCAAATTTTAATTCACACCTTTGATGACGTCATGTTTGTGTTCAATTCGTATTCGAGATTTCAGTGTAGTAATATAGCTAACTCTTGGTAACTTTTAATAAACTGTACCTTCAATGCATGTGTTTTGTTTATTTAAATGTTGTTGTCTAGTTGTGCCGTGATTAAGAAGTATCGACCGAATCGTCTGTTTTTTTTTGTAGAAGAAAATGTTCTTAGATTGTTATAATTTTGGTTGTGATAACAGTAAGTTAATTTATGAATCAGCGTCCAGTGCATGTGTCACCGGGACGTGGTAGAAAAGTAATAGTGCTACCTACCATGGTACTAACAACTTGAGGTTGTTTGTATTGGGGGGTGGCTATTTCATCCATTAGAATGTTAACGTGATTAAGAAGCCACGCGGAAGTAGAGTGTGTCAGACAAGAAAGAGCACATGTCGTAACCAAACTGTAAACCTTGCCACAAAAATTCCATTTATGGACCACATCCTTGTAATATGCAGGAGCTTAATAGCAAAGAATAATCCTTGATAAGCTTTATGTTTTACCCATACATCAAATTCATGACCAAAATTCGATTGACCTGTTTCACCGTCAGACTGCAGCATTTAGTGGTTAGGTAGACGTTAGTTATTCGTCGGATCATCAGTACTGTAAACTGGACACGTCCATAGTTGCTCTGATCTCTCACTGAGTGTATCCGCCATTACACTAGCAACATTCTAGCAACATTTCAATCCCTGATCTTTAATCCTAGCCATAGAAAAGGAATCATTATCCACATAAGTCTCGCTCTCGCGTGCTATATCTCTTATGGAGTTCAAAACGTCAGCACGATCCATTGTCCCATCACCCTGTGCCACAATGGCGCATGACGCCAGTTGATCCGCTTTTAATTGCATCGAGCACCCACATGTCCCGGCACGAAAATAAATGTAACCACTTTCAGCCTCGCCTTTCTCAAGGCCTCAATCCACTGTTCGCGAATGAGACACACTTGTACCTTCCTAATCATACTCATAGAGTCACTCAAGATGCAGATCTGCGTCCCTTCTATGTGCATATCCACTCAAATGCCCTGGTCACCGCTATAATCTCCATGGTTATACTACTCGTAGTGACCGCAAAGTCACCACTCTCCTCCCTGATTGTTTTATCTGCGCACTGAGCTGTGAAATTCCAAGCACTGCGAACATGTCTAATCACAGATCCATCAACATATATAATCACATCTCCCTCTATGACATTCTACCTGACCAAAGCCTGTACGTTATTTCTCCACGGATGTGCGACACCATTCTCTGCAATCTCTGCTAAGTGTTATTACTACTCTCAAACAAGTTTCGAAAGTATTTAGAGGTAATACAATTCATCAGCTCTGGTATCGATTTCATAATGGCTTCGTCAATATCGTATTTTTTCTAATCATCTGAAACTCTACCAATCATTATCATCAAAATCATCATCATAATAATAAATTCACTATCAGCATCGTCATCATAACCATCATTATAATCATTTTAATCACAATCATCTTCATAATAATCATAATCATAAGCATGACCATCATAATCAAATAATCATCAGCATCATAATTATCATCTTCATCATAATAATCATCATTATCATCGTCATCATAATCCCTTCGTCATCAACATAATCATCATCATAATCATGATCATCATCGTCATCGTCATCATTATTAACTCATCTTTATCATAATGTTAATAGTTGTATATACCAACTACTAGTTGTGCTAGCCTGCACGAATGTGGATGACGAACGAAGTAGAAGAATCAGTTCCATTATGGAGAACCTAGCTTCGGTATTACTGAACAGTTACTAATTATGCGCATGCGGTTACGTCTGTGGGTCTCATAAATGGCTCACTAGACAAACTAACCATGCAACAGAAAACATTAGTAGATGACATGTCTTTATATTGAGGTTATCTTCTTATAGAAGCTTCATGGCACGTCATCTATACAATTCCGTAGTCGTAGCCTTCGTTAACAGTTACCATGTTGTTCTGACAGGCCGACGTTGTGCTTGAGCTAATTATGGGCATGGCGTGGGTGGGAGGAACAACAAAGAAACCTGTCGCAGGGGCAAGAGTTGTGCCCTGATGTCGACGTCTGTTTCGGCAGAGTTAGACTCGAAACACAATTGAGTCGAATGACTGCTGAAATAGAGGGCGGAGCACTTATGGGAATGCCCCACATGATGTAAGGCCAGTTTCTAATCAGAATCAAGAATCAAGAGTTACTAATTATAGGCTAACACGGTTTCGTAGATTAGTTCGTGACTCTTGAAAATATGAGACATATTGAATAATGGGAAATAGCGGAATCTGAAAAAGATCATATGACTATTTCCTTGATTTTCATTGGCTATCACACAAAGTATAATCACAGTGACCAATAATATTCAGGGGAAATAGTCAAATAAGTTGTTAAGAAGGCTGGATTTTCCATTAACCAGTAGGTCCTATATAGTAGACAGTCATGATTAGTTATCAAGTGTGCCAGAATTTGTTAATTTCATTGCACATTTTTTTTAATTGCTATTTTTAAGTGTCAATAGCAATTGCATTTGTATATTCATTTGTCAACTTTTGTTGAATTTGAAAATTAAGCATTACAAGTATGGAGTGTGGTCATTTTTGGCCATATTTTAACTGCAATGATGCCAGTAAAATAAAAATAACATTATTTCAATAATCTGGCAGCCCTGGTCTTAGTATTTCCCTTTAGATCATTTAAAGTATGACGTCACCAACCATTTTGGCACCGTCAGATGCACACGTATTAGATGCTACATCTGTGCCTTTGTTACCCATACCCAACCGCCCATCATACCCACCTATCACCCATACCAAGTCTGTCGAATTCCCTAATTCTTCACCATTGAAGAGAGTTTCTCATGTTTGTCCCGTAACGTCATCTATGTCATCATCTGCAAGCGCTGCAGCGTGATATGTATAGGTGAGACTGGAAGGAGGTTTGCTGAACGATATTGCGAACATCTAAACAATATAAAACATCATTCGGGTTATCATGCAGACGTCCACTTCAATGGCACATGCCACTAGAGCTTCCACGAAGACGTGCATCTCTGACGACCCAGTCTGTCACGTGCCTGTGAACGGCTATATATATATATATGGGTATGGATATATATCATCCTCTTACGTATGGATGACATCATGTTGTTACGTCATTTCCGTCATTTCTGTCTCGTTTTCACATGTATTTGGGTCTGTTTTTGCATATTTCTTATTTGCATCACGTCTGGCCTAGTTTCTTTCCTTCCTGTCATTTTCACATTCTGCTAGACCATATCCACATCAATTTGCCGTTCCTCAATGTGCTCGTTGTTTACTTAATTTATATGCAATCTTGATAAAGACCTTGTGGTCGAAATGTCGATTTGTGTGTGATTATTTGTATTTCCAGTGATTATCAAAACTACATTACTTTGTTTCAAGTTTTACCTGTCAGATTTCAGTTTTGCGCAGCGAGTACATATAATCGATTTATCTTTACATCGTTACTTGGATTACATATTTCCTTAGGAATGACCTCAACTTTCTTAATTCTCGATTCTAGATTAGGAGCCAACATCACTGCATACATGGCATTCCCTTAAATGCTCTGCCTGCCATTCGGTCAACCAGCTAAACGTATATAAACTCAGTGTCCCAGTCAGTTGTTGGTTGTGGTTTCTTCTGGTCTTTCCAGTGGTGACTCAATTTCTCCCTCTCTCCAGTTCATTCCCATTTCTATCAATTCTCTAAAATGTGCATTGTCTATGTCGGCATCCTCTTCATCATTTTGTAGTGTATCCATGTCCCGCTCTGTGACGCTGTGTGATGGCCAAGGTAACGGGTTTGAATACCGTGACAGACAATTGTGCATCCAGACCAATCAGAAAGTAATAGTTAACTACTACTGAACGTATTACTATTTCCTAGGAAATCACAACAGCCAAAAAATATTGCGTTGATAGCTACGTCCTGAATACGATACGCTATCAAATCCCTGATTGCTCTAATTAATTCAGTCAGGTCGCTTCTCATCACTTTGTAATCCGATACAGCTTTACCCGCCAATGTGGCAGCTCGCTTGTTTCCTCCTATTCACGCATGACAAGAACAGTAGATGCATGTGATGCTCTTAGTTTTCTATTAGCCAGAAGTCTCTCAACAGTATTGTCTATAAAGGATTATGGGCCGACATTATAGAGCACCGATGTAGACCAACTGGTATTCAATATCACCGGCACAAACCAATCCGTATCCAATCTCACCGGGATAGACCAACAGGTATTGAAACTCACCGGGAAAGATCATCGGGTATTCAATCTTGTCTGAACATACCAACAGGTATTCACTCTCACAGTGGCAGACCAAAGGTATTCAATCTCACCGGGACAGACCAACAGGTATTCAATCTCCGTTCCCCCTCTCCCACGTCTAAAATATTAAAAAATGATGGTTTACTCATACCGCATGTCACAAAAATCATACCATTGATATATATCACGCATGTCACAAAAATCATTCCATTGATATATATCACGCATGTCACAAAAATCATACCATTGATATATATCATGCATGTCACAAAAATCATACCATTGATATATATCACGCATGTCACAAAAGGTGATTAAATAAATTGGAAGAAGGTTTCGATTAGATCATCCCATTATTACCATTGTAATGAAATCTGCTGAAGATTAATGTCTGAAATAATAAAAAGTAATGAACAATCTTACCCCAAGCATGCCTCGAGATTTTAAAATAACCCCGTTAAAGCTGCTCATAAGTAGATTGACACCTCTTACCCCTGATCATAGCAGTGTACACCACAGTGCCACATTAAGTAAAATAGACATATGAAACTTGCATAAGCTCTGGTGAGTATCGTCTCATAAAACATGACAGAAACATGAAGCTTAAATCTGAAAAGGAAGCTCTACATCCTGAATATGAAGATGATAATTTTTATCCTCAGCCTTTTCGTCGACGTCGTTCGTCATCGTCTTCATCATCATCATCATCATCATCTCGATTCTCAGAATGACTCATACAAAATATATTATTATGTCCTGCAAGTGACTACTCGTTTTTGATCAATTAATCTATTTCATTCAAGTTTATACATACATCATCAAGCGCAATGCAAAATACGGTCGTGTTGACAATTTCAACGTGTTCCTTGTATAAATCTACTTCACACAATCTAGTAGACTTTCATTCATCATAAAAACGTCTAGCAGACTTGAATTTAATTCACCTTCAAACACTCAAGTAGATTTCCAAGTCATTCAGGATCCTACAGTCGGGTAGACTTCCATTTCATACACCTTCACAGGTCATGTAGGCTTCCATTGCATTCATATTCATACAGTCTTATAGACTTCCATTTGATCCATCTTCACACAATCAAGAAGACTTTCGTTTTATCCACTTTCAAACAGTCAAGTAAATTTTGATTCCATTTATCTTAACACAGTTAAGTAGCTTTTCATTTCATCCCCATTCACAAAATCAACTTGACTTCCATAACATTCACCTTCACACAATCAAGTAGACTTACATTTTATCTACGATAACACAGTCAAATAAATTTAGTTTCCATTCACCTTCACACAGTCAAGTAGACTTACATTTTATCCACGATAAAACAGTCAAATAAATTTAGTTTCCATTCACCTTCACACAATCAAGTAGACTTACATTTTATCCACGATAAAACAGTCAAATAAATTTAGTTTCCATTCACCTTCACACAATCAAGTATACTTACATTTTATCTACGATAACACAGTCAAATAAATTTAGTTTCCATTCACCTTCACACAATCAAGTATACTTACATTTTATCTACGATAACACAGTCAAATAAATTTAGTTTCCATTCACCTTCACACATTCAAGTAGACTTACATTTTATCTACGATAACACAGTCAAATAAATTTAGTTTCCATTCACCTTCACACAATCAAGTAGACTTACATTTTATCTACGATAACACAGTCAAATAAATTTAGTTTCCATTCACCTTCACACAATCAAGTAGACTTACATTTTATCTACGATAACACAGTCAAATAAATTTAGTTTCCATTCACCTTCACACAATCAAGTAGACTTACATTTTATCTACGATAACACAGTCAAATAAATTTAGTTTCCATTCACCTTCACACAATCAAGTAGACTTACATTTTATCTACGATAAAACAGTCAAATAAATTTAGTTTCCATTCACCTTCACACAATCAAGTAGACTTACATTTTATCTACGATAACACAGTCAAATAAATTTAGTTTCCATTCACCTTCACACAATCAAGTAGACTTACATTTTATCTACGATAACACAGTCAAATAAATTTAGTTTCCATTCACCTTCACACAATTAAGTAGACTTACATTTTATCTACGATAACACAGTCAAATAAATTTAGTTTCCATTCACCTTCACACAATCAAGTATACTTACATTTTATCTACGATAACACAGTCAAATAAATTTAGTTTCCATTCACCTTCACACAATCAAGTATACTTACATTTTATATACGATAACACAGTCAAATAAATTTAGTTTCCATTCACCTTCACACAATCAAGTAGACTTACATTTTATCCACGATAAAACAGTCAAATAAATTTAGTTTCCATTCACCTTCACACAATCAAGTAGACTTACATTTTATCCACGATAAAACAGTCAAATAAATTTAGTTTCCATTCACCTTCACACAATCAAGTAGACTTACATTTTATCTACGATAACACAGTCAAATAAATTTAGTTTCCATTCACCTTCACACAATCAAGTAGACTTACATTTTATCTACGATAACACAGTCAAATAAATTTAGTTTCCATTCACCTTCACACAATCAAGTAGACTTACATTTTATCTACGATAACACAGTCAAATAAATTTAGTTTCCATTCACCTTCACACAATCAAGTATACTTACATTTTATCTACGATAACACAGTCAAATAAATTTAGTTTCCATTCACCTTCACACATTCAAATAGACTTTCCATTTCATCCACCTTCACACAGTCAAGTAGACTTCCCATTTCATTCACCTTCACACAGTCAAGTAGACTTCCCATGTCATCCACCTTCACACAGTGAAGTAGACTTCCCATTTCATCCACCGTCACACAGTCAAGTAGACTTCCCATTTCATCCACCTTCACACAGTCAAGTAGACATCCCATTTCATCCACCTTCACACAGTCAACTTGACCAATATCACCAACCTTCCCATAAAGTTAAGTAGACTTAAATATATATATATATATATATATATATATATATATATATATATATATATACTTACATCTCACTTCGATAATAACACTTGCGCTGCAATCTCCAATATGTTATACCCTGAAATAACCTAGACTATATCACTTCTGTGAGAGTAAGCACCTTGCTTTATTAATAAAGATGATATAATTCCCTACCAATTAAACAGTATTGACATAAGTGTCACAAACATTGCGTTTTAGTTAATTTATATTTTCATGAAACAAATGCCTACGTACGATTCTGAACGTTAAGTGGAGTGACTTTAAATCTAACACTACTATAAGAGAGGAAAGCAAACAAACCTATATATCTTCCTTTATTAGACAAAGGCGTTGGACTTACATCGGCCATGTTCTCAGAATGAACAGCCTAAGAATTCCCCAGCAATCACTATATTGGGTGCCACCTGGAGTAAGAAGAAGAGGGAGACCTAGAGAAACTCTACGAAGAACCATTAATAGAGAAGGCATGTCAATGAACCTAAACAACACGCAACAATTGAAAGACCTGGCAACACAAAGACAGAAATGGAAGGCTATGGTTTCTGCCCTATGCGCCGCCTATGGCCCTGGATGGACATAACATAACATAACATGTTGTATGATTGATCGTGTTCCAACCATAAGCTAGATATATGCAAATTGTTAATTCGTTTACTTTTTTCTTTCGAACCCGATAGAGTATGATCATGAGTATGATAGTCTTGATATCTGCATCAGGTAGGGGAAATAATTAGTGAATATGATAACGATTATATAATATTTCGTTTTTGTTTGTTATGTCCCTTGTATATAAGGTATTTATGAGAAATAATTAAATGAATATAGGTATAGACTTGGCTCTTTGACACGTAGGTAGGTATACAGGCTCTCCTTGATGGCCAAGGTACCGGGTTCGCATCCAGCCGTAGGCATTTGTGCATTCGAACTACTCAGAAGCAATAGCAAACTACCGAATGTATTCTTAAATGTCTAGAAAATCGCAACATTCAAAAATGCTGGTTTGATGGCTAACAATGACCAGGATATGCTACCAAACCAGTATAAGTCATAGGATGTTGAGACGCAGAGGTTCCTGTACGATGAGGTATTGAAAATAACGGATGCGTGACTTTGTATTTCATTATATAGTATATCCGTAACATGGTTACTAGTACACAGTTTTAGAACCAATTTTCTAGAATCAATTATAGAAAATATTGAAAGACATTGTTAAAACAGGTTTTCAATAGGAACCATAGCCCCATTTCCCACCCCCCCCCACCTCCTTCTTGGTATGTGAACCTCAGATCATACAATAGAAACACGAACACGAAATGAAACCTGTATTAAGGAGTAAGACTTCTACATTAAAAAATTCCGTCAAGGCTCTCATTCTTTCTGTGAGCACATACTGTAAGTTTCATTTCTATCAACTTGTCTCTTGCATCGTACGTATATTATCCAGCGCTGTTCACATTGTCTGAGTTCCACACTCCATCACCGCGTTGTCTCCACTTCTGTTATCATCAACCAATCAAATTGAAGAACAGACTAGCTGTCTTGGTGACAGAATCTCTCTATTGACATCGATAGAACAACGTTTGTTATCTCCGCTCAACTCCACAAAACATGTAACATGTTAAAATACTTGTCTGATTTCGAAAACAAGTACATATATATATACATTTAATAATCTCTGTTTACGTTACCACATTTTCGGTGTTGGTTGAATTAATTATCGATTTGACAATATCGTTATCAGTGTTTATTCTGATATCTGTGCTTTTGTGTGAAGAAACATTGAAAAGCCAGGAGACTTCTGAAACACCGACACAAGAAAGTGATTGATAAGATTATTAGTGACGCCTTTTTTAAAAATCGAATGGTAAGTTAGTGTTTTTTATTTCGTTTATTTGTTAGAACTATCAACATTTATTGTTTCGTTTATCTTGCGTGTGCATTACGATTTATGAATTTTAATATGATGCATTGAGAGCGAATGTACAATAACTGGGTTAACTCAAAAATGTACTCTGTTATAGGATCAATCAGCAAAACAAATGCTAAAAGAGAAATTTGTGGCGAAGGTTTTTGCTGACAAAATAAAAGTCTTTATGTATTGGAGCAATACCTTGATGAAAATATGTGAAAACGGCCTAGTGTTGCCGGGCCACGAGACGGGAGCTTATAATTGCAGCAATGTTTAATGTCCATGCCGGCTGTACGAGGCGACTAAGGAGGTTATGGGGTTGAGTTTTCTGGGGCAATCCCATATCGGGTAAAATTTACCAAGAAGACATGCTAATGTTGGATGTGTAAAGTCGAAAGGCACAGATATCGCAACAAAGATGTAAACCATGACATACGGCATTCCGTTCTCCGTGCTACATCCAGCTACTCTACAGGAGTTTGAGAACGAATGTAGATGAACTATGTTAATAGAATAGATTCTTTCATCTTTACATTTTTTCTGCGTTCATTCTTAAACAGCTGCTATTTAGAAAGATATATCTCGGAGAACAGAAAACTCTGTTTCATTGTTTACTGCTTGACAGCGATAGTTTCTCTTTTGAACTAACATACGATTCAGCATGATTTGGAGATGACTTTGAAATCGAATGTTTACGGTTTGGGACAATTCATTTCATTCACAAACCTCCTTAATACGACATGTATGGTAGACCACAGTATTACTTTTTAAAATTCTTATTCCGACCTCTGTACCACAGAGGCACATGAGCTGTCTATCTGGTGTGCCTATGAGTGTGTCTGTTCTTTCATCCATGCGTCTGTTCATTGACAAAACCATTAATTCAAGAATTTGTACATATGTCACTCAGACTACCAGAAAGCCAGTTAGTTTGTAGGCGCTTACACCCGATTCGTCGTCCTTCCTCCCATACATCTCCACTCAGTACCCATTCATCAAACCAATTATACAATCCAACACATTATTTGCTCGTCAAAGCGCGCTCACAATCCCAACTAGTACCCACTCATCAAACACCTATACAATCCCACATAGTACCTAATCATCAGACCACCTATACAATCCCACACAGTACCCACTCGTCAAGTCACGCTTATAATCCCAACTAGTACCCACTCGTCACACCACATATACAATCCTACCCAGTCATCATTATTCATCAGTTGCCGTCTCCGCAACAAAGTTTGACTGTAACATATCTCCAACATTCCCTGTCTCTTGTTTTGGTGGTGCACTCCGCTAAACTGTAACCTGTCTTGTGATGTTACAAACCCACTTGTATCACTGTCTACCTCGTGCTCGCTTCCTTTTGACTTCTCAAGTAAGGTCTTCAATAAGGTCTTTTAATGTGTCCAAAATATTTTATTTGCCTAATCTTTATTTCTCTTAGTAATTCTTTCTTCATATTAAGTGTTTTAGTACCTCTTTATTTTTTTTCTTCTCTGTCTATGATGCTCTCCCTATTCTCCTATATACCCATATCTTGAAGGCATCAATTATGTCTTCTAATAGTACACTAACACATGATAACACTTAATATGAAGAATTAATTACTAAGAGAAATAAAGATCTGGCAAAAAAAATATTTTAAAACATCAATCCACACATACGACTGTCTGTTCAAAAACTCCGAAAGGGGATCACAACATTGCTACACTTTTACCTGCTATACATGGCTTAGAAGACGACTAAGAATGTTTTGGGGTGGAATTGGTTGCTCTATTTCACAGAATCAGAGTGACCAAGAAGTCATTCTAAAATTGGATGTGTCGGGCTGAGAAGAGCAGCTATCACTGATAAGCAGTAAACTATGGCACAACGATTTCCGCTATCAAGACTTTATCTTGCTAATCTTAACATTGTTGAGAACTGACGAAAGAAGAAGAAGAATGCACACATTCATTCATCTTATACTATGCATATCATAAGAAGTGTCACGCGCGGCATGCACGAGCAGGTGACAATACATCATATTGAAGATCAATATTAACCAAAAATTAAGCTGCAAGAACATATGAACAAACTCCACACAACATGACCAAAATTCTACATGAAGATCACTTACTTAGGAAGCATTATATCGAGTGAAGGGAAAACCAGTAAAAAGATACATAATAGATGCAACAAAACATACCAGATCCTAGGACAGATGACACGTATTTTCAACGACAAAAATGTAAACAAAAACACTACAGTTGCATTATACAAGACTATTATTATTCCATTACTGTGCTATCAGTGCCATGCCTGGACATGACAGCTCAAGACAAAAGAAAAATAGCGACAGCAGAAATGGCATGTCTACGAAGAATACTCCGAGTGTCATTAAGAGATAGAATTAGAAACGACAATATCAGACAGATAACCAAAACAATACCAGTATTGGAACACATCAAAAGACAACATATCATGGGGTTTTGACACGCTTCCAGACTACCGACAGAGTGCATGCCACAAATGGCCATGACACATAGACATAACGGTTATAAAGCCTGAGGCAGACCATGTAAAAGATGGATCATAGAAATTAAAGAAGCCGCAGGAACAAGCTTACAAACAGCACGCAAGAAGGACATCTACAGAAAACTCTTCCATTTCTGACGCAGCAAGGAAAACAAGGGTCACAGCGTATATATAGATATATATATATATATAGATATAGATATTAACCACTTTGTTCAGCGTGTGTTCTCAAAATCTTGCATATTAGCAGGATGTAGTCTTAAGAACGAAATGCGTTTTTTCATGATTTCCATCTTAGCTGTGATGTTGTATCTCTTGAGACCTGAGAAATACTACTTCAACATAACTTCTAGTTCAATTTGACTTTGTTTTTTATGTGACAGCTAATTCCATCTGGAAGACGCCTTAGTCGTCTCTTACGACGTGAATACATTGTAAACAGTGCTATTATTATGTTATTTCCTTTCGGGTCTCAACAACACACTGGCAAAACAGTATTATAAATGTCAAGAGGAATCTGTGAGATCACAATAAGCAACAGATAACGTGGGCAAGTTGTAAATATCAACAAAACACATTTTGTTCTCCGGAATACTCCCAGCCAAGAGGTAGGAATTCGAGAAACCGTGCATAAAACTTTGACGAAGAATGAAAGATAATACTGTATTTTATAACGACATTGATACTTGTTTTCATATCGTAAATCCGGACTTGTCGTTAGAACAAGGGAAGTAAGAGATTAGACTGGGATGATTGTCGACAAGTACCCGTAAAGCGAACAAACTACGCGGTTATAAATCATACAAGTAGAGTACCATGTCTTCAAATCTACTGTTCCCTGGTTTCTCAGATTTATAATACCTATGTCCATCAAATCTATGCCTGGTATTAACAAGCTTATCAATACAGTTCTCGATCTGCTCATGGGTATCTAGAATGAAGGATATGCTACATTTGCAGCGTCACAGAAAAGAGTGGTTGTAGATAAGGATATTGTTAGGAGTTCTCTTACATTATACACCTTTTCTCGTCTTTTTAAAGAGTACTGCCGTTTTCTCAAACAGCGCCATTTTTCGTAACAGATACGACGTTTCATGTTATTTTCATTGGCTGGTGAAACAACGTATTTAATAATAATAATAACAAAATGAACGACCACTCAAGGTCGTAGGAGTCTCACATTAAGAGATTTGGTGCAGAAAAATCTCCACCCATCTCTATCCTGTACTATCCTCATGCGTTTGGAAACTTCACACCCTGTCCAGTTCTTTATATTATCCATCAATTTCATATTCTTGTAACCTTATCTTGTTTCACCCTCCATCGCACCTATGAAGAACATCTTTTGTCATCGAGGAAAACAATGAATATGCAAACTTACCAACGAACAGTCACAGCAGTCAAGATGAGAACCCTGTTTTGGATCATCGCACGGGACTAGTCTTAAGAAAAGCTTGCATTTTCAGGAACACTCGTGAACATTTTCACCAGGATATGTAACTAGTGTGATATATTTTCACAAGTATAGCTCAAAATCCTATAAGCAAGCGTATATCAAAGGACTCCTAGCAATATTTATGATTACAACATATCTTTTACTTTCTTTTCGCATTAAACCCCTTTATACCTTGCAAGTTCAGGGGTAGAAGAGTTCTATGAAGACGACCTGTTTGTGTGCCTCATATATGTTTGTTTTCGATGTCTCTTTTATTTCTGCAATCCATCTTTTGCTTGGTCTTCCTCTGGCCTTTTATCCTTTTGTGTGTATAATAATTATTTTTGACGGACACTATTAGATGATAGTATAGAAGCGTATGAAAACCACTTAGTCTGTCTTCTGATGTAATACACATTCAATTTAGAAAACATTAAAGCACTGAATATTAAACCATCTACTTGAAGTATCAAAGCCCATATAATATCCCTCTTCCTAAAAAGCAGTTTTCTACGTGATACATAATCATGGATATCCTAAGTACTTACAAAATCGTTCAATTTTCTGAGATCCCCATGAACTCTTAATCATTGTCTTTGCATGTTTATGTTTTGTGTACACGCCCATGAATATGTTCTATGAACTGTACAAACTCAGTGTAAACAGCGACTTCAAACATGGACCTCTGGATACGAGGACATGCTACGGAGTATGATACGTTGTAGGAAAGGTTGCTAGTAAACATATATACACTGAAATCATTGCCAGAAAGTCAATGTGAAATAGTGCGTGTGTTAGTATTATCAAAGTCCCCTTGATAATATTCGTTCAAACTGTATGCATTCTCAAAATATGTTAAATGTAGTCGTATTTCAAAGTTGCATTTATTAAAAAGTTATATTTTTTCCAGTGACAACATTCGGTTGTGAGACGTGGGGAAAAAAATCCGCAATAGAAAAGAAAATATCAGCATTCGAAATAAAATGTTATAGAGGGGTCATTAGAATATCATGAACAGAAAGACGAACCAATGCAAACGTCAACAAAAACATTAACATAGAAGATTGGCTCCTCAAAACATTCCCCCCCCCCCCCAATAAAAAAAAAGCAAGTCAACATATTTCGGACATATAAAGAGACACAGTGGTTTAGATTGATTACTCATGGAGGGAGAAGTGTAAAAACTATATGTGTTAACTCTATCATTTACTATGATGTAAGGCAGGGGTTCCCTAAGTGTGCGCCGCGGCAATCGTAGGCGCCGCAAAGAGTTTCCAGGTGCGCCACGGCATATATCGAGGGGTATATTTTATTTTACAATTTAAGATTTAGACTTAAAATTATCGGATCTCTAGTTTTTCTTCATATTAACGGCGTCGCCGGGAATAATCTGAAAGTTAAGGGTACCATGGGTTTAAAAAATTGGGAACCGCTGGTGTAATGAATATGTTTTAACTTTATAATTTTCTATACAGTGCACATCTGAGACGGCCAAGGTACCCTGTTCAAACCCCACCGCAGGCAATTGTGTCTCCGGACCGTTCAGAAAGCAATGGTAAACTACTGAACGTATTTATATTGCCTAGAAAGTCACAACAGTAAAAAACATGCAGGGTTGATGGCTGCACCCTGAATAGGATATGCTACCAAATTAACTATAGCGCAAAGGCTCTATGTTTTAACTCAGTTTTAACTATGTTTTAAATCAGTTACTATATTGTAAGGACTCTGTTTTAACTCTATAACTTACTATAGTGTAAAGACTCATGTGTTGTAAATCCATAATTTACTATAGTTCAAGGATTATGTTTGAAGTCTATCATTTACTATAGTATAACAATTGATGTGTTTTAACTCTACAAAAAAAAATATTCAAAAGTCGTAGAAGATTGACTTCACTGTACTCGGTTTCCCATATGCATTTCGTCACTCTCAACGAAGCGGCACACAGCCTGCCGAGAGTACCACACATAGCACGTAATTCTGTAGCTAAAATTGATGTCTTTTAACTCTTATTTACTATATCATAAAGATTCATATGCAAATGTTCATTCATATGGGTCCAACAGTTTGTTTGTTATAAGTTTCTCCCATGGGCATGAATTTCTAAATGCCCTATATGAGTTCCTTTATATCGGGTATCCCCATGATGTAGTTGTTAATTCGTTTCTTGCGTGTTGACAAGGTCGCGGGTTCGAATCCAGGTCCCAACGTCTTGTTTATAAAGTGGTTTTCCTCGGATATCTCTGCGGTCAAGATCAGCATATACTGGTTGGGAATATCTAGATTACTAGATCAGCATATACTGGTTGGATATAGATAGATTACTAAATCAGCATATACTGGTTGGATATAGATAGATTACTAGATCAGCATATACTGTTTGTGAATAGCTGGATTACTAGATCAGCATATACTGGTTGGATATAGATTACTAGATCAGCGTATACTGGTTGGATATAGATAGATTACTAGATCAGCGTATACTGGTTGGATATAGATAGATTACTAGATCAGCGTATACTGGTTGGATATAGATAGATTACTAGATCAGCATATACTGGTTGTGAATAGCTGGATTACTAGATCAGCGTATACTGGTTGGATATAGATAGATTACTAGATCTGCATATACTGGTTGGGAATAGCTGGATTACTAGATCAGCGTATACTGGATGGGAATAGCTGGATTACTAGATCAGCATATACTGGTTGGGAATAGCTGGATTACTAGATCAGCGTATACTGGTTGGATATAGATAGATTACAAGATCAGCATATACTGGTTGGGAATAGCTGGATTACTAGATCAGCGTATACTGGTTGGGAATAGCTGGATTACTAGATCAGCATATACTGGTTGGGAATAGCTGGATTACTAGATCAGCGTATACTGGTTGGATATAGATAGATTACAAGATCAGCATATACTGGTTGGGAATAGCTGGATTACTAGATCAGCGTATACTGGTTGGGAATATCTGGATTACTAGATCAGCATATACTGGTTGGGAATAGCTGGATTACTAGATCAGCGTATACTGGTTGGATATAGATAGATTACTAGATCAGCATATACTGGTTGGGAATAGCTGGATTACTAGATCAGCATATACTGGTTGAGAATAGCTGGATTACTTAGAAATTCGACCTCCACTATATGTTGATGGCTAAAAACTCCCAAATAGGCAAATTTAAATAGAGTTCGCATTTGAGAATTGCGAATTTTACCTCGCCATAAGAGATACGTGTTACTTAGTCAAGATAAAATCCCGGGGATGCATACCTTAAAGCCACGGAGATTCGTGTTATCAGCAGTGCTCTTAGCAGAGGAGGGGCCTCGTGGTTGAGAGTGATAAAGTACATATAGGGCAACCGAAGTAAAACAAAGTTAATCCTCTACACATTTTGATTATTTTTTTTTACATTACTATGAGTTTTCTTATCAGTATTTTTTTTGGATACACCAAGAAAAGCTTAAATTTGTTATAACTTCCTTGGGACACATCTTAGATGCACCAAGAAAACCTTCTTAAACTAGTTATAATGTCCTTCGGACACATTTTACCTGTAAAGCTGGAACATAATATTCAAAAAGAGTTCCAAATGCGTAGAGAATTGAATTCACTGTACTCGTATTTATATGTACTTCCTCTCAATGAAGCACCGTTTCGTCGGCCAAACAAATACCACTTAGCGCACGTAACATTTTGGTTTCCAGAGATAATATAAAGATTTCAAAAAAATAATCCATTCTAAAATTCGATCTAGCTGGATCCGAACCAGCGACCTATCGAGCACAAAGCGAATGATTTAACCACCACGCCATGAAAATTCCATTGGAAAAATGCACTTTAAACACGAAGTCACGACACAGAACAGAACCAGCAACGTTGTAAGCATAAAACGCATGTCCTAACTACCATGCAAGATATTTTTCTAACGCTATTATAAAATACTCTTAACAAATTGTTTGAAACACATCCTTACCGTGACGTCGCAAATTTCGTGGCGAATTCCTTCAATCTAAAGATCCGTGCGACAAATCGAAACCGGGGGGCCATTTGTCATAAAGTCAAGGTTATTGATAAACCTGTTTAGTTTCAAAGTCAGACTTCGTTCTTACGTTAAAGTTGCTTCGGCCCCCTTTTCTATTGTGAACTGGTCTGTAGAAGAGATTAATATCGTTTCTGCTAATAGTGACATGTTTGAGGATCGCTATCGTTAGATCATGAATCTTGAGGATTTCATTAATCACTACATACAACATGTATTGAAAATGTTTACGTAAAGTTGCAAAAACGATTAGTTCCAGTCTTCGAAGGTAAGGTATTAACTTATGTCTGTGATAATCCACGTGATTTTTTTTTAAATTTATTTTACAGAGTAACATTCGTTATTAGTTATTAAGTGGTGTCATTGCTCTACGACAAACCTATAAGTAACATTCGTTATTAGTTATTAAGTGGTGTCATTGCTCTACGACAAACCTATAAGTAACATTCGTTATTAGTTATTAAGTGGTGTCATTGCGCTACGACAAACCTATAAGTACACATTATTCTCCATTATATATCCAAGTTATCTTTATTGAAAATAGAGCAATTTACACAACATATCTATATATTTTTATTTCCACTTGTACTGTTAAGTGTTGTGGGGGAATTTGGAGTGTTTTGATTTTGGCCATTTTAGTTGCATTGATCATGAGAAGCTCATGTCTATTTAATGTTTCTTTGATTGTCTCTGCCCATCTAGTTCTTGATCTTCCTCGCGCCTTGTAGCCCGGTCTTCTGCTGAGGTATGCATGAAGGGCTGGTTGCGCAGGTTCCATTCTCATTACGTGATCAAACCATCTGGTTTGCTGCCTCTTGATTTAGTCTTGACTTGAGATAGCCTTTACATCTTTCCTGATATCTTCATTTCTCCGGCGGTCTCTTATCGTGACATTTATAGCTTCCCTCAAATATCTTATTTCTCAAACTGTGATCCTTTTCGCTAGGATTTTTGTCAAGGGCCAGGTTTGACATTGGTAACGCAGATTTGGTATAAAATTACTGTTTTTCAATTGTTCCAATAGACACAATATGCATCGGAAATATAGGATGCGTGTCCGACTCTATGATGGCAAAATACTGGGCGCATTTATGACTGTCACGGCACTGGGTTCAAATGCCACCTCAGGCAATTGTATATCCGGACTGTTTAGAAAGCAAAGTCAATCTGTTTAACGTATCTAAATTGCCTATAAAACCAGTGCAGTCAAAAAATTATGGGTTGATATCTACATCATAAATATCATGTACTACCATTATAGGGTGTCTATAAAGTCGCTTTGCACTGACGCTCACACAGATTAGCACAAAGTACTCATAATTCATATGACGTACTGTCGTTACCAGTGTAAATGAGTGCGCAGTGACTTGGTAGAGTACAGCTGTATTCGTGTCATGGAGACTTTGAAACACTTTATACGTTGTATAAATATATTACTCGTGTGTTGTAAGTACTAAAAGTGACGAAAAAATGAACAAAATAGTAACAGTGTTACCTGACGCGCATGTCGTTGGAAATGACCAAGGAAATTAAACGTTGGGATTACTACTTCACTCATATAATTAATAATGTTCTAACTGCGAGGGAGTAATAGGACTATTAGGGAGTATTAAAGACACGAGGGAGTAATAGAACCCAGTGGGAATAATAAAATCCCGAGATAGTATTCGTTTGAAACTATTCTTCCTTATGCCAGATGGTAGTCCTACTTGAGGACAAGTATATATAGAACAATCAAACCTGCAATCAATCTATCTATGAAAAGGACACTCACGCAGAAATCATTTCAAGCCATCTAATATTTGGCAGCACCAGATCTTGTAGCATGAAGTAATCGGGTACTCATATAAAGTAATCGGTTACTACATGAAGTAATCGGTTATTCACATGAAGTAATCGGATAATCACATGAAGTAATCGAGTACTCGAAGTAATCGGGTAAAACGCTTACCTCAAGAGAGAAAAGCAGAGAGAGAAAAAGAAAGAGTAATACTTTTAACTCTTGAGGTTTTCAGGATTTTCATTTCAAGCAGAATTTTCACAAGTCCCCGATGATTGCGCTAATTAACGTGGCTGACGGGTCCAATCTCACGACCTGGACAGTATTCTACTCCGAAGAGGACTATGATATGAGTATCTTGCAATCTTGAAGCTACATATACAAGGGCTGACTCCCTCCCAGAAAAGTTCAGGCATGGTTTTCAGAAGGTTTTATTACAGCCGAGAAGAAAGGTGGTCCATAAACCTAACCTCTCTAGTATTGTCTGAGACCAAATTGTTACTGTTCTTTGCTCCGCTTTTAGCCCTCGACATGACATGAGCTGTGTCTCGTGAATAAGCTTTGTTTTTATTTTGTGGCTCCTGGAGAGACCCCTAGAGCTTATGTTTGTCTTGTTGTCTAACATTCGAGACATTCTTGAAGTATAGAATCTTCTTCTTCTGCGTTCGTTTTCAAATTTCTGTAAGTTAGCAGGATGTTGTCCGGAGAACGGAAAACATTTATAACGGCTTACATCTTAGCTGCGATAGCGACGTCTTTCAGACACATCCGACTTCAGGATGGCTTCTTGATCACTTCGTCCTTTTATGAGATGAGACTACGAGCGACAACCATAAACCTCCATAGTCGCCTCTTACGACATGCATAACAGGTAATAGCGCAGCTATTCTTTACTCCCCTTACGGGAATTTGAAGTATGTGTTATACTGTCTGTGTTGTGCGTAATCATGGTTTTGTTTCTAATATATAATTGTGTATACATTAGACTGAGGAGTTAGTGTTACCTTGTTTGTAGAATATTACAGAAAATACAAATTAAACATTCAGGTTAAGGAGAGAAAATAGAGATGGATTGCACGCATGATAAGAAAAATGGTACAAGCTATAGCCAGATGATCAATAACATGGAAGCCACTTTAAAAATAATAAATAATAAAAACGAAAAATTCAGGATCGCATGGAAACAAGAGACCGTGAAGGACTTGACATAGATGGCAATCACATGAAATGAGGCTGAGAACATTCTATGTTGAGATGAGACAAATGGATAATGTTTATCCGTGGCTTAAGCATACGAGGATGTGAAAATGTTGACGAGGTTCAAGATCTTTACTGATTGTTGTATTGATTAATTCAATGATTTATCGATTACATTTTGTTGTTAGTTTATGAAATATACATTGTATTCCTCAATAATTGTCGATTATGAAAAAAGAAGGTCACTTTGTACCATTTACTAAATCGGCGACACATCTGGCTTTGGAACGAAAGCTTAAGCTCCCACCCCTACGCTTAACGGCAAGTGTGAATCGATCAACAATCAATTCACCTGGGGAAAGAGAAAAGACAAAAGACTAAATCCCTGAAATGACAAAAAAATTGTAAAAGGAAATGTGGTGTAGATTATGATGAAGTAATCCATTTAGCAGTGAGCAGGTACATTTTGACATTCCCTAATGTTTCTGACAAAAGAACGGAATCTCTTCAGTTGAGAAAGAGAAGTGACACCCGAACTATTATATTGGTGCTGTCTCAGTTGTACATGACCAGGCTTTCCAGTAGAAGACCTGTTCGCTAAATTAAGTTCATCACAATTCCATACAAATTTTGATTATTGTTTGCCTTTTAGTTGGTTACTATTTATATACTTGAAATCACCTTGACTATTTTTGACATGATACTCCAGGTATATAAATAGTCACTAACTAAAAGGCAAACAATAATCAATACACGTAACGTATTGGGTTCAACTTCATTTAACGAACAGGTCTTCTAAACAGCCAACGGTCTTGGGTTGTGTTAGGAGACTTTATGAATATAGCTTTAGTCTCCTAAGAAAGGTATTCCAGTGTAGCAGTGTCCCAGGATTGTCACATCCTGCCTGGAATGTAGCATACACCCTGTGCCAGCGGGTTCTTTGCTCTTCTATAATATTTATTATCCCATCTACGGATAGAACACCTAGAATTTTCGCTACCTAGGACTATGCCACAAAAGGACAAAGGTTCATTGTCCAATGGCATGCATTTTTTCACCATGGATCGCAAAAGTTTGACATTAAACAAAACTAAAAGACAACACATACAGTGACAATCAGACTATCAGCCTATCCCCTCAACAAAAAAAAAAACCAAAAAAAAAAAAACTATCCTTATTTATCCCGTATGTCATATCTAGAAAGATGACATTGTTCCTAATCTTTCACCCTGAACCACAAATCCCAAGCCCCTGTTTTCACACTGGCATGCTAATAAACAAAACCACACATTTACAGCAAAAATCCACTGAAGCAGAATTGATCAAAAAATCAATATATGCGTCAAAATACCGTGTATATAAAATTAATCAGCATTGGTCCCTTCATATATATATATATATCATATATATCATATATAAAAAAACAGTTTATTTTTTTAAATTATACATCAGTGTGTTTGGCAATGGATGAAGTACAAAAATGTAAAAATGTATAATTACACACACATGACAAACATGTACACACATACGTACATTCTGTGTACGGATGTTATTATTTCACCTCAAGTGAATTATGGGTTGATTGTTGCTATGGTTACTGTGTTTAACTTCAGCGTTGCCATGTCCTGTTTTTCATGGCATTACTCAATAATTCATCTACTCCCTTTTCATGACTCTTCACTGTCTTGTGTCGATATCGATAACGCTACAGACGCTACAGACACAGATTACTTATTACCATGTCACACTACACCTCTCCTTTAATTATTGACAAGAATAATTCATTAAGATCCCTAAATGAACACTTTCTCTATGAGGGCACTACACTCGAACGAGATATGATATTACTGCGTATACGCCAGTGTGTCGCTCGGGACCAAAAGAGGAGCAAAGAACAACTGATTACCTTCCATGTATGTCGTATTAGGGCTGTTTTGGGGTACAATAAACTGCCCAATCCCATATATGGTCAAACTGATCCAGAAGCCATGTTTAAATTGGATGTGTCACGCCGAAAGACGAAGATATAGGAAATAATCTGTAAACCATGACACAATGCATTCCTATATCCGGATTGCATCCTGTTAGTCTGCAACAAAATAAATACGGAAGTTATGAAAATCTGCAAGTCACCAAAACAATAGATATCACAATAGATGATTTAGCAGTTAAACAAACAAAGGAATTCAAATATTTAGGAATGTTTTCCCCCCAGAAAATCGGAAATTAGGCAGAGAAATAGAATCAAGATGTCAGAAAGCAAACGCAGTGATATTTAAACTTTCGTCATTGCTCCTGCATCAAAAGATCAATATACCCATAAAGAGATAGATACTATCTTCAATTTTCATACCAACACTTTCTTACCAGTGTCAAATATGGTCTTTAACAACCTCGCAGCAGAGAAAAATCATAACGTGAATGAAGTGTTTAAGAAAAGCAGCTATGGTCACCAAACTTGACAGATTAAGAAACGAGGATATCAGAAACAGAGTAGGAATAATGCCTTGTATCGAATATATAGAACGTCAGCAGATAAAGTGTTAGGTCACCTTATGAGAATGGACGAAAACCAATTATCACTGAGAGCTTATAACGAACGATCAGCTGGATACAGAGCAAAGGGAAGACCGAGAAAGAGAAAGATCGATAACATCACGACCACCTTCCACAAACACGGCCTCAGTACGACTCAGGCATCACATCTGGCCTTGAACAGAAACATACAGTTCTCACCTCTACGCTTAACGGCAAGTGTGGATACTATCAACTAGCTTCCACCTAGGGATAAACAATAACAATCGTCTTTAGGTGCTTGAGAACGAACAACGAATAAGAAAAAAATACTTAAATAATTTAGAATTACCCCGTTGCGAGCAGAACAAGGCTATTGAGGGGACGTCTAAGGAGTGTGAGTGTAACCATAAAGCTAAGGGAACCATCAGCATGCATACTTTTCATCGTGCGTTGGGAGAAAACGATCATCTATATGTTTTCCCAGAGTACCTCAATGTTGATAAGGAAAACTAAAACTAAAATAAACAACTTCCCGCTCAAATGTTTACCTTCTCTTTCTTTACCTATCTCGTCACATATCGCCCTATTTCTCTTCTATACTCTCTCTCTCTCTTCGCTTACTCTCTAATTTAGTCTCCTACATCCTCTTTACCACACACATAGTCCCTCATTATTGTACACAGTTTATGTTGCAGTATTTCCTCTGTGTATGTTTACCTAAACGTAAAACTGTATATTTTATCCCGTTTGTCTAAACGTAAACCATTCTATTTTATCCCGTTTGTCTAACCATAAAACATTCTATTTTTTCCGTCATTCTTTCTTCCAAGCCTGTAGATAGTATCGTCTTTTTCGGTGAGTTGATGTTCATTCCATGTTTATGTATCTTTGTTGATGGACTTAATTTATGAAAATGTTACTGAATTGTTATCTCAGTTGTTCACAATTAAGGCCAGTTTTTGCTTGCCGGTCTAATATCTCATTTCCTATGATTTCTGATTTCATTTGAATACATTGACGAGCCGCTGCTGTTTCTTAGTTGTTTAGTTGAGATAAGAGTGATTCTAAGTCATTTATATAGCATTTGTTTGGATTCTAGAGGGCCGGGAATAAATATTTGGCATCGCCAAGCAATGGGTCAGAAAGGAACAATCAATCATTTTTTTTTCTATTGAGAACAAGGCCACAGCAGACTCAAACAACACTTGTACAAGAAGTTTGGATTGCTTACCTCAGGAATTATTAGCTCTTACTTTCCTGTGTGCAGTGAGGCGTTTTTCCTGAGCTTTCTTTCATACCTAGGAGACTTCAGCTTTCAGCTTAGTGCAGTGGCTATTGAAGGATCCTTCTACTCAGAGGGGGTCTAAAATTGTATTCATGACATGCTATAACTCTTCCATAAGAGAGCCTCATTATAACGACATGTCATCTACTAATGTTTTACTGTTGTATGGATGATTTGTCTAGTAGGTCATTGGTGAGACCAACAGACGCTAACGCATGCGTGCGATAATTTTGAAGTTTATGACACCCACATGTGCCCCTGAGGACAATCTCCAGAGAAGACAGAAAATATTTTAAAAGAACCGCCCAATGTACGACATCACAAGAAGAAAACTATGCCCATATGAAACAGTTCTGACGTTCAAGCTCCATGTCCATGTCTCAGGGATGGTGACTACAGTACAGTTCATTGAATACATCCAATTCAGCGCATGACTTCGACTGGAGAACGAGGAAGAAGAAGAAATCTGATTACCTGAACGTAAAAAGTTATAGGGTATCTGTCTGTGCAAAATTTTAGCACCAAATAAAGAGAAAAAAATATTTTAACTTTTGATACCCTTCCCCATAATGTAATCCTCATGATGATGATGATGAATTAATCAATTCACCGATCAATAGTGCTAGATGTTCCAACATGAAAGTGCTAGATGTTCCAACATGAAAGTGCTAGATGTTCCAACATGAAAGTGCTAGATGTTCCAACATGAAAGTGCTAGATGTTCCAACATGAAAGTGCTAGATGTTCCAACATGAAAGTGCTAGATGTTCCAACATGAAAGTGCTAGATGTTCCAACATGAAAGTGCTAGATGTTCCAACATGAAAGTGCTAGATGTTCCAACATGAAAGTGCTAGATGTTCCAACATGAAAGTGCTAGATGTTCCAACATGAAAGTACTAGATGTTCCAACATGAAAGAGCTAAATGTTCCATCATGAAAGGGTTCCTCGTAATTGTGTCTCGCCCAGCGAACGTTTTAATAACTTGAACGTAGCATAAGACGATATTCAAATATATCTTTGAAAACAAAATTAAACAATAATTAAATATTGAGAATGTTGTATGTATTTGTTATTTTTATGTTAGATATATTATAGTTATCTAACAGTGCAAGGGTAAAGAGTAGATATATATATATACAAGAGTTATTGACGTAATATTGTTGAGTGTGATATGCAACGGAAACCTATATTCGAGTAATGAAAAGTGATGTGCAATATATGGTTGGAGAACAAGAATGATGCAATGTATAACATTTTACTTTGCCGAGATTGCAATGGTGCAAATAATATTGATGTAATGTTGAATGGGTCCAGGAATGCAATGATGTACATTTTTAACCATCACCAAGTGCCGTCCCCGCAATGTATATTGGATGCAACTAACCTCAATTATCTTCTGTCTCTTTTCCTGGTGGTGAACTCTATTAAATGGTTAATAGTAAAGTTTGAAAAATTATATCAAATACGCAAAATCAACGTTTCCACCGTAATACATTTACCAAGATAAGGACAAATCAATCAATACAAAATCAAGACTTCTTAGGGTATTTACATATTCTCGTATACAAAAACGATGAACATGGCTATTTCCACCTATCTTCATCCTTCGGTATGTTCTCAGCTTCAATCAATTCCCATCTTTCAGTTCCCTTTATCTTTTATACGGATGGACACTCAATACAGACACGAAAAAAAGGATTCAGGATATTGAGTATAATTGCTACACACGTGAGCTAGGAATTAGCTATGTAAAACACAAGATAAATATATTCATCCGGCAGCAAATAAACAAACTTGCAGGTTATCAAGAACAACTTTGGTAGTGGTGAAACGGTATAAATGTCTTGGTTTGTGCATGAAACGAGACACGACTCACTTTCTCAAATGATTTTGTCGAGAGCGGAAGGAGAAAATGCCGTCAAAAATATATAGATATATACAAGCCGACAATTTATACATGAAAAAACAATGCACATAAAGACATTATTAGACAACAATTTACACAAACAATAAAGCTGCAGATATAAACATTGTTAGCCAACAATTTATACAAACAACACCGCTGCAGATATAGACATTGTTAGCCAACAATTTATACAAACAACAACGCTGCAGATATAGACGTTGTTAGCTAACAATTTATACAAACAACGCTGCAGATATAGACATTGTTAGCTAACAGTTTATACAAACAACAACGCTGCAGATATAGACATTGTTAGCTAACAATTTATACAAACAACGTCGCAGATATAGACATATACATTATTAGCCAACGGAAAAAGAGAAAAAGAATAAACTGCTACATTTGCGAACTCTGTTTTAGAAACTGCAAAACTCATCCATCATGCACATCGGCTTTACAGATAAGAGAGATAAAATATGGCCTACAGAGACAGTGATATTTTTAAACCTGAGATGTTCGATGAATGACCTAAAACCAATCACAAAGTTCATTCAGACTATTAGTGCTGCCACCTGGTGACTCACTGAAAATTGATCAAGAAAATACAATTGTTGGTTAAAGGTAATTCAATAATGTGAAGAGGTCAATACCGTAATGTCGGACAGAAAATAAATCCTAATTCTGCAAACGGATTTTCAATCAGGTTTGCCTAAATTTCATCTGTCACCTACTTGCCTCGCAACTTGATTCAACACGTTTTTCGTCTTCGACCACACCGCATCCCTTAAAAAATATACGATTTTAGCTAAGATTGTTAACGTATATATTCTCAAATTACTATGAATATGAGCCGGGTGAACTACGCACAGCCAACAACAACGCATACACTGCACAGGTATATCAGTTCCGCAAGAACAACACATATTTTAACATCAGTACATGACAGAAGGCATCAGTACTCTAGGACAGTGACTTTCAGCCTGAGTTTTTCCGTGGTTCTCTTTTAGGACAAATTCTCAAAAATGAATTTTCCCAAGTGACTGAATTATTAAAGAAGCATTGAATCTATGTGTATATCACCAAGACTTTTTCAGCTTCATAAATCTTGCTCTTATCGTTAGTATAGTTGTCCTTTTTGTGATCCCTGGAAGGTATAGGCACTCCCATATCAAAAATTGACTCCGCAGGTCACCTGCAAGTCTTCCGGTGCTCGTGGGGTGGGGTACTATATGACCCACGGTGTGTTTGGGAATATTCCTATACTTGGCATATATATTTCTGAGGTATGCCTACACTTGGGAATCTCTATACTTGGAAATAACTATACTTGGAATCTCTATGCTTGGGGTATAGCTATACTTGGGAATATATACGCGTATACTTGGGGTATAACTATACTTTGCAATCTCTATACTTGGGGTATAATTATACTTGGGAATCTCTATACTTGGAAATAACTATACTTGGGAATCTCTATACTTGGAAATAACTATACTTGGGAATTTCTATACTTGAAAATAACTAATTTGGAAATATCTATTCCTGTGATATAAATTTACTTGTGAATATTTATTCCTGGGGTATAAATATACTTGGGAATCTCTATACCTGGGGTATAATTATACTTGGAAATATCTATACTTGGGGTATAACTATACTTGGGAATCTCTATACTTGGAAACATCTGTACTTGGGATGAGCTATACTTGCTAGTATCTATACATGGGAAAAACTATACTTGGAAATTACTGTACTTGGAAATAACTATACTTGGAAAATTTATACTTGGTAATAATTATGCTTGGGAATAGCTAGTTATAGGTGGGAATAAATAAAGTTTGGAATATCTATTCTTGGTAATAACTACAGTTTTGAATAACTATAATTGTAAATATCTATACTTGGGAACACGCGATACTAGGAAACATTGTAAGTTTTGCTAATGACAGGAAATGCACGTGGTAGGACACGAAGTTTCGAGTCTGTTGGATTTCAGTTTTTATTATTGATTACTCGGGAATACCTATACCCTCCGTGGATACACTTGTCAGATTCTCTTTGTTACTTCACGCACTGCTGTTAGACAGCTAAATAACCATTTTCTGCTTGCTTGTTGTGTTTTTCTATGTTTAGACGTGGAATTTCACGAAAGTGAAAAGATGCTGTTTTGTGAATGTTGTTCTGTATATGTTAAATATCAATTTTAACCCCATGAAAATCGACGAAATAAACGTTTCAACTCTAAGGTTTTCATCTAGATATGCTCAAGCAAACACAAGAATGAATAACACAGTTACTAGAATACAAATAAACTTGAAACGGACATATACAGGAATATGACAGTAATAAAAAGAATAGTATGAAATATGCGAAGTTACATGTCAAGAAAATGCAGTATGCAAGGAAAATGTGAAACTGGATTTTTTTTTTAGAAGTAGTAAGAATAATGTTATCGGAATACATTAGTTTGTGTCTACTAATCACAAAGTAATTGTCATCATATGCATATATCTTGATATTGTAAACCGAACAGACTTAAACACATAATACATCAGATTATCAACGACGGTTCACAAAAAGAATGGCAGTAGGGAGAATATTACTAAATTACAGGAGAGTGGTGCAAGAAGGTGACGATATAATAATATGTGATACATCCATTTGCTATGTAATGTACAATTTTAATATAGTCTCCAGTGAACTCAAAATGGCAGAAAATGCAAAAGTAAACAAATGACCAAACAGTTCTAGTAGAAATGGAAACGATACAAAATTAAACGAAACAATTTTGTGAAGAAAAGAGAAATACAAATACAGTGACAAACCCAAACAATATTTAGTTGTGGAAAAATATAATATGAGAGCAGTGGTAGAGGCACAAACAATAAGAGAAATGAGGAGCGAGAGAAAGAGAGATTATTATTTATTATTATTATTATTAATAGCAGCAGTAGTAGTAGCAGCAGTAGTAGTAGCAGTAGCAGCAGTAGTAGTAGCAGTCGAAAAACAAACAAACAAAGGAATACTGAGTTAACGTAAACATAACCACACTTTATTAATTCCATTTAAATGAATTCTGAAGTATCCAAAACGTTCTTAAGACTAGCCATATTTCCAATTATTTTATTGATTTGTTTCTCTTGTATGTTCACTAACCACGATTCATAACATAAAACAGTATATGTATGTGAACAAAAAAAATTAATCGATTCTAGAAGTACTACGGGTGAATTTGTAAAGAGGATATTCAAAGTTCAAAGGTCGATTTGGAGTATCGAACACCGAATCTCTACTTATCGTATGTATTGATATGGCCTATATCTGTTTCAAAGACAGATCCACAGATCTAGAGAAATATATCGTGATAGGGTTCTGTCCATAAATTACGCCAATAATACAGGGGAACGAGGGGATGGAGGGGTCTGAAAAAGTTTGTCAGCTCTTCAGAAGGAAGGTGTGACAAAAGTTGACATCAAAAATACCGTTTTAATAAACTAATTAAATTCTCCGTGTACGAAACATGTTTATAAAAATGTTAAGCTAATCTTATAGTTTGTTACGCAGTTTCTCTGCTACAATATTTTCTATAAGTTATGGCAATTTAAAAACATTTCTAAGCAAGTGGGAGGGAACTCTCTTAATTCTTTACAGTTGTTAGCATGGTGGGAGGGGTTAAAGCAAGGGCCGAAATTGCGTAATGTAAAACAGAAATGTTCGCTTTGTGTTAAAGAGGTCACGGGTTCGATTCCGGCACATGATGACTTGTAATTTCTTTAGGAAACCCCTGTGGAATAATGCTTTAGTCTATAGAGTTTACAAGCTATGAATGGTACTCTGATCAGAGGGTGTGTATCTTCGTTGAAAAAGATGGAGCACATATGGGGAAATCCGAGTACAATGAGGGAAATCCACAACTACTTGTAAATGAATAAATAATATCGTGATAAAGTGATAATTTATAGGTTAACTTGAAATTTGTTGGTAGAATGATAATTTAAAAATTTGATCTTAAGTGAAATTCTGAAACTGTAGCACCCCAGAGGATTAAATCATAACTGCAGTGATGTTTCTTATCTAAGTTGTTGGTTAATAATGTCTAAATCTGCAGCGTTGTTTCTTGTATAAATTATTGGTTAGTAATGCCTATAAATGCAGTGTTATTTCTTGTATAAATTGTTGGCTAGTAATGTATATATCTATTCTTGGACATATTCGGGCATGTCCTACGCGCAGGTACCAACAGAATACACCACCAATATCTTGAATGGATACCTACAGGCAAAAGAGCACTCAGAAGAACAATACTCAGAGAAAGTAAAACAACCAATATTCATACTTTTCAAGAACTGCACAGAATAGCTTTGAACAGACAAAATTGGAGAGATCTGACCTCTGCCCTATGCGCTAACTTCAGCGCAAAAGGAAAAGGAATGAATTGATGAATGAATGTATATATCTGCAGTGTTTCTTCTTATATAAATTGTTAGCTAATAGTGTCTATATCTGCAGTGTTGTTTCTTGTATAAATTATTGGCTAGTAAAGTATATATCTACAGTGTTGTTTCTTGTATAAATTGGACACTATTTTCCTTTTTCTTATTTTATACCATCATATAGTTTAGCATTGATAGTAGTAACAGAAGGCCAGTTTGCGCACCTTAATGTGTCATAGTTTTCACATTCTTGAAGAATATTTTCTGCATATTGGTTTGGCTTTCCCATATATACACAATGTGGAGGTGCTATTTTGAATGTTGCGGACATATTGCTGCTTAGTTTAGTTATGAATCGAAATATGATGATCTGTTTTCTTCTGTTTAGAAGATAATAGTCATCCTGTGAACGTCAGATAGGCTTTGTCAGTGCCTTTATAGCTGATTGGTACTGGAGGTTGTTGAATCATCATCTTTGACCTTTACTGTTACCTGTAATTGACCTTCATTGACACATGTAATTTGATATGAGAACAACATAAACAATAGATTGACAAAAATGAACAATTAGACATTATCTCATCCGTCCACTGACGGGTCCTGAAAGGGGAGCAATGAGTAGCAACACTATTTACCTTCCCTAAAAGATGTAAGACGCGATGGGGGAGGTAACGGGTTTGGAGTTGATATCCCATCACATACACGGTCAAAGTGACTCAGATGTCATGCTGGTCTCATGACTCAGGCCGAAAGACTCAGATTTCGCAACATAACTGTAAACCATAACACGTTGCATTCCGTTCTCCGGACGAGATCCTGCTAATCTGCAGAAGTTTGAGAACTAACTCAGAAGAAGACCCGGCTAGCATGAATACCACATTCAATATCGAAATCTCTTAACATCGACTGTCTAGATTTAGCCAAAGCCTTCACGCTTGAGCCTTCCTTTACCACGTTTGCTATTATTGCCGTTGTTGCCAAGGAAACATAATGAACGTGAACCTCCATTTTAGACGCGTTAAATCCGGTATTTGTGGTCGTCAATTTCGATGATTCGCTAAAATTGATTCCGTTTATCGGGAAAATTTCCTACAGGCTTAAGTAAATGAAAATGTGTATAAACTTGGAGCTTTTTTGGAGGAGTGTTTGTTTACGAGATTACAATAAAAATGGGTTGGCACATTGCGTTAAAATTTAGAATCGAAAAAGGTAGAATATGACAGTAGTAAATGTAAAAAATTGGAAAAATGTTAATAACTTGAAGTATATTCTGTACAAATAGTGCATCTCTTGGCGTTCAAATATTTAGATATCACTGTAGTAATAGCCGTTCATCGCAGGCGATGATGACATATTTTAAGACATGTTTTGTTGCATTTCTTTGGTGTGTGGGGAGATGGCTGAAAAGTATATTTCGAGCATGGAATTTCCCTATCATTTGTGGAATGCATATTGTCAGTGTTGAACATCTGTGTTTGTGTTTTATGTTCTTCGGGCAGGACATTGTCTTCATGCTTATGAAATTTAGTGTTTGTCAGAGATAAATGTGATTACTTTTATTGGAGTTGCTGCCATATATTGGGGGATTCTGAGCCACATATTCCGAGTATATGTTCTCGATGTTGAAGCTCTTTAGAGATAAGTAGAGATTCCTTGTTTCCTTTCTTCTGACCACCGGCAAGTCGGTTGCTTTTAAGGAACTCACCATTTATCCGATGTTTTGGATTTAATTGTCTGGCCAATCTCTGTTGAACCTTGTCAGAAATTCTTGAAAATGTATATTTGGGACTCAAATAATTACTTTACTTTATCTTGATTTTTTATTCTGAGACGTTTGTAGACACATCATGTGTAGAAGTGATATAATACCCACATTTAATATAATAATATTAATAATAAAAATAATAATATTAATAATGTTAATGTTAATGAAAATGATAATAAATAATAAATAATAATTATAAATAATAATAATAATAAATAATAATAATAATATCAATAACGTGTTAGGAAAGTTGGGGGTGCCACACTGGAGACGTCAGGAAAAAATTCTCAAAACTTCTTTTTCCTCAGTTATTCGAACAAATGTAGAAAAAATCAGTTTCACAACTACCAAAAGTGGTTCTTGATGACCTATAAGTTTGTTTATTTGCAGCCAGACATATATATTTATTTATATACGTATTGACAAACGTCTGTAGCGCTTATATTTCAAAGCTTGAATCCTTTCCGTATCTTTGAGTACAGACACTGGTTGGATATAAGCAGTGATGAATGGAGACATGAAATGACTCATGAATTATTGGACAGATGTTTATGTGTGTCTACTTTCGTTTTCAGACAGCAAGAATGTGTGTGTGTGGTTTATGCCAAGGATCAAGTAGAAAGATGAATGATTGGATGGAGAGACGGATAGATATGTTATTTTGATGGATTGATAGACAAAATGAAATGAAAGGAAAAACAAACTAATGTAGATGGATTAATTTATCTAGGAATTGATGGACGCACTGGTGGAAAGATTGATGGATGGAAAAAATAATAATATTGTGAATATACATGACTGAACATTGATCTATAAAAATAACATATAAGATTTGATAGATAGATGGATAAATATAATAAGAAGGGGCTGTCAATAAATTGAATCAGCCAATTGTGGGGGGGGGGGAGGGTCTGAAAAAGATTTTTTTGTTGACAGGTGCGGGTGTTTGACAAACGTGGACGTCAACAATACTGTTTTTAAACAGCAATAAAAATGTGTTTTTTCTTCTTTTCTATTCACCTTCTTTCCTGCTAAAACTATATGGGGGGGGGGGGGTATAACAATTACTGACATAATTAAAAGATTAAATGATAAATTAAATTGAGAGGTTTTTTTTTCATTTGAAAGGGAGCAACAAACTTCGACAAAACCCATTGTAAAACTCACACAAAAATTATGTATGAATGAATAAATGGATGTGTAGATTAATATGCAGATAGATGTGTAGATCGACATGTTGATGGGTGTGTAGATGGATGTCTAGATGGGTGTGTAGATGGGTGTCTAGATGGGTGTGTAGGTGGATGTCTAGATGGGTGTGTACATGGATGTATAGATGGGTGTGTGGATGGATGTCTAGATGGGTGTGTGGATGGATGTCTAGATGGGTGTGTAGATGGGTGTCTAGATGGGTGTGTAGATGATGTCTAGATGGGTGTGTAGATGGATGTATAGATGGGTGTGTGGATGGATGTCTAGATGGGTGTGTAGATGGATGTATAGATGGGTGTGTGGATGGATGTCTAGATGGGTGTGTAGATGGATGTATAGATCGATGAATAAATGTATGTGTAGACGAAAGTGTATTTGTAGATGAATATGTAGTTGGATGTGTAGATATATACTTAGATGGGTGTGTTTCGGTATTTTAGATATAGATCCATCTATCAATCCATCTATCAATCCATCTATCAATCCATCTATCAATCCATCTATCAATCCATCTATCAATCCATCTATCTAAAGGTCAATATATCTATACATTGATTCATTAATTACTAATTCATTCATACAGCTATCAATCCATCTATGTTTCTGCAAATACACACACACACACACACACACACACATATATCTCAACCACCCATTCATCTGTGGGAGTCGGACAGAGATACATCATGTCTATGAGAGTCGGCCAGAGATATATCATGTCTGTGAGAGTCGGACAGAGATATATCATGTCTGTGAGAGTCGGACAGAGATATCTTGTCTATGAGAGTCGGACAGAGATATATCATGTCTACGAGAGTCGGCCAGAGATATATCATGTCTGTGAGAGTCGGACAGAGATATCATGTCTATGAGAGTCGGACAGATATATATCATGTCTATGAGAGTCGGACAGATATATATCATGTCTATGAGAGTCGGCCAGAGATATATCATGTCTATGAGAGTCTGACAGAGATATATCCTGTCTATGAGAGTCGGACAGAGATATAACATGTCTATGAGAGTAGGACAGAGATATATCATGTCTATGAGAGTCTGACAGAGATATATCCTGTCTATGAGAGTCGGACAGAGATATATCATGTCTATGAGAGTCGGACAGAGATATATCATGTCTATGAGAGTCTGACAGAGATATATCCTGTCTATGAGAGTCGGACAGAGATATATCATGTCTATGAGAGTCTGACAGAGATATATCATGTCTATGAGAGTCTGACAGAGATATATCATGTCTATGAGTCGGACAGAGATATATCATGTCTATGAGAGTCGGACAGAGATATATCATGTCTATGAGAGTCGGACAGAGATATATCATGTCTATGAGAGTCGGACAGAGATATATCCTGTCTATGAGAGTCTGACAGAGATATATCATGTCTATGAGAGTCGGACAGATATATATCATGTCTATGAGAGTCGGACAGATATATATCATGTCTATGAGAGTCGTTAGAAATACATCATGTATATGAGAGTCGAACAGAGATACATTATGTCTTTGGGAGTCTAACAGAGATACATCATGACTGTGAGAGTCGGGCAAATATGCATCATGTCTGCAGTATTTTTCAATATATACAGCACATTATACAAGGGATCCTATGTCTATAACACGACTCTATCAATTGGTTCGCCCTATCTGCAATTTCTTTTCGCTGGTAATATTAATGTTATGACTGCTTTAAAACAAGAACTATAAGAGCTAACAGCAAAGTTAGACAAAGTTGCCTGCATGTACATAATGTAAATCAACACTGAAAAGAATAATATCTTGGTTAAAATCAGAGACATAGATGCGCATAGCAACATTGTCATGAATGTGTATAAACGTGAAGAAGTAAACACTTTCAATTACCTTAGAATACTTCATATGCAGTGATGAAAATTCCAAAAAAAATTAAACATAAGGCTGGAGAAGGATTTTCTTTCCACGTTAGACTATTATGGAAAAGTAGCATTATTGTTGAAGTGAGTATACGAATTAATAACTCACTAGTGATATCTACTATACTGTATGGTTTTGAGTGTTGAACGCTCAATGAGGACAGGAATAGATTGATACATGGCTTCGAATACCTACTACGGACATGGATAGATGGATACAGGCCTTCGAGTACCCAGTGCAAACATGGATAGATGGATAGAGACCTTCGAATATTCATTGCAGACTTGGATAGATGGATATATGATTTCAAACACCCACAAGCGTTACAGACAAAATTTCTGTATTTCCTATAGAAAACATAAGACAAATGTATACGTAAGAAATGAAATAGAGTATCTCTCAGGTTCACACGAATCATTAATTTCAATAGTAAAACGACAAATATTTGCATAGTGTTTTACATGTATGCAGACATGATTTCTTATCAAAAAACAATCTTACAAGGAACAGTTTGGGGTGGAGGAAACGAAGAAGAAGAACAAGAATGGACAGACAACATGAAAGATTGGACAGGTCCGGATTATTTCACACACATCCATATCACTGATAAGAGATTTCTGGAGGATTCTGCGTGTTGACGCATCCAATGTAGCACCCCTACCTCGGCGACTGATAATGGGAGTATAGACAGATGAAAGGTCCACAGATATAGGCATAGCAAGTGCCCTTCAGTTGGAGTAATGTGAGACTGCTGTGGGTAGTTTTTTCATGATTATGAGAATATATTTATACTCTCTTTGATAGTTGTTCTAAAAAGAACGTCTGCTTTATCAATGTAAGGTGGTCGTAAACAATTTGTGCTTCCTATCTTTCTTTTGCTAAATGGTACCAGTTTTAATTGTTTTAATGGCAGTCTATTTTCATAACACTCGAAGTAAATGTCAATATGACAATCAATACAATGTAACTGCGTTTCATTTCCATATGTCCGTTGGATACGTTTGTTAGTTGTGATAATTTTTCCATTCGTCGTCTTTTGATGTTTTTGTTAAAGACCTTTTGATAAAGACCTTGTGGTTGAAACGTTGAATATGATTTGTGTATTGGAATGTGTATGTTTTCTTGTGTGCGCATCATTACCCACTAGTTTTAGTTATAGTCTGTGGTGTCTGATTGAAGCGATTATATAAACCTGTCTTTTACGTAAGTCTAAGTAAATGTCGAGTACAAGGCCACCATTTTTGTGTTTTTGTTTTGTTTTTGTTAATTGAAATGTTCCTATTACTATTGATAATGGTGCTTGAGAAGAAGTGACACATTTCGAATATTTAGGAGCTAACATAAACAGTGCAGGAGACTGAGCAGTCGAGATCAGGAGGAGAACAGCAATAGTCATGTCCACATTAAATCAACTGAAGAAAACTGTAGCACGATGCACACGCGGAAACTAAGGTATATTTGTTACGTGCATGTGTGTTCCCAGTATCGACCTACGGCTGCGAAACATTGACAACAGGTGAAACTACAGCCACGAGAATAGAGTCTTTCAAGGTGAAGTGATATAGAAGAATTCTGAGAATATCAATGACAGCAAGATAGACCAACCAAGACGCGCTAAGTAAAATCTACGTCCAAGAAAGCTGGATTTTAAACTCCATGTTAAGAAAGAAGTTAGGTTTTTTCGGCCATGAGAAGAGACATGATGGCATGGAAAGAGTGTTGTTGGAGGGAGCCATAGAAGGTAGTTGAGGCAGAGGTCGATCAAGACGTCGCTGGGCAAGAGATATTCAGGAATGCATGCACGTGTCGCTAGAGGAGGAGGGACAATGTGCTAGAGACCGCAGGGATTTCAGGAAGAATACGCTCTAAAAAACAATACGTCACATGACAATAAGAAAGCAAGTATTATGATGAGGTACATTCCTTTGAGGTACAGTACTAATGTTAATCCAATTGTGCAATATCATAGCTATGCCTCTATCTAAAACTATGTATAAGGAGGGGAGGGGGCAGAGTTTTTCCTATCTCTATTTTCTTTTTTAATTGAAATCTTTCTATTTATATTTTCTGTAATTATCTTATATTATTTACTTTTTATCTTATATACCATAATATGTGCGATGCACGTTTTTGAATATTACAATTGAAAGATGATGAAAATATTTGGTAGAAAAGTTATTTCACTAACTCTTCATCAATTAACTGTATAGTATAACTTCTGTGGTAAGGTGGTATCACTTTGCAACTCTTCTATAGTGGTTGTCTTCTTTAGTATGGTTTGTTGATGTTATGACACGTGGTTCATTTTCTTTCTTCTCTGTGTAGTGTTTCCAAACCTGGCCTTTCTGTTGATGTTATAAGTACTTCTTCTGATGTTCGTTGTGCGACTATGAAATAAAAGAAGCTGGTCCTGTCAGAAACATTAACTAAGCCTTAACTTCTAAAAGAAATGAAACTATATTACAGATAGATATCTATAATAACAACGTTCGTGAACATAAATTTCGTGAACATAAATTTCGTGAACATAAATTACGTGAGGACATTCTATGTTATGACATATAACACGTTCTTTATACTCAAAGGAAAGGAGGCAATTGATCCCCTGGCTATTGGCTGACCGTCTATTGTTTCTATTTTCAAATAAAGGGGTCTACCAGCTATATTGTTATTTTATTCTCTCCTACCATTCTCGTGCTTCGGTCAAGGCTAGTTGAATAATCACGCTACCTAACACCGTCAAAAACCCCGTCTCGTCAATACTTACTCTCAGTTATTTTCTTTGGACCCTATTTTATTCTTCTTTTCTTTTTAATAGTACTATCTGAGCAAAATAACGGTCAGCTGAATTTAGTATTATCCTTCGTCAAATTTTCTTGTCCGACTCCCACCAAGTCCGACAGTCTGTCACAAATAATGGGCAACATGATTCAGTTAATCCTATCGCCGTTACGTCCAAGGATCTTCTTATACTGTGAAAATATACCCGAAAACAGTAATGTAGAAAGGTATTTAGTTCAGCTGTAGACATGTACAGATATATATATATTTCTAAAGAATGGAGAAAGAAGACCTGGAAATACTATGCGTGAATGGTCATAATAAACAACAGACAGACACAGAAATTTAATATAAATTCATGCCAGATACAGAAGGAGTATTCAATGTTTCAATTTCCAAAATTAATTACTTCCCTTCAACAATTATCTCTCATGTAATCTTTTTCGTTGCTAAGGATTTTGTTGATGACCTGTTATTCCGCCATCTTCAGTTACTAAGCATATATTTTTTTTAAAAAGGAAACAGAAAACTGTAGCTATTTTTGGAAATCGGTTGTTTATGTCAATATATTTCGAAGTCACTAAACACGCATATCATAACCTAGAAATAAAGTCCCTTTCAGCTCGTGCTGTGTTCTAACCGTGCATTTAAATCTGTGTAGGTGTTGAGTTTGACCAGCGAGATAGAGAAAAAACAACATTATTAACGTTATACGGTATCAAACCTTGTTTACGCAATCATGAGCGTTAGCAAATGTCTGTTATATTTGTGTTTTTATCGTGTGTATGTGTGTTTTATTTTGTTTCGTTTTAGATCAACCTCAATGCTGAGTCAACGTCCTTAAAACAGTGTGATTACAATGTCAGTTAGTAAATTTGGCGAGAAATAAAAAAAACAGAGTTTAAACGTTGCATAAACCCACAAATATAATACTTAGCCTCATAAGTCCACAAGTTACCCCACAGTTGTTTTTTTCACTTTTACCCTCTCACCACTTGTCAACAACTGCCAATAATTCAGGGACCCCCCCCCCCCATCCGGACTTATTAGATTCCCGTATATTTAAGAAATTACAGATGTCCTGAATAGTCATAATATTTCTCGCCCAAACGTCCATGACACTAAACCTATCGTCGATCTGTGACGTCTAACAGGAAAAGCAGATAAAGGACAAAAGAGAAAGAAGAGAAAAAAGTATAGGGTAGAATACTGTAAGCTGGGCAGTCTTCTAAACTCCTGTGCATTTTCTGCAATTTCGAGGCATTATGGAAGAAAACTTGTTAATGCCATCACAGCAGTCCAGACCATGTGTTCGATAGTGATTAGAATAATAATAAGACCCATAATCAGCCAGTGTAGTAGGGGTGCCACACCGGATACATCAGCACAAAACTCTCTCCAAACAACTGTGTCCTGATCCATTCGAAGGAGTGTAGAAAATTCCATGATGTTATCATTATTGGTCGCATGGTTTGCGTCTGTGATTATCACCAATGGCCCACTAGACAAACCACTCATGCAGCAGAAAACCTGTAGATGACATGCCGTTATAATGAGGTTATTGTCTTATAGCAGCGTAATGGCACGACATCAATACACTTATGCTTTTCATGCTTTTATTTTATTGTTGCAGTGTGATTTATGCAATCTTCGCCCTCAAACAACTTGCAGAAAGAGCGACGGAACATAACTAAGATTTATAATTGGTTTCGTTGTCAAGAGAAAACTTTTGACAGAGTGGATAGAGTACAACTATGGATAGCATTACAGACATATGGAATTCCATAACATCTGATAAGCCTATGTCAGAGCATATACGCCAATAGTCAATGTGCAATAAGAACGAGCGCAGGCACATCCGATAATTTCAAATCCACTCGTGAGTGAGATAGGGATATGTACTATCCCCCCTATTGTTTATAACATACAAAGACCACATCTGCAAAGTAGCAAAGACAACGGAAGAAAACAATCTGAAGGATAACTTAAATGGATTGCTATTTGCAGACGACCAAGCACTAGTAGCATCATCAGAAGAGCAACTACAAAGACAAATAGGTTACATCAAACATGTCAAAACGTTAACATGAAGATAGGTATAGAAAAAAAAGAAACACCAATATATATATTGGAAACAACAGACTTAAACAAGTGACATAATTCACATATCTAGGAAGCAATATAGCAACAGACTGCAAGAGCAGTAAAGAGATACACAATAAATGTAATAAAGCCTACCAAGCCCTAGGGCAAATGACACCAGTCTTCAGAAACAAAAAAGTATATTTAAACATCAAACTATCAATATTTAAAACGATTATTATGCCAACGCTGTGCTACCAATGCCAAACATGGAAAACGACATCACAAGACAAACGTAAACTTGTGACAGCTGAAATGGCATGCTTACGCAGAATCCTAGGAATATCACTGAGAGACAGAGTGAGAAAGAGGACATTAGACAAAAAAACTGGCACCGCCCCAATATTGGAGTATATCAAGAACCAACAGATAAAATGGTTTGAACACATCAGCAGACTACCACCAGGCAGCATACCACAGCAAGCTATGCTACACAGAAACAGTGTAGGCAGACCTAGAGGCTGACCTTGAAAACGATGGAGCACCGAAATAAAATTCCAAAATATACTCAGCACACACGGGGGCCATCTCCCGTGAACTCTTCTACCTCTAAGGCTGAAAGGCAATAACGGGTTTAACGAATAGATAATGTTGTTTATGCTTTGTTATTTTTATATATGTATGTACTCACTGTGGTTGGGAGGGAGCCGGAGATGTACTGTGGAGCACTGGAGATGAGGAAACAGCAGCACATTTTTTTTCTCTTCGCTGAGGTCTATCATAAAGGAACAGTGACTCAGGACGTGACAATACTTTTGACATGAACATTTGGTTGCATACCTGAAGCAACAGAGAAGTTCGGTGTAACCAGTAGTTAATTTGTGAAGGGGAATGAGCACAGTGAACCCTATCTTGGCTGCAGTGGTTCGGAGCAGTGCATATGTTGAAACCTACCGTCGTGGTGGTGTGATAGTTATTCTCTGGCTCAAGACCGGGGTGGGACGAAAATCCACAGACTCCCCAGAAATATAATGCCAGTAAAAAGGTATTGGGTCAGAGGACTGTAACTCATGGTTCGCTGGATCAGCAAGCAACCATAAATCTCCAATCTGGGATTTTCTCTGACCTCCTCTCCTCATTCCACCCTAAAACTTTCCTTGCAAAATAATTTTTGAAAGCGAGTTGTGTCACGTTACATGTCCAAACCAAACAAGTTCACATCGTTTCACCACTGTCAAAAGTGGTTCTGGATAACCTGCACGTTTATGAACTTGGTGCCGGACATATATAGCTGTCTTGTGTTATATATATCTAATTCTTAACAAACGTCTGTAGTACTTGCTTTTAAAAGACTGAATCCTTAAAAAAAACCCAAAACAAACCACGGGATTACTATTGCGGACATCATGTCTGAACTACACTGTTACGAATTTAGACAACGATGAGTGCAGACACTGTACTTACTGTTTGATTCGTGACCCTTTCCATCGTAGTCATCGTTTTTCGTTTTTACATTTCTATTGATTGATAGCGAGTTTGTGACATAAACTACGATACATAGGAAGATGTTACACGAAAACGAGCTACACGCGGCTCTACAGTAAAAATAAAGTTAGGAATCTTGTGAAAATTAGAGAAATACAGTAGCTCAACAGCGAGAAAAAGGCACTGCAGATCAAATAGCATTTACAGTGATAATATTATTTCCGACTTATCCAAAGACTTTGGCGGCCAGCTTAAGACTTATAATAATAATATACACCCATAACCCGTCAGTGTCGTAGGGGTGTCACATTGAGACATGTGGTACGGAAAGATCTCCACACATCTCTAACATACACAAAACTGATGAGTTTGGAACTTCACACCCTGTCCAGTCTTCGATACTATCCTTCCATGTCTTCTTTTTTTTTGACATCGTCTTCTTCCACTTTCCACCGTAACCTGCAGAATATCTTTTGTCATCGAGGAATGTCTCATCACGTGCTCGTACAGGCGGAGTTTGCGATATTTCACGACTGATAACTCTGGTTCCTGTTGACCCACTATTGCAATGATTGAAGATTTATTAGTTATCTGCAAAAGCAGAGATGAATCTATAACTCTAATTGAATATCATATAGTAGGAATAGTTATCATCACGAGTTACGGACGAACAACAGCCTAGTGATTGCTAAAATATGTTGTTAGGAAACAGAATAGAGAAATGATGAGAGACCGAAAGCAAAATGGGACAGAACATGAAATAATTCTACCATCCTGCAAATTTGGCTCCACGCAGGAACCAAGTGACATCAAATGAACTGGAAGGTTGAGTTCGCGTGAGATAGAAAATTATGTTGTTTAAATGTTACAGTAGACCATGATTAAATTATGTTACGCCAGAAAAACCACACTTTACAGCTGTGATGTTAGATGATTGGATTGTTGGTTAAAAGCAAAATCACACTTTACAGCTGTAATGTTAGATGATTATATTAGTGGTTAAAATAAAATACCACTTATAGCTGTAATGTTAGATGATTGGATTGTCGGTTAAAAGGAAAACCACACTTTACATCTTCCACGTATTCTGCGATCAGTTATTAAACATCCAGTTCAATTTTGATCTTGTATAGATCGGTATGTTTTAGGTCATCTTGGGTTCCCTACAATTTGTTTTGCAGAGAAGTTCTTGTGGCCCTGATTGTCCTTCTTTGATTAACGAAGCGGGAACAATCCTGGAGTATTTTTTCTGATGTCTGTGTTGCTATTCCGTTGCCATGATCAGAAAGGGAGCAATGAATATCAATACTGACTCACCATGTAAATTGTGAGAGGCAAATATGAAGGCTTAAGAATGAGATCTGCTGCCTCATTCTTTTGATTGTGAAAGCCATGCTGAAATTGGTTGTGTAGCTAAATGCTTCATATAAACCATCAAACTATGTTTTTGGCTCTATGGACTACATCCTGGTAAAAGATGCGAGTTTAAGAATAAACGCAGAATATGGAATTCCACTTTACAACTCCATTTTTAAATGGTGGAATTATGTGAGAGAAATACTACTAGGCAGCAGCAGAAATGGATCTTTGGATTTCAAGTTAAAAATAAGATGTCACTTTCATGCCACAACAGTGAATAAATGAATTATTGGATGAGAAGTCATTTTGAAGCTTAATATGTCAGTCCAAAAGATACAAATATATCATCTTAGCTATAAACCATAACACAATGCCTTCCGTTCACCGGATTACATCCTACTAACCTGCACGAGTTTGAGAACGAACGCAGAGAAGAAGAAGGATGATAGGAAAATTCAACGTTACAGTTACATCATTGAATGATTGGTTTATCGGGTGCAGGTAAGACAATGTTACAGGTGTGAAATGGCTGCAGGAAATGAGGAAGAGATTTACGTTCATCTCTCATTCATCATTAGGGAAACACCCGCCTCTATCGGAATTAATGCAAGGTTGTGCAATATAAATATATTTTCAGAACAGGTTACACACAATAACAATCCTTTTTATCCACAGTTACCGATCAGGTCTGTCACAATTCATGACCTTCGTCCCAACAACAATGAACTCGCCTTTTTGGGCTAAGGTCGTATATGTGTAATGGAATTAATTCTATCACTTTTCACAACAATTTTAAGCCAGAATTTTAGCTTAAACACGACATTATGTTTTATAACGTGGGGGGGGGGGGGGGTCATGATTTCAGGACCAGTATCCGCAGGACTGGTCAATCATAAAGCCTGGATTTCTTTAAAATTCAATAGGAGAGTATTACAAAAGGAACAATATTAGTCCATGTATATACTTTCAATTAGTGGATTGTGAAATGAAATTACATTATTTCACACGGTCAATACTTGTTTCAGGATTTTTCATCTGGAATAACTGGGCTCATTAATCTATGTGTTAATTAGAGATCACAGCGTAGCCATGTGAGATTTTCCTGATACAACACTGTGACAAGATTAGCAATCCGACAGTGAGAACTCAAAGTGCTCATAGTAAAATCTCTTCTACCCCAGACGCTGAAAGGCAACAAAGGATTTAGCAATAGATAAAATATTTGTGTTCTTTGTTTCATGTACATTTAGCGCGCTCAATTAAATGACGTCATGTGCAGATCTTGCCGAATTTCAAAATGGCAAATAGTTGTTGTGCGTGGAGATTAAAGATTGCAACGATTTAATGCAATTACCCAATGGCAGGACGAAAGCTCAATGCAAATCATATTGGATCGTCGTTTGACTATATCAAGCAAGTGTGTAGTTTAAATTCACAGTTGGCTGACAGCATCATTGACAGCAACCACGACAACAGGAGCAGTCACCGGAGTGACGGAGTACGTGCTCTGTGGTCGAAAGCTGTTTCGTTAGCATTAGGCTCAGGTTTTCATTGAAAAACACTGACAGTGACACTAATCGTATACACGTTTGGTAGGCTAACGGAACTGCAAGTAGAGCATATATGGAAATTTCCCAAGTGCCGTGACGCTTGTTTCTAAACAAGAAACAAGAAATATATTTTCAGGAAACAAGAAACAAGAAATATATTTTCAGGAAACAAGAAACATATATTCAGTTGCGTTGCTATAACTCATGATGCATAGTGTATTGAAAATAATACTAAAATAGCATCAATGCATCGCCATAATTCTACAATACAGATATCTCATTAATTTATCTTCATAATATAGTTTTAAAATACAGATATTTATCTAGTTATATCCATAATCATCATCATCAAGTGCCGTCTCCGCAACGAAGAATGGCTGCAACAGATCTCCAACATCCCCTGTCTCTTGTCTTGTTGGTGCACTCTTCTATTCTGTAATTTAAGCTGTCTATCTTGTGATGTTACTCTCCTACTTGTATCTCTAACTACCTCGTGCTGGATTCCCTTTGATTTTGCCCTCAATTAAGGTCCTCAATTATTTTCATGTCTTTTAATGTGTCCGAAATATTTTATTTGACTGATCTTTATTTCTCCGTGTAGTTCTTTCTTAATATTAAGTGTTTTTAGCACCACTTTATTTATTTTCTTCTCTTTCCGTGATTTTTCACTCAAAGGCATCAATTCTGTCTTCAAATTTCTTTATTTAGTGTCCATGTTTCTGAGCCATACATTAATATATAATAGATGTAGCATATTATAATTCTCCTTTTCAACTTGTTTGTCATTTGTTTAGATATTAATATTTTCCTCATGGTATTGAAAGTACATTTAGCCATTCCTATTCTCCTTTTAACTTCTGTTTCACATCTGCCATCATTTGTGACTATGTGTCCAAGATATTGATACTGTTTTACTAGTTGTAGTTTCTCTATGTTTATGTTTAGCTCTTATTCTTTTGTGTCTTTGCTGATTATCATGGTTTTTTGTATATTCATTTTTGCATATTTATATCCAGTCCATATTCATTTTTGTATATTTATATCCAGTCCATATTCATTTTTGTATATTTAAGTCCATGTTCATTTTTGAATACAAATTCTGATATTGCTTCAATTTATCACCATATATTACTTTTTAAGAAACCAGTCATTTCATCAGTTTATCTCCATCAGATACTTCTAAAATACAGACATATCAATTTATCTCTAGCAGACACGTATAAAATACTGACATGTCATAATTCTTATACAACATATTAATAGTTTTAAAAAAATAACTCTCCAGCATAGCAAAATAAAGTATACCGTATAAATTATTTCCTATGTTGTGATTTTTTTTAAATTTACCCTTCAACGGTAACCTTACTGTGGCCCATTCAGACAAGTATGAGACCCACAACTCTACATTTTCCTGTGTCACCCCCCCCCCTGGAGATAAAGTGTGAACCAACTCGAGATGGCTACTAGTCCAGTTTTGAATCCCTTATCTGAAACAGCTAATTTAAGATGCAACCAAACTTACACGATCTTAGTTCTGCATATATTTCAAACGTCCCACTTCATGTCTCATGTCATATTTCATCCACCCCACTTGTACCATACCTATTTCACCGTCCCATTTGTAGCATATCCTATTTCAACTACCCCACTTGTATCATACCCTATTTCACCGTCCCACTTGTATCATATTCTATTACAAGCGTCCCACTTGCATCATATCCTATTTCGTGCCATATCTTTTCCGTCGAAATCGTGATATATTACACCCGTCCCGTTCATGACATGCGCACTCTAAAGCAGAAATCGATAACTCTCCACAGTAATAATTGCAGGACTTTGATCAATGATCAGATAAAACCAAATGATGAAGTCGATACTGTAATGCATCTTTTTTATATTCGATCGATTTAAAAGATTTGTCTTCATGGCAGGCATAGTCAACATTTGTTTCTAATGTTCTCGTCTGCGGTTTTAGTTGAAGTGTGTTGAAAATAATATGGAGATAGGGTATTTGAAAACTCAACTGTTCCATAAGATGGGCGATGGTTCAGGTTCAAGTCACGTGATGTAATGTTTCATTTCTTCTTCTTCTTCTTCTTCTGGAGCAGATCAAATAAGCATGGATACACAGATATAACCAAGATACGACATGTTGTATTTGTGATCACTCAACTACAAGGAATGAACCTAAACAACACGCAAGAATTGAAAGATCTGGCAACACAAAGACAGAAATGGAAAGCTATGGTTTCTGCTCTATGCTCTGCCTATGGCCCTAGAGGAACATAACATAACATAACATAACTGCAAGGAGCTGGACTTGAAATGTGACCAGAGAAGAGTTGAATATTATTATGATCGGCAAAGAATCTATGTTAATCAACAGGGAACTGAACCTGTCAGTCATCGTTTAATTGTTAATATACTCAGGGGAAGAATGAAGCACCTAAGCATGCTCAGCACGAACGAAATAGAGACTTCGGGAGATAGTTCTTTCCGAATCCTATAATGAGTGATAATAACATTTACCTTGATCTCTGTACAATTTTTATTTAGTCTAATCGCGAGAGTAAATCAAAATAACTCAAGCCAAATTTGGCCTTGCGACCAAACATAAGTTGTCCATCTCTGGTCTACTATATCGAAGTTCGCTTACTACCATCGGTGAAGAAATTAGTATAATGTAAACTCCAACTGTATAGAAACCGTTAAATCTGTTCAGTGACATACACCACATTCCATCGGAAAACTAGATTATGATGATCATGGGTGATGATGATGGATGATAATCTTAAAACATAGATGGAGTTTAAGTTTGACAATCGTGTTTCCTATGCCAGGTTGTGGGGTTCTAAGGTCAGTTACAGATTGGTGTTTCCTATGCCAGGTTGTGGGGTTCTAAGGTCAGTTACAGATTGGTGTTTCCTATGCCAGGTTGTGGGGTTCTAAGGTCAGTTACAGATTGGTGTTTCCTATGCCAGGTTGTGGGGTCATACGGTCAGTTACATATTGGTGTTTCCTATGCCAGGTTGTGGGGGTTCTAAGGTCAGTTACAGATTGGTGTTTCCTATGCCAGGTTGTGGGGTCCTACGGTCAGTTACAGATTGGTGTTTCCTATGACAAGTTGTGGGGTTCTACGGTCAGTTACAGATTGGTGTTTCCTATGTCAGGTTGTTGGCTTCTATGGTCAGTTACATACTTGTGTTTCACTAGCATTCATGTTTGATGGGAGGTAATCCAGAATTATTTGCAAATCAGAAATGACTTGTTTACTTTGTGTGGTTGCAGTATGCAATTGCTCGAATCTGACAATCCTCTACTCTGTAGAGAACTTTTCACGACTTTCTTACAATCTAGAGCAGTAGAGCGCAAAATCCGGCCCGCCAGGATATTTTTTTCTGGGCGGCCAGGATGATATTAAAATACTATATGCTCTGGCCCCTTCAGAAAACACAACATGGAGATCCAAATGGCGAATGAAAAATATATCCCCACTTTCATACTACACGAACATCTTTCAGTTCGGTCCGCCGAACTCAAAAGGTTGCCCAGATGTGATCTAGGAGCATACTTCAACAGATTGAACTTCTCCCAGCAACCCAAACATGGATCTTCAGCAGTTTTGATCGCAGCGAAAATCACAGAGTGAGATAGCCAACTATTGCACACAACTGCCTTAGTTACCCGCTATAACATTCATGTCAGGTCATACTGTTCATTTTTTCTCTTTTCCTGCCCCAAAAACTAACATTTTATGAAGGAAAATAGCATGGAAATGTTTTAATAAAGTTCCCATCAGCTTTATTATCCAATTCTGTTCTGTAAACTTTCAATATAATACAACCTAACTTCGCCTTTCCACTTAGTTCTTGTATTTTCCCTGACAGAATGATAAGCGTGATTTATATTTATGATAAATGTTGCACTTTAAGTGTTGTTGTGTTGATTTCACGCTTCAATGACTTTGTACTGTCCTGGTAAAGCTGACGTCATTGAACGCCCAGATATTGTGAAGTCGATTATTGCGTATAATCAATCGTGGCGGATGGACCGATATCAATCATTCGGACCCTACCTCCTGCGGTGATTTCTGTGGTCTGTTTCTTTACAGATGTTTTGTGTTTTATTGATTTTTAGACTTTATGAATTATTGGGTTATTTCACTCTAGTCCGTATTTATTGCTATGATTGATTTTGTAATAACTTGTATTTTAACAATATCACTATATCTCTTTCTGCCTGAGGGTCTAGTGTGAAAGTGTTTATGTAGATGAATGGTGAAGGTAAGCAAATGTTATGAACTAGCATCATAGCACACGGTTGTCCATAAATGTTCGGATGTCTAGTCAGTGATTGATCAGAAATCGTCTGACTATCGTCGCCTACCGCATTTACTCAGTAACTATAACGCCATTACTCGACCTTTTCACAACATTAGGCCTAGTAACATACTTCATTACGGCTGGATGAACAATGGGAATAATTTGTATTATAATTGACGAATATCAAGAGGTGTCGTAGAAACCCGGACCTGCTTGTTTTAGGCCGAGTGACTAAACACTACAACACTCGGCTCCTAAAAAAACGCAAGAGTGTGAATGTGTGTTATTTCTGCCACTTACTGCATGTTATAACTGAACAGTGCTTATATCTGTGCTTTCCGAGTTAACAGCAGTAATACATTGACTAACCTTTCATATAGGTGAGATTTTAAGCGAAATATGGGTCACTATTTGTTGCATTATGGCGGATTGCCGCAGTCATGACTCGCACATTCGTTACAGGTACATGTGTCAATGAGTGGCGTCTTATCAGATATGGATAGGTGGAAGAAGACGAAGTGGACAGAAGAAAACATGGCTGGATAATATCACGGTCTGGATAGTGTGTGGAGTTACCAAACTTGTCAGGATGGTAGAGGACAGTGTGTTAAGTTGCCAAACTCATCAGGATGGTAGAGGATAGACATACGTGGATATCATTCTGCACCAAATTTCTCAATGTGACACCCCTAGGACCATGACGGATTATGAATGTTATTATTATTATTATTATTATATCAAATCAGTGCCGCTACTTTAACAACTGAAGTGTTTTGTCTCAATAATTCACACCCATCTAAAGTGTCATGACCACTGAGTAAAGGTTTAAACGTGGTATTATCTTTGTATTATATTGGGCAACACGCGATCCAATAGCTTAGAACACCAGCTTCACAACGTTGACGGTATATGCTCATATAATAATAAGGAATGGTTTTGTTCTCCTTCCAATGCAACATTTAAAATATATTATGTAAATATGAGGACATTGCTATGACAAATCAATCTTTTCAAAGCCCATAAAATCTTCTCAACATGAAAAATGTAAAGAGTTGTAACCATTGAGTGATATTTTGTTACGTATGTGTGTGTATAAAATCGTGTGTAGATTGCAATATACGTGCTTATGTGTATACATATGTATTGTGTGTAACATAATATGTGTATGTATTGTTCTTCGTCGATCACAAGTGATGATGACCATTTGTTACATCCAATTCTGAAACGTCAATTAGAGTTATGTCCTTGATTATGAGTTCGTAGATGGCTAATGAGCCCTATTTGAGCTGTAAATGTCCTTGGACAGTTCTGACATGGAATGACCACTGTAGGCGGATCTTGGTCTATCCGTCACTTTCTAGCTGCTCTCCGTTGTTGAGCTGCTGCATTTCTTTTCTTTTCACAAGATGATGCACTATTTTTTAATTTTAGAACGTCATGTAGATCTATTTTATACAAGTTCTTCCCATGTATCTTGGTCTATTTCAGAGGCTCTCAGTGGGTTCTTTAACGAGTCCTTGTAGCGCTTCTTTTGGCCACCTTGAGATCGTGTACCCTTCTCCAGCTCACCATAGAGAAGTATCTTTGGTATACGTATGTACGAGCGTATTACACTATCCATGACCAAAAAGTGTAATTGTTACCAGAAATAGCTGAGGTTTTCAGATACACTATTTACCAAGATCTCCATGATAACTCTGCACGTTGACCTGCACACAGCATCATTCAACTTGGCTGATATGGAAGATATTTTGTCGCTTTGCGTAGACTATGTTTCTCCAGCCAATCAAATCACTTATGTCGAAATAAGTGAGGCTGCTGGATATCATTGTGCAATCTATCCTAGCGAAGAAGTTGTTTTATGTGTCAATTGGTTCACAGCAGGAAATTCCTACACTGTTTAATACCATTCGTTATTTCTGTGACTTGTGCTAAGTCCATGTGTAAAATAAGAGATTACTTGACACCGGTGTCATTACACAGCACATACATAACACATGTGTGTATCTATGACCCGTGAATATGGCTCGTGAACATCCTCTCTTAAATTAAAGGTAGTACTTCTAAACTGAATGTTTGTTGTGATTAGCAGACACCAGCGGAACTAACAATTATGCTACACAGCTATGACACATTTAACAAAGTCCCGTTCCTGACATTTCAGGCAATCTGTCTTTTTAATATGTCTTGAACCCTCACAACATAAGTGAGCACGAATTGGCATAGTATTTCATTTTACACATCGAAAAATGTTTATAGTTATCTTATTGGAAAAACACTATCTAGATATGGATTTCTCCAACATCTAATCAACTTATGTAGAAGTAGTTACACGTGCAATCAATGTACAGTTATAACCAGTGCTGGGTAAATTTCAGATACATTCCACATACACTGCGATGTGCGACAAAGATGTGTTCTATCTCCCTTGTTATTCATCACATATATCGATTGTATATGTAAAATTGTCGACACCATTGATGAAGTTAACCTAAACAATCACTGTTGCAAGCTTCCTTTTGCAGACGATCCAGCAATTATATCAACAACACAAGAACAACTACAACAACACAAGAACAACTACAACAACACAAGAACAACTACAACAACACAAGAACAACTACAACAACACAAGAACAACTACAACAACACATAAATAGACTCCTCACAACATGTATGGATTTTAACATGAAGATACATAGAAAAAAAACTGAGTTAATGTCAATAGCAAACACAGAAATAAACATCACTATTCTAATCGATGATCAACAACCGGTGAAAGAATTCACTTATTTTGGAAGCATCATATTATCGAATGGAAAAAAAAACACCAAAGAAATCCAACATAGATGTAACATAGCATACCGGATCTTGAGGCAGATGTCTACCACTTTAAAATGCAAATATGTGAACATGAACACAAAAACAGAAATATATAAAGCTATCATCTTACGATCACTATGCTACCAATGTGGACACTAACAACAGACTACATAAGTTAATTTGTTACAACAGAAAATTTGTTACAACAGAAAACTTATTGCAACAGAACTGACTTGTCTACGTAGAATTCGCTGAATAACAATAAGAGACAGAATAAGAAACGAAAATATCAGAAGACTAACAAACACCATGCCAATCCTGGGTTACGTCAGAAAACAACAGATTAAGTGGTTTTCGCATGCTTCCAGATTACCATCAGACTCTATTGTCTTTCCCCAGGTGGTTTATTATCCACTCTTGCTGTTAAACGTAGGGGTTATTGGAGCTCGAGCTTGTGTTCCAATGCCAGATGTGGGTCCTCGACTGTGCTATGACCGTGTTTGTTCAGGATGCCCCTAACGTTTTCTATCCATATTTTTCCTGGTCTTCCTCTGGACAGTGCCCCTCAAAAATATTACATACAGACAAAATGGATTCAAAGCCAGGGTAGACCTTGCAATCGATGGATTACAGAAATAAACGAGTCAACGAAAACAAACATATATGAAGCCCACAAGCAAGAACTCTGCAAGGTATAAAGAGGTATAAAGCGAAAAGAAAGAAAGAAAGATAAATGGACGAGACTTCAACACCGCCTCCACCTCCCCCCCCCCATATAGGAAGCCGTAACATGACATTTACTATTATGAAATGAGCCAAACAAGCAGATAAACATCACACAATCATTTTTAATATTTTGTCAATGTAAAAATGAAAGGAGGAAATTCCAGCTTTTTAGATAACACCCCGTTCCTTCCTTACTGAAGACCTCTTTATGTTTTTAGTGCTGAGGAGACCTTTTTATGTCCTTAATGCTGAAACTGTTCTGACATTGTATCCCTGTAACCAAATCTATACTCAGCTTTGTGTGCTAAATTCAGAGCTTTCGACTGTTATAACAAACCTTCACACATCTTTGTATGCAGACATTCAGAGATTTTGACTGTTATAGCAGACGTTCTAAAAGGCTTAGAGAATTGATTTCATTATACTCTTGTTTCCAATTATGTATTCCTTTCCACCATCAACTCCTGCCTCTAGTACCCCTCATAGCACGCAACTTCGTAGCTTCAGGCGATAATTCCAAATTATTTCAGAAATAACATTCACTTTGCAAATAAGACATCACATCTGTAGCATCAAATCGCAGGAACTGGAGAACTCTGTGTTCCATATTCCTCGCTTAAGGAACATAGATAGATAGACAGATAGATAGATAGATAGAACAAGAAACGGTGTACAGGCTGTGAACCCGCGACCTATAGAGCAGAAGACAATCGACTTAACCACTACGACAGGCTATTGATAGGATCCTGTTTCTTCATTGGCGTTCACGTGATGATAGTGATTCGTAGTATCCTCCACAAAATCTCCCCCTTCCGTTCCCATCCGTTCCCATCCTTCCGTTCCCGCCTTCGCCATTTCATTTACGGTTATCAACTGCGTAATCAATCCATTTACCAATTAACATATAAAATCAGACATGGTTTATAAAATCTCTCCTGTACCTGGTTCCGCTATGTTTGCCAATATCGATTTTAAAACGGTAATGGTTTCTACGCATAGAAACGGAATTCATGGATGGCGTGTTCTGTAGTGTTAAACGCCTTCTATCGCGGACAAGAATTGGGTTTGTGTATGCTTGGAATCACTACCAGTTTCTGTGGGTGTTACTATGTTTTTGTCATTGTTATTGGATATATGATACTGTTAAATTTACATTTTATAACTATATAAAAGGATCAATGGCTGTCATAAAATATTTAGTAAAGTCTCAAAAACAAAATGGGGAAACAAGATGAAGAATGTTTGTTGCTTGTCGATTACAAGTGATGACGGCTATTTGTTACGTCCACAATTAAAATCCAATCATTTATATCATCAGTTCGTAGATGGTTAATAAGACATTTTTCTGGCAGCAAATGTCCTTAGGCAGTTCGGGCATAAGATGGCTTCCGTGAGGGATGTTAGCGACATGAACAGGCTCCTGTAGAGACTTGGGTACAGAAAATAACCATGACCTGAAATTCTGATTTTAAATTATTTTTATGTATTTGTTTGTTAGTCATGGTTTTTTTTTGGCATGTGACTCCAAGTATATAAATAGGGACCAACGAAAATTACGACAGTAATCAGAAACGTCATGAATGAAGGTTTGTTTACTTCTGTATAGATGTCTTTACCGCTGATGGTCTCTGTTGGCGATTAGCTTAACAGGGATTCTACTTGGCCATGCAACCACATACTCAGTTACTTCAGAAGATGGGGACAGTATGCACGCTTACAGTTCCCGTAACTCTCCATTTACACACATGCATTAATCTTGCAATTATATTCTCTTTTTAAGCACAATTTCTCTAAACTCAGAAATATCACTTTCTTATTAGTAATTTATAATCGGACCTCGGTACAGTTCAGACATTTATTTAAGAGTTGAACTCTGCTAGAAAATGGTGAAATGTATGTCTGCTAACAATTCCTGTAGTCTGTTGATGGTATAACTCTGCTAGAAAATGGTGAAATGCATGTATGCTAACAATTCCTGTAGTCTTTTGATGGTATAACTCTGCTAGAAAATGGTGAAATGCATGTATGCTAACAATTCCTGTAGTCTTTTGATGGTATAACTTCCTCCTCCTGCCTCTCGTTGTTGCATCTGCTATGTCGTTGCCACTAATTGCAAAGTCAGTAGAAACCAATTGCAGTACCACTGTAGTTTTCTATGCCATTTCGGAAATGCCTTTAGATGCCTAGAATACATATCTCACGTCGAAGACGAATGTTTCGGATCATTGGTACATATAACCGGCAACACAAATAGTTTCTATTCTTTGGACTAAATCGTGCCGAAAAACTAGCAAAACTATTTTGTTGCTACAAGAGAGATCATGCGTGACTTTAAGAATAAACTCTGAAGAAGACAGTTCTCTTATTTGGTGTGTTGGATGGCATGTAACACTGATTTTGAATCACTGAAGTATGCACTTTCTGGGATATAAACTTTCTGATAGAAGATTGCTTATCAGATATCAGAAAAACATTAGTAATGGTCATATTAAAAATGAAAGATTACAAATATATAACAAGGGACAAACAGTAAAACAAATTTACAAATATTAAGAATCTACACTTTTATAGTGGCAGCATATGGTTGGTTATCAGACTTGGGCAATGACATCAGCAGCGGAAAAGAAAATTCAGCATTGGAAGTGAAATATTATAGAACGGTCCGAAGAATATCATGGACAGACAGACAATCCAACACAGAACGGCAGCAAAGACCTGAACATAAAAGTAGATTGTCTCCTCAAAACTAGCAACAGAAAAAAACAACATTAATCTAAAATATTTTGGACACCTGAAAAGATGCAATGGTTTACAAATATTAATCATGGAGGGAAACATTCTAGAAAAGAGAACAAGAGGCAGACCAAGACTACGATGGATATATGATATTGAAGATCTTCTGAACACGACACTGGATGAAGTTGGATAGCGTGCATAGAAACGAGAAGCTTACAGAATAACAGCGAGAACAACGTATGCAAAGGACACATCACATAGATATGAACTCTCGATTGCAGAATATTTGTAAAGCTGTGAGTATGACATTTCTAACAAGGCACAAGTGAAATTATTAAAATGTGTGTACTGATTCTTGAATATGTTGCCCGCCGATTTCTCTCTACAATCTTACCGAGGTATTCCAAATTTCTGGAATCTCTTAATAAAAACCTTGCCCACAAAAGTATTCTCGCCCAAAAGACGCATTCATAAGGTATACAAAATTTCTCCCTTATCCATTATCATCTTTCCAGATGGGATCTCCGTAGCGTAGATGTTAAATTATTTAATTTTCTCTATCTTTTCACTTTACCCCTTTATGCCGTATAGCGACATGGGTAGCGATAGTTCTCTGGAGCCAGCATTTTGTGTTATTCATATGTGTTTGTTTTCGTTGATTCTTTTATTTGTGTGATTTTGCACGCTCTCCCCATGGCTTTGTATCCATCGTGTCTGTATAGAAATGCTTCTTGAGGGACAATATCTGATTGTAGTCTGGAAGTATGTGAAAATCACTTCATGTGTTGTCTTCTGATGTAATCCAGGATTAGCATTTTATTTGTTAGTCTTCTGAAGTTTTTATTTCTGACTACGTCTCTTATTGTTACTCCGAGAAGTCATTTGTCCTTTGTTCAAAAGATCACGGTTCAAAATTGGGCCGTGACGTTTTGTTCACAAGTGCATCTATTAGGAGATCCGTGAGAATTATCACTTGAAGTAACAGAGTTACGTGCTGTGAGTGATACTAAAGACAATCAGCGTGCTGCTCTAGCGAGAATAATTGAATAAATAAGAGAAAATTTGAGCATAATGCACCTATTGTTTACACCAATTTAACGTTTCATCTGTTCTGACACTCGTACTCTTGAAACTAGAGTTGGCATCATCTCCTATATCCTTAATCACTTGATGCTCATATAAAGAACACACGATATATCTTCTATACATAAACATTGATCCATTCCGTTCCTTTGAGCTTAATCGATCAGAATGTTCATTACCGTGTACACCCAAAGAAGAATAGGACAGTAATCTACGTAAATTCTTGCAAGTATAAAGTTTCAATCCACTCTATTTCTGCCTTATTCCGCTGCATTCTGTAGATTACAAATCAGAAAAGGTGTAAACAAAAAGCCCCATCAGTTAAATGTTTACAAAAGCACGCATTTTTCTCTTCATTTCCGATGTATTTGTCCAGCTTTCATAGCCTTCCGTACAAAAGAATATGTTTTGTAGCGATGGCCGTTTGAAATCCAGTATCGATTCTTTGTTAGGTCTTTCATCGCTTCTCATATAAAACCATAAATATTTAGAGTTATTTACTTCTTCCACTGAATACGGATGTTTCGGGATATTGGCGCAAATAAAGCGGTTACACAGCGCATTTCCATTCTCTGGACTACATCCTGCTGGAAATGTAGTAGGACCATTGTTCTGCTACAAGAGAGGGAATTTGAGAATTAACGTTGAAGAAGAAGACTTACTTCTGATACAGTATGTGCCCCTATCACTCACATATTGACATGATATTAACTAATTAAGCTAATTAGTCTTTGAAGTGGTGTGGTACAGGGCACGCAAGGTACTGGGTTCGAATCCGGTCACAAACAATTGTACATCGGGACCGTTCAGAAAGCAATGGCAAACTACTCAATGTGTTTATATTGTCTATATATTGTCTTATATATATAGCCAAAGATTGCTGGGTTGATTTCTACATCCTGAATAATATGCTACCATTATTTTAAATTAAATTATTTTATATAAAAACACACAACATATATGCACGATGCATAACTTTAAATGTAAGAGGATTAACGTTAATGTACTCGGGTTTCCCCACGTGCACTCATTCCGTCTCAACGATATGGGACACAACGTCCGATAGTATCAACCATAGCAAGTACTCTATTACTTCAGTGAAAATCCACAGAGATCTCGGAAAAAGTCACTATATAAACAAAACATAAAAAGCCGAATTCGAATACGCGATCTTTTGAACACATGACAAACGGTTTCATCATCATCATTACGTGCCGCTCAGCAACGAAGGTTAAAAACCTCGGTTCATCTGACATTTTCTCCACATAGTACATGGTCTACACAAATGGATTGTGTGTTGCTGGTTTAAGGTTCTGTTCGTTGATCAATGTTTCTTATTGATGAGCCAGTCTACAGTTCGAGCAATACCCGCAAACGGGTTGCGGCGTTACGGTTGGCTCATCCTTGTTATATGATCTTCGGTTTTGCTACCTGTCACATTTCTCAATACACGGCCTAAAATGCTACTTGTGTTGAGGTTGTGTCTTCAATCCATCTTCCGTCATACCTCATTGGGACTTCTGCCACCCCGACCTCCACCGACCACGACAGTTACATCCCTTGACACGATTAGCCACCTACGACTACCCGAAACCATCCGTTGCGTCACACTATACACTTCACATGCTTTAGTTGCAGTTTCGGTTTTGCTTCCTTCCGTAATGGCCCCAGATTGCTGTCCCGATTCTCTGCTTGCAATGATGCTCCCTTCTTCGGCACCGCTTCCCACGCTCTCCCGTCCACTCATCCTTTGTTTTTCTGTATCAGTGTCTTAATCATCTACACAGTGATACCTTCCTACGGCGTGCTTTTCTGCGACTGTCCCCTCCGTTTCAGTATTAATCCGTTCTGCGTCCCATTACCGTATGTACACCTCTTGTGACTTGTCTGCGACATTTCGGAACCAACCCCAGTCAGCCACTTTGAATCCTTTCTATTACTCTCTTCTTTCTCCCTCCTTCTCTCCATCCAATTTCTCTGATATTTACCAATATATGATTCTTATTCGAGTCACACTTGCTGATTGTCTTATTCGCGTCACACTTGCTGATTGTCTTATTCGAGTCATGCTTGCTGATTGTTTTATCGTGATGCCTGCACCTTTCGGCTTTATCTATTCAAACCCCTTCCACTGTGTCAATTTCACCCAGGCCCGTAGATCAGGGAGGGATCTAGGATACTTTCCCAATCCCATTGCAAATCTGGCACATGCTTTTTAGTACAAGTAACTTTACCAGCAGGACGATATATAAAAATGTCGTCCCTTTAACGATTTTCCTCAAAAATTCTCCCTTATTTCGGTCAAATAACAACTATTTTATTATATCCACGGAGCTGCTTTGACCATGCTCTTGTCTGACTCCTCACACCCCTGTTTTACGTATGATAGATGCTTATGGCTTTGCGCTGGACAGTAGGGTTTTGTTCCCTATCACAACCTACTTTCTTTGTCCATATTTAGTTATTCCTTGCAATAACTTCACATTCCTTATCCACTACAGACATGAGCATATCACCAGCTAAGTTCATTTTTATTAGACTTCATCCTATTTCATCATTCTATCTTTACCACCTGACCCACTTGAAACGTAGGCCCTGTCCATTTATGGGCTATTCTTTGTCTACTTTCGACCTTGAGTATTGCGTGTTTTTGCAAATTTGCTTACAGTATCTCAGTTGGACAAGCCAGATCGAGCTAAGTTACCCATTTTTACTAGTTAATTGTTATTACTAATATTTAGCTTTGCTAACCTGCCTATATCATCACTTTATTTTCTTTTATTATTTGCTCCCATGACACGCCTCTCCACTATTCAATATTTTCGTCCAATTGTTTGATTATATCTGCTCTATGACTCTTCATTTCTCTCTTCTGTTCTTGCCGTATGTGTATCCTTCCCCTGTCTCATCTGATCCCTCGTACCATCTTCATTTGCTCTCTTACATTATTGTTTTTGTTTATAATATTCATTGACTGTTGCTTTTTTGTATTCTGATAAAGAAATTTCATTCGAAACGTCGTTTGTGACTGTGTCTCGTTGCTAGGTTGTTTTATTGACTTATTTTGGTGACAGGCATACCTATTTCTGTTCATTTTGATACGAAACCACGAAAAAGAAAATCCAGGTTGGCATTGTGTAGGTAAACAAAACAAAAAAGGTAACTGGTAACTCCATCCAATAGTTGCTGCAGCTTAGTACATAAGAGTTATCTTCATCCCATACGGCAGGTTGCTGCCATGGGACCTACTTACCTACCATATTTTGTGTTGACATCCAATTAATATCAAAGGAAAAGTCAAATAATCGCACCTTCTTGCGTATGTATCCTAATGAGTTCACGGGATTTCATTGTTTCACTGATAAACTCAAATGTATTATACATATAATGTACAGTACTTATGTTTAGTTTCCGAACCAACAGAATCAATGTTGCCACTCTAGTTAGGAATTTTAGTTTAATTACGGTTTCACAAATAGAGATTAGCAAAATTTATTGCATTGTCAATCAATCTACGAACAACTCACTGGAACACATACCTTGCATGAAAGCGATGTTAGGTGATAGTATTCTCCGCTCATTGGTTCATTATTTCACCTAATGAAGCGAATTAAACCGAGACCGACGTGAGATTATATAAGGCCTGTGGGTTAATCCATGATAGCATCAAAACTGCAGACTGATTAAATTCATGCATCTGTTTTTGTTAATGGGCACCATTCAATAACCAACCAATGAATAAAACGGATACGTCGGATCAATATGCCTAAGTAGAAACACGTTTCATGAGTTGACGCATATATTTTATTTAATCTAAATACGAGAATGATTAAATAATAATTTCTATATATCCATGCTGTACTATTTTCGTCATACATAATAGAGTTGTACTCAACCGTTTTTAAAGACAGCGGCCTCTTTTTTGACAAATCCTCTTTAGTGACATCCCCCTCTCTCATCTCCCCCCTCTCGATTGGTTCCAGAATAAGTGTTCATTGACTATACAAATCACCAATGTTCTAAAAGCTATATTGATATAATTCTTATTGTTTAATTTGCAAGTGACTACCTTCCTTTACATCTATCTTCCCCCACCGCCCCCTGAAGGATCCTCATCCTCAGACCCATAACCCATCAGGGTCGAAGGTGTACTACTCTTAATACATCAATATACAAATCCCGCAATGGCTCTCCATGTTCTCAGTATACAGAATTATGTGGGTAAAAATATTGCACTGGTTGTGCCATTCTCCTCTTTATGTTTTCTTGTTAGAGCTTACATGAACATATTAAATCTAGTTTACCCTCTATTCACTCTGTAAACATCACATCCGTTTTTAACTGTCTATAGATGGACGGGTATCAAACCTCCAATATTAAATAGTTCTTTGTTTGGCATCCCTGCAGGTCTACTAGTCCCAGAGAAGAGGGGAGGGAGGGGGGAGGTATATGCCCACGTTTAAAACAACTGTTATAATTTACAAAATTCTAACCTTCTTCCACTGTTTGTTCGTTTATCTTCCTCTTTTGCTTCTTCTTTCCTCTTCTTCTGTGATCGATTCCTATGAATATATTCCAATATTGGTCATGTGTAGAATTATTTGTTGTAGGTCCTGCTAGGAGACGGCGTTCATAGATCGATCTAGCAACCATGACGCCATGGTAAACAATAAAATAGCTGTATAGACTTAAGTATAGGTTACTCAACATTCGTGTCTTCCTTATTGTGTCCTTTTGTCTAGTAAATTTAGACGCCGACGGGGAAGCAAAGCAAACAAACGTAGGATCAGCGGCTCTCAACATGTGGGTTGCAACACATTTGGGGTCGAACAATCCTTTCACAGGGGTCGACTACGACCATAGGAAATCACATATTATGAAGTAGCAACAACATTAATTTTATGGTTGGGGGTCATCCCAACTGTATTAAAGGGCCGCGGCACTAGGACGGTCGAGAACCACTGGCATAGATATCAGGAGACTATCAAATGAAAATGATCTACATAGCGTTCTACAGTCAATAAAATGGCACAGCATCATCTGAAAAGAGAATAAATGCAGCAACTCAATAGCAAAGAGTAGCTAGAAAGTCATATACAGATAAAGAAAAAACACATCTACAGTGGTCATCTCATGCCTAAACTGTTCAAGGACATTTGCGACCAGAACAGGACACATTAGCTATCTACGAACTCAAGGTCAAGGGCATAACTCTAACTGGATTTCATAAGTGGATGTAACAAATGATCATCATCATCATGTGATGGACGAACAGCAAAATAAACAGTAAACTCAAGAATACTCTGTAAACATCATGTTTATCTTTTCCTCTGAAAAGTGTTTACTTACGTTAGCCGCAAATTTAGTGCGTACTTTTTTATTGATAATGCAGGGAAACTGTGTAACACGTGATTTGATGACCCGTGTGTTCAAAATCCGCTCGATTCAGGCGATTCCTGAAACTAAATCGAATGTAGTAGAAAGCTTTATCTGTGTTTTTCTCCGAAGATGGAGCGAACAAATACAACTTCGCGATCTTCCATGCATGTCGGAAGAAACGATTAGGTAGGTTTAGGATAGTGTTAACTGTCGCATTTTATAAGTCAAAGTGACCCAAAAGTCATACTGAAATCTAATGTCAGACCAAAAGGCGTAAATATCGCAGCAAATTTGTAGAAAAGGGGAGGTAGTTTGAGTTATGAACCATCTTAACACACGGTTTCCCATAAGTGTTCAACTCTCTAGTTGGTAGTTGACCAAAAACATACTAGTTCAGCTGTCTAGTTAGCAGTTGACTGGAAACATAATTGTTCAGCTGTCTAGTTGGCGGTTGACTGGAAACATAAGTGTTCAGCTGTCTAGTTGGCGGTTGACTGGAAACATAAGTGTTCAGCTGTCTAGTTGACGGTTGACTAAAAACATACTTGTTCAGCTGTCTAGTTGGCGGTTGACTGGAAACATAAGTGTCCAGCTGTCTAGTTGGTGGTTGACCAGAAACTATCTGACTAGCGCCTACCGTATTTATTCTGTAGCGATTTTCTCAGACTATAAGCCCTGGTACCCTAATTCTTGGTGCTTGCGAGCGAACCACTGGAGTAATTTCTATATCCAATCGCGAATAACGAGTGAACTCGAAATCCAGGTCTGTTGGCCAGCGGGCTAATGACTTAGTGCTACACTATCAGAATATGTAGAACATTATAAAGCGAACTATTTTTTCTAAACTGCATCCTGCTAAACAAACGATTCGTTACCAACAGGCACAGAATTTGGACAATTAATTAACACATGCTGAAGGACATTTTTGAATAGGAAAGTGGAGTACTTATGGACGTGTCCTGAGTGCAATGAACAAACAACTAACTAATGAGAATCTGCTAAATCGAAGGAAATTAAGAACGTACAATAAGAAAAAATGTTGTGAATCATTGAAAATCTTAAGCAGACTTTGCGCATATAATGTCAGAAATAGATGTGGCTAAAAAAGACTTATGCAGATAACCAGAGGAAATTCGTAAACCAGCACAGACTAGTTATGGTCAGTAACTACACCACGAGGTTTACCTTGAGGAGATCCGAGTATTTTATGGACCGATGGTTCGATGTGCTGTAAGGATGATCTTTGGACTAACTAACACATACGGAGAAGTAAGGAAAGATAATTCGCGTTATAATTCTTCTGACTAGAAAGAAACTTCTTAAAGCATTGCACACTCCTGGCAGTGAGAATCTTATATATATATATGACATAAATCACTGGGGGAAAAATAGCATTTCCCATTGGAAGTAAGAACTATCTATTTATCTGTTGTGTCCTTTATAGAACATTGTCATCACTACTACTGTGAGAATCTGTGTTCTGTGAATCTGTGACTCAGTCTTTTCACTGTCATGTTCAAAAGTTAATTGATATTCTGTGTTCAAGGTAGTCTTGGTCTGCTTCTTGTTCTCATCCCTGGAACATTTTCTTTCATGATTAATATTTCTAAACCATTGTGTCTTTTCATACGTTCATATCTGCCTGCTAGTAAGAACTAATCACTAATAATTACTGAGGATTAACAACAACCATAACAACAACAATAACAACAGCAGCATACCTTCTGAGCCTAAATATTTTGTTCTGCACATTTCTGCATAGATTATGTATGCTAGCATCTTCCAGTTTCAATTTTTCATTTTTGTTTTTCTCGTCTCCATTTTCATCAAATTGTGTCTCTCTGTTTCCCTAAACCTGGGAGAGATGGGAGGAGTCTTCTAAGGTTCTCTCCGAATCTTGAAAACTCATCAGCATTCTCATTTCCGGAATGCAAGATTGGACCGGTATTCGCAACATAACTAGCTCTATCATTAGGGAATGTATTTTAATTTTGGGTTGTATTGTTTAACTTGTCCCGACATTCCTGGTGACATATCCCTTTCAAGGTTTTTGTTTTGTTTAGTTTTATATGTGAATCCCAAGAAATTATGGGAAGTAGACGTATTGTTCTGTACATATAATCTTGGTGGGTGGAGGGCTTTAAAAATGTATGAAAAGGTGTAAAACAAAAAAGTTAACTATTTAGAAGTTATATTTTTCCAGTTGCAACATATGGTTGTGAAACATGGGCATAGATAATCGCAATGGCTACATTGAGTTAAAACGAGTCTCTCGTATATTACATAATCATATGACCTCATATAGAAAAGCTTCAAAAGTGACGTTATTTGACTTTTAACCTGTATTTTCATTGGCTGTCCCCTAACTATCCCCTACACAAAGTGAGTATTTAAATTCAATGGAAAAGTCTAACTGCGTCACCTTGGAAGGACGGTAACCGATGTGTTTGTAGGACTGTGTAATTGACCAGAGACTCAAATAAAACAGTCAGTTTGTGACATTTCAATTCTCAGGAAAAATTCCATATAAAACCCTATAACTATCGAGAATAAAGGACCTATAGAATAAATTTGGAATCATCTTTTATAATGTGACGCATCTGAATTTTCCAGTGATTTTCATTGGCTATAAACACTTTTCATTGACTAAAACGGCGTGCAGGATTGACTTCAATATACTTGGCTTACCCATAGCTACTCCAAGATTGCAACAATGGATCTCCGAAAAGAATATTTGCAACTGACCCGTGTGTTGCTGCGACCCGAAAGGTGAGCAAAGAATAGCAACACTGTTACCTATGTAAGCGTCGACTAGGAAGGTTTTGGGATATAGTTGACTATTCTATCAAATAAATTGTGTAAGCGTCATGCTGAAATCGGATATGTCAACTCAACATTGATAAATATTGCAGCTGAGCTATAAACCATGACACAACATATCCCTACACAATCTGAATTTTCAGGCAATTTAAAACGAATGCTGAAGAAGAAGATATGACCATATTTGATGAAATCGTCGAAATGGTTTAACTGTTACTCCAGATGAAAGGCGTTTTACAACAAGAATATAACAAACAGGAGATACATTTGTGGGCTTATATGTATTAACGCATCACTAATAATTGCAGTAAAAGGAGACTGATCCAATTCCTACATTACATCTGGATTGTAGAAAAACAACTACAGCAATAGGACACCATATAAACATACTCATATTAATCTTTCACACATAATTTACTTACATCTATTAACACAAATTATGGAGGGTAGAGAACTTGGGGAGAAAGGGCAGATCAAGAAGAAGATGGACTGGTGACATTATAGATAACATGCATACATCGTTGGAAAATGCAAGCCGCATTGCTCAAAACAGAGTCAATTATGTGAGTTCATTGGGAAGACAGCGTTATTGAGAAATTACGCAACATTGCAATCAACTCGAATAAAGGAAATTTCTAACTGGATACATATTTACATTTATGTCATTATATATAGATATATTCTTCTTCTTCTTCTTCAACGTTCATTCTCAAACTCCTGCTGGATCTTTCTTGTAGCAAGATTATGATTCATTCTAGATTTCTAGCAAGATGTAGTCCAGAGAATGGAAATACGTTGTGTCGACGTTTTTTTGCGCCAATGGTTCGACACATCCGTCTTCGTCAGGTTTTTATATATATTATATATATATATATATATATATATATATATATATATATATATATATATATATATATATATATATATATATATATATATATATATATATATATATAGAGAGAGAGAGAGAGAGAGAGAGAGTATGTGTCGAGGACAATATAGCATAGAGTTCTGTCACTTCTGACATAATTCTTATGGCATTGCGGAGTGGTTCTTAAATTCAGGAAATGTACTTTAAGCGGTGAGATTTTCGCTGCTTTCATGATTGTTGAATGCGTGTGATTGAAATATTCGTTTTGTCCGAGTGAACCTTTCAAGAGTGGGTAATATTGCCTCTTCTAAGGTTGTTCAGGGTTTTAATATCGCTAGCATGGCAGCGAATTCTTTTCTCTATAACAAATTCTCTTCTTTCAATAGGTTATCACAACGGAGATATCAATATCAATGTCAATTTCAATATCAATGTCAATTTCAATATAAATGTCAATTTCAATATAAATGTCAATTTCAATATAAATGTCAATTTCAATATAAATGTCAATTTCAATATAAATGTCAATTTCAATATCAATGTCAATTTCAATATAAATGTCAATTTCAATATCAATGTCAATTTCAATGTCTATGTCAATCTCAATTTCCTTTCAATGTCAACCTCAATTTCAATATCAATTTCAATGTCAACCTCAATTTCAATTTCAATGTCAATTTCAATATCAATATCAATTTAAATGTCAATCTCAATTTAGATATCAATTTCAATATCAATACCAATTTTAATATTGATATTACTTTCAATGACATTAGAATGGCTACATTTAAGGATCACTTTTTGGAGGAGAGTTATTTCAACATAAAATAACAAAACAGCATTTCAAAATATAACTCAAGCTTATCAGTTACAATGAACACTATATTTCATGATGTTATCATTAACGTGTGTAAAACGACAGGACAGCAATCAACACAACATTCATTTAAAAAAATTAATGAGAATAACAACAAAGGTCAATATTGTCGGTACAGTGTGTGGCCTCCATTATTTGAAATACATTCAAGCACCTCTTGCATGGAAATAATGAACTTGCAAATGAAACATTGGGGCAATGTTTGCCACTAATGTTGAAGTGTCAATTCAATGTTGTAAGATATACCTGATGTTATTTAACTCAGTGTTACAGTGTGGTTTGGGAAAAGAGTTGTATAGGAAATGCTAGTAATACGCGAGAAAAAAAGTATGTGGACAGGCATGATAACACACGTCACACAACAAAATACAAGAAATGATTTGCACGGCATGAAATAGAAGGCTGTGCACAGACTTGATAATCAATTCCACACTGCATGAACTACAAGAAATGATTAGTAAGACACAAAATAAAAGGTTGTGGACAGATTTGAAAATCAATTTCACACTGAATGATCAAGAAATGATTGCCAAGACATGAAATAGAAGGCTGTACACAGTTTTGATAATCAAATCCACACTGCATTACGTGCAGGAAATTATTGCAAGACACGAAATAGAAGGCTCTGGATCAATTCCCCACTGCATGAACTATAAGAAGTCTGAATGCCGCTATTGCGATTTACCTAATATCTGAGCTGCAGCTGAAAGAATGTAGCATTAAGTGTTGCCTGAGTAGGACTTCTACCTGCGGAGCAGAGACAGCCGCTGTCTCAACTATTTATCTGCATAGTTTTCCATGTCTGCCTGCCATGTATCAGGAAATCCGTATAGCCATCATCAAACTCATAAATCTTCATGGTCGTAGGATACTCGGAAAGTATCAACACAAACATTTCTTTGTGTCTCCCTGTTCTCATTTTCTTGTTTAAGTGTGGAGAATTTCAATCATGTCTAGTCTTCAATATTATCAATCCACGTTTATTTCTCATCACTTCTACCTCTTTCTCCCTCAACGGTTGCCTATAGGTTTGTTTCCGCGATTCATGTTATCGTTGTGCTGGATATTCATTATGCCATTTCTGCGAGCAGAGAGGTTTTCTTGGTGGTGCCCATCTCCTCTCCAAGAATCCGTGTTATTGTTCGATCAATTCAACCTATTATGTTGAGTCAACATTACACAAACTTATATCATCCTAATTAAATTCAAGTTGGAAGCATGAGGATAAATGAACAAAATTCTTAACGCTGGCTACGGGTTTTCCCGTTCTTCACCAACCATATCCTCCAAAAAATGTGATCTTGTCAAGACTTTCAACTTGTGTACTAAAGTCAATGAGAATGCCCAATCAAGACAAGGACTATTACATCAACGAACACCCCGTACAATTATTGAAGTATCCTCGGGAACACAAACATAGAACATCCGTATTCGTACAAGAATCGATATATCTACTTGTAAACATTCCTGTCAATGTTAAGAATTTTTTTTCATTTATCCTCACGCTTTCTACTTGATTTTACTTGTATAGGCTATTATTTAAAGCAATATTGTCATGTCGCTATGTTATTTATGTTTTCAAGTAGGACTATCGATCCTTGTATACGAATACGGATTTTGTATGTTTGTGTTCATGAGGAAACTTCAATACTTGTTCGTTGTTGTAATAGTACTTATCTCTATCGGTCCGTTTTCATTGAATTGAATCGTGACCGATCGGTCGTATAGGCGTCCTGTCAACTAAAAACTAAACATGAACTATTGTCCGATTTCCGTAAGATTTATTGGTCGGCTTTGGTTATTTTGGCATTCTTCTTCTTCTTCTTCAGCGTTCATTCTCAAACTCCCACTGGATATATCTTGTAGCAGGACAATGGTCCAACTATATTTCCAGCAGGATGTAGTCCAAAAAATGGAAATGCGTTGTGTCGTCGTTTTATTTGCGCCAATGGCCCGACACATCCGTCTTCGGCAGATTTGGGCATTCAGCTCCTAGTTTATAAATACTGACCAACGGGAAACACGAGAATAGTCAAAACCGTCACGAGTTGGGTCCAACGTATTTAAGCGAACAGGTCTTCTACTGAAGTCCGGTCATGCATAAGTACACAGTTTGAAAGTCTTGATAATATCACACCTTTTTGGGGGGATATGGTTGGTCAAGTACGGAAAATTCATTTACTTTAATTACAACGCGATTATGTGCCCCTAGAACGGACCTGATTCAATTCCTGTCATCGTTAAGAATATCTTCCTAATTAATGAAATCCTTATAAAAGAATTTAGACACAAATTTTTTGGGGAAAATGGGGGGATTGACAAAAATTGACGTCAGCAAGTAGTTGTCTGAACGCCAATGAAATTCTTCTTCTTCTTCTTTCGTTCACTTGAAACATGTCTATATCTGTAATTCCGACTCCCCAATAAAACTCACTGTCTTTTGCAGTTCATACAGTGTCCCATAGAGCTTTGATTCCAGTGTTGTTTCCTCTGGCCTCATATGTCTGCCTCAGCGTTTCATGCTCAGAACACTCTTGAAGTATATGTGTGGCACTCTGTGATGCCTGTCCACATGTACACATGGCCGTGTTGCCAATCTTGAACTTTGTATACATGTGACTGCGGAGTCGGTTGTGTCCTGTTCTGAGACGTAGAATTATAACTTGTTCTGATCTGTTCATAATGTGATAGTCATCTTGTGTTGGTGTTTGTGGCTTTCTTATTGACTTGATCATCTGTTTTTTCTGATGGTAGGTGATTGGTATATCTGGTTGGTCTTCGGCAGCACCTTCCTTAGCCAGTTGGTCTGCTTTTTCATTTCCTGGTATTCCACAGTGAGAGGGTATCCACTGCATGGTTACCCTATACTGGTAAGACAATTCGCTAAGTAGTTTTTGCAAGTCTGTTAGTTTTCCAGACTGGAGAGCTTGAAGCACTGACCTTGCATCTGTCAGGAATACCACAGGCTGTAGGCCAGAGTTGGAGTTCAGCAGTTTTTTAGTTTCACACTAATTGCCTGGATTTCTGCATCATAATTATTGCAGAATTTTCCTGTCGGTGTTCTGATTGTATCTCTAGGCTTGTGTAGATATTCTATATATACACCTGCACCTCCATTCCTCACATCATTCTGTGCTGACCCATCTGTGTACACTCTGACCCATATATCTTGTGGATATTCCTCATCCAGGAAACTGAGGGTGACTGTCATTCGCTGCACACTGTTCTGTTCGTCCTCGCTTAGTATTCCTTTCACATGGGTCTGAATGTATATTGGCATTTCATGGCTTTCACTCCACGGGGTTTGTTCTGGTACAGACCTTAAGGGGCTGTCAACTTCAGGTAGGTGCCAATGAAATTGAATTAGAAACATTTTTATAATTATGTACCCCATCGAGGCCAGCTCCTTGACGTGGAGATGGGGCTTAGTCCAGCCAGCAGAGGCTGGAAACTAAGACTGGCCGGGCCCTCCCACATTCGGGCAGGACCACAGTCTTGCCTAGCAAGTAAAGGTGCTGAAGTCAGCGACATTTGGCCAGAAGGCGCACCGCAACAATCAGAATGTCATGCATTATCGCACATGAATGTCTATATCTGCATTACCCCGTTATGGTGCTAACCCTGTGACGACTCACCAGGCAGGAGTAGCACCGGGCCCTATACCTCGAAAGGGCCCACCCCATACGACTGGAGGTCCTCTTCGATTGCCTTGTGGAGCCAGGAGGCACAAGAGTAATATCACTGACCAACAAATATTACCAACCAATGAGACATCACTTATAATAATGCACTGGAATGCTGAGGGTGTAAATAGCAAAAAAGATGGCTTTAGCAAGAAATTAGAATTAGAAAACACCCTTCACAAGGAACAGGTCAGCATTTGTTGCATACAAGAGACACACCTCAGCAAAGATGTAGCCTTTACAATTGCAGGTTATCAGTGCTTTAGAGCTGATCGAGTAGACAGAAGAAAAGGAGGTATACTAACTCTAGTCAAAAATAATATCAGCGCACATCAAACTGAGCTATACATGGAAGGAGCAGAATATCAGGTCCTTCAACTAAAGACCAAGAACACAGACTTCAACCTATTAAATTATTATTGTCCAAATGACCAGTCCCTTTCCCTGGACACAATACCGTACAGAGGAAGACTGATAGTATGTGGAGATTTTAATAGTCACTCACAAAGCTGGGGTTATGACCACATGGATAAAAGAGGAGAAGAACTTGAAAGCTGGCAAGACGATAAATGTCTTCTATTGCTTAATAAGCCAAAAGATCCTCCAACATACTACTCAAGAGCATGGCAAACCACTTCCACGCCAGACTTGGCATTGTACTCAGCAGACCTAAACTGGGAAATCAATAGAACAGTGGGGAAGCAACTTGGAGGTAGCGACCATCGACCAGTCCTCCTTAGTATTAAAAATGAACTCACAGGAAATGCATGTAGCCTTCCAAGATGGAATTATAAAAAAGCAAATTGGGGACTATTTAAACACCGCAGTAGTGTTTTAGCTGGACAAATAGACATGGAAGGAAAAGACATAAACGCCATAGTCAAAGAGTTCAATAAATGTATTCATCAAGCTGCCAAGGAAGCAATACCAAGAGGAGCACGCAAACAATACAAGCCATACTGGAGTGAACAACTAGAACTGCTGCAAGAGGAATTAGAAAAAGCACGGACGGAAGTGGAAAATAACCCAAGCCAGGAACATCACAACAAACATCAACACGCAAAAGCCAAATTCCAAAGAGCCAAACTAGAAGCTAGAAGAAAGAGCTGGAAAGAGAAAACAGAATCCTTAAATTTTGAAAAGGATGGAAGAAAACTGTGGAAACTGGTCAAACAACTAAATGATGAGGGAACAGGAAGAAGCACAAACATAACACTCGTACAAAATGGCAAAATGATTACAGGAAAGCAAGCAGTAGATAATTTCGCTAGGATATTTGCTCAAGACTGCAATATTGAAATTAGTCCAGAGAAACAGCATACAGTGCGGAGCGACCAAAAAAGTAAATTGGAACATGCTCAGACTAGCATCAGTGATGAAAACAGTGCAGATGAAATTATGGATACATTGTTCACATATAGTGAATTAGAATTAGCAGTCTCTAAACTAAAGCTAAATAAGTCCCCAGGAATTGATGAAATATCAAATGAAATGATAAAGAATCTAGGAACAACAGCCAGAAGGAAACTATTGGACATCCTAAATATTAGCTGGACTACTGGGAAAATACCACAAATCTGGAGAGAATCAATTATGGTCCCTTTGCTTAAACCTGGAAAAGATGGAACAACACCAACTAGCTACAGACCAATTAGTCTTACAAGTTGCCTGTGCAAAACAATGGAGCGCATCATAAACCTAAGACTAAAATTTCACCTGGAAAGTAGAAAATTCCTTGCACCACAGCAGGCAGGTTTCAGGCAATGCTACTCCACAGAGGATCAAACCACATACCTCTCACAGGAAATTGAGGATGCTTTCCAAGACAAAAAATCAGTTTTAGTGGCATGGATTGATCTACAGAAGGCCTTTGATAAAGTATGGAAAGAAGGATTGCTTCAAAAAATGAGAAACTACAAGATATGTGGAAATATGTATAGATGGACGAAAGCCTTTCTTCACAATAGAAGAGCCAGAGTACAAGTAAATGGCAAAAAAAGTAGGAAAGTATTACTACGCCATGGAGTGCCTCAAGGAGGAGTTCTATCACCCACTCTTTTTCTCATATTTATCAATGATCTAATTGAAGAAATACCCTGTGGAACTAAGGCAGCACTATATGCAGATGACTTGGTTCTGTGGTGCACACATGAGAGCGCCATGGTTACCACAAAAATGCTTCAGAGAGCCATGGACATTTTGACTAATTGGGCTGACAAATGGTGTGTAAGTATCAATATAGAGAAGTCAGCAACAACCCTTTTTACACTTTCACCAAAACAAAGAGCAGGAAACATCTATGTAAATAAAACTATCTTAAAGGTAGATGACCAACCCACTTATCTTGGTGTAACATTTGATGCCAAAATGACATGGAAACATCATATCAGCAAAGCAGAAACAAAGGCTAGAAGGAAGATAGCTATACTAAGAAAACTGAGTGGGACAACTTGGGGAGCTAATGAAAGAATTCTAAAAAATGTATACCAACAAGCCATTCGACCACACTTGGAATATGGTTCTACAGCATGGAGTTCATCATCAAACACTACACTACAAAACCTAGATAGAGTACAGAACCAAGCACTTAGAATCATTACAGGCGCAATGAGATCCACACCAATCATAGAAATGCAGAATATCGAAGGGATGCAGTCATTGAAAGAGCGTAGAGATACTAAAATTATAATTCATGGAGAAAAGTTTCTTTCCCACCATAGTCACCCAATGAAGGAGAGATTCCAGAATCTATCACAAGGACGGCTTAAAAGAAGCAGCTTCATACACCAGGCCAAGCGTCTACGTAGACAGGTATCGGATCTACCAGAGGTAACAATACCACTGACATCTCAACCAGAACACACCCCATGGGAAAAACGGACATGCCTACCAGTGACCATCCAAACAACAGTAGCAGGTGTGCATGGGGATGAACATCAGAATAATCTGCAGAAAAGAGTAGCAGCTCTCAGTTTCCTTGATGATGTTTACCCAAGTGATCTATGGACCAGAGTATATACAGATGGATCAGCACAGAATGCAGTAAAAAATGGAGGAAGTGGTGTATATGTAGAATACCCAGATGGCACCACTGATACCACTTGTATACCAACAGGGAATTACTGCAACAACTATGACTCTGAAGTCAAGGCTATTTATACAGCTGCAGAGAAACTGTTAACATTGGACAGGACCTCACACCCTGTTGTAATACTTACAGATGCAAGGTCAGTGCTAGAGGCATTACAGTCCAATAAACTTCCAGAGTTAAAAGAGGTATTGTCCATAGTACAAAATAGGTGTAGAGTTATACTGCAATGGATTCCATCACACTGTGGAATAGCAGGAAATGAAAGAGCTGATCAACTCGCCAAGGAAGGTGCTAACATGCAGCAACCGGATGTACCAATCAGCTATCACCAAAAGAAATCCATGATAAAGGCACAACGAAAGCCTAACTTACCTCCACGGGATGACTACCACCTACTTAACAGACAAGAACAGGTCATCATATTTCGACTGAGAACTGGACACAATAGACTAAACAGCCATATGTATACAAAATTTAAAATTGGCACAACAGCAAAGTGTAATTGTGGACAAGTCAACCAGACTTCAGAACATATCCTTCAAGAATGTGCAAACTATGACACATTAAGATGCACATACTGGCCTTCTGATACACCAATGAATGTTAAACTTTATGGTACAAAACAAGAAATGGAAAACACTGTCCAATTTATACAAGAAACAACACTGCAGATATAGACATTATTAGCGAACGAAAGAAGAAGAAGAAGAATAATTATGTAAAACACATCCTGCAATTTTTAAGTACTTTTTCAGCTAAAATAGTTCTAGAAGGTGAAGGGGAGTGTATTGAAATTGTTTTTACATTACTAAGCTGGGGATTAGGGACGCTTCATTCTTGAATGTTGTTGACAAGGGCGAGAAGACTAAAATCGGGGGGAAAACATCGTTTATGTAATTTATAGACATCCCATTATCAGCGTATCAGACGTAGAGTTTATCAACGAACAACTTCAATAATAACATCACTTATCCGACAATATTCTCTGACGATACTGAGTAATTATAGATCTACCGGAGAAATATGAAGTCAGCTTAAATATCAATCATACTTTACCTCATTTCTCATTTCCAATTTTGTGATTTCTCATTTCTCTGTCCTGAAGTGAATAACTATTTTCTTCCTCGTACGTGGGTGTAGCAAGAAAATCCCCCGCTGTTTAACTTTTAACCTCCTTCATTAGAATTCATTGACCAGGTTGTGTAAAGTATAATTATCCATGAATATAGAGTTGATTCTAACTTCTATTAACCCTCATTCTGTTAACCCTTGTTCCATCAGTTTGTGATCTGTCCATCTATTCATTGCCTTTTCCCATACTTTATACAGCTAATTTGTGTTTGATCTATGATGATGTTTACAAGTGATTCCGATTTGCATAAAGGAGCTAGCAGGCCGGAAAAGCAGCAAAATACATCAGATATCTGTCATTTTTTGACGTTACAATTGGAGAGTAAGTTAGGAGACATGTATCAAGTGATGCTTATATGATTCAGTTTTTGGATTCTCTTGTGAAATAGTAATGTATGTCGATTATTAACATTACATTCGGAAAAAACGTTAAGTGAAATTTAATAAGGGATTTTCAGATTTGTTTCTTTAGATTCTGTTGGGAAAAAGTAATTTCCGTTGATTTGTTTTCTAGTTGGCATTCAAACTGTGATACTTTTTCTACCATCAAGTACTAAGCACATAGTCCGATATTGATCACGTATGAGGTTTATTCGCTGTTGTTGTGAGAAGTTACCCTCAAAACCTCCTTACTCGCATTTTACAACACGAGTGACCTGTAACAATCTCGCTATTCTTTGCTTTTCTTACAGGCCCCGGCAACACAAGGTTCAACGGTTATTCATTTTCTAGTGTTTCTATCTATCAGTTTATTTCTATATCTTTATTTATATCTCCGTTTATTTCTCTCTCTTTATCTATCTATCTATCTATCTATCTATCTATCTATCTATCTATCTATCTATCTATCTATCTATCTATCTATCTATCTATCCATCCATCCATCCATCCATCCATCCATCCATCCATCCATCCATCCATCCATCCATCCATCCATCCATCCATCCATCCATCCATCCATCTATCTATCTATCTATCTATCTATCTAATCTATCTATATATCCATCTATCCATCTATCCATCCATCCATCTATCTATTTATGTACCTAATATATCCAACCATCTATCTATCTGTCTATCTTTTTTCCTCTCGCTCTAATTGCACTCTTCGCTGTCTGTACTTCCACCAAATTACTCCTGAAGACACAGCAGAATGTTCTAATCAGACGCTTACCACGTCCCATGACCAGGCCACCCATCAATATCTCTTCCCCAGACTGTGTTACACATGAAGCAGACGGCAGCTCGACAGTGACAGAATCCCCAAGACGGTCCAGTTAATAGGAGAGAGGACCCCGCTCACCAAGAAGAGCGAGAGATTGTAGGGAAAGTCAAAAGATTTTATATGAGGGAATTGACGGAAGAGAAATACGGGCAGACATTATTAAAGAGAGGTGTGGTGGATTGTGTGGAATGTAGGGTAGAAGAAATATCAGGGATGCAAGAGGTGGAGTTAGACCGGGAATAGAGGAAGAGGATGAGAATGTTAGTACGTGAAATGGAATAGTAGGAAATGAAGTGCAATAGTTGTAGATACATTACGATTAGAATAATAGTATATTTAACAAATGGGAGAGTAACATTACACGATGGACAGGTTACAGTCTAGCAGAGTGCACCACCAAGACAAGAGACAGGAGATGTTGGAGATACGTTGCAGCCAACCTTCGTTGCGGAGACGGCACTTAATGATGATGATGATATTTAATAGAATGAAATTAGATTAAAGGGAATAATAATCGGTGAAATAGAATAACAGAATAAAATATGGAAATTTGTTTTTTCATGTTTAACATTTGCTGAATGAAATCTGCGGTATTATTTCTTTTTTTTTAAAATTCGGAACTTGAAAGTATGACAATCAATACAAGGTAACTGCGTGAAACGTAACAACAATTAGACTTACGTAAAACACAGGTTTATATATCGTCTCAATGGCACACCATAGACTATATCTAAAACTAGTGGGTAATGATGGGCAATGATGAGCACACAAGAAATCATAAAAATTACAATACACAAATCATATTCAACGTTTCAACCAAAAGGTCTTTATCAAGACAAACAAAACATTAAAAGACGACGAATAGAAAAATTATCACAACGTCCAACGGAAATATGGAAATGATATGCCGGAAGGTCAGAAAGTACATAAAAACGTAAATATATGTGGAAACGAAACGAACAAAAAGATGAGTAAATGACAGAACAAAAAGAATATTGAACGGAAAGTAAACAGTTATCTACACTTGAAGTAAAAATTAAATAATAATTTCACTTTCTGTCAAGTCACCGTTGTCATTAATATCGCGTGTGTCCCCCAGCTGTTATGTGTGTCCCCCAGCTGTTATGTGTGTCCCCTAGCTGTTATGTGTGTCCCCCAGCTGTTATGTGTGTCCCCCAGCTGTTATGTGTGTCCCCCAGCTGTTATGTGTGTCCCCCAGCTGTTATGTGTGTGCCCTAGCTGTTATGTGTGTCCCCCAGCTGTTATGTGTGTCCCCCAGCTGTTATGTGTGTCCCCCAGCTGTTATGTGTGTCCCCCAGCTGTTATGTGTGTGCCCTAGCTGTTATGTGTGTCCCCCAGCTGTTATGTGTGTCCTCCAGATGTTATGTGTGTCCCCCAGCTGTTATGTGTGTCCCCCAGCTGTTATGTGTGTCCCCCAGCTGTTATGTGTGTCCCCCAGCTGTTATGTGTGTCCCCCAGCTGGTATCAATATAAGATTAGCATTGTCATCTCATGCTATTGCAGAGTGTCTTGAAAAATGTTTAAAATGTCTGGACAAAAATAAATTTGATAAGTGATTTCTTGTCTGACACGACCACTCTTCCAGTCGACCCAGGTGTAAATGGGTACCTGAGTTAGGGAAGGTAAACACAACAAAAAAGAGAACTGGTCACCCCACCTAATAGTTTTTTGTCTTAGTATATGAAGAGTTAGCTTCGTCCCAGACGGCAGGTAGCTGTCATGGAACCTACCTTTACCTATCTTTACGTTGCCCAGCACGGAACAGGATGACGACCGTGATACGAGGTAATTATTGAATATACTTTGCCATATTTCAGAAGAAATATACCTTCAAGAAATCATGCAGGTTACCAACCTTAATTTGACCATTGTCCTGCTATAAGAGAGATCTGGTGCGAGTTTGAGGACGAAGCAAAACAACACATGATGGAGAAATATCAAAAGATATTTCTATTAAAAGTGGTGCGGACTTTGATACATTCACAGAGCGTGTCTCTGAGACAAGAGCTGAGAGGAGATACTAGACTGTTCGAGTCTCTGAGACAACAGCTGAGAGGAGATACTGAACTGTTCAACTTTCTTGGTAGATCTTTTCGGTAAAGATCTTCTAAGAAATAGTAAAGGAAGAAACTACAGTTAATCAGAAGTGGAGAAAATGCACCCGCAATCATATAGTAATCCAGACCTGTTTCTTCAACAATATAATGTGTTCGTCGACATTATAAGACGTATTGGCTACTTGAAAACGAGCCTTTTACAATCACTCAGTTGACTTTCCTGTGATTTTCATTGGTTACTATGTTTATACTTTGTGTCGGCAGCCAGTGAAAATCATGGAAAAAGTCTAATGAGTCATTTTGAGGCTTTTTCGAGTTACTTAATAGGTTTTATATTTTCGAGTGTCACGAATATAGTTCTAATGGTAAAATGATATAATAATTGTGAGAGAAAGGTTATGATATGGAAACGTAACTTGTATAAGTTGGTAAACTGTCTCAAATAGGTTGAAATATGGCAGATGGTTGACTTTACCGTATTAGGCTTTCTTCATATTCAATCTGTCTCAACACAGTAGCTACCGCACGGAAAGATGGATCCTACCACACACGGCACTAACTGCAGCAACTGAAAGCTTAACAAAACATGATTGAAAGATGATAGGATGTTATTATGTGCTCCAGTGTCTACCCCCGGTAACACAAGATCGAATCAGACAGAGAACAAGAGACGATAGAGTATTGAATGATTTGATAGAAAAAGATCGACCCCATGGATTAATAGATAGATGGATGATTTTTCTTCTTATGGTCCATGCCGTGTGGCGATGGTTATTATGCCGTGTGGCGATGGTTATCATGCCGTGTGGCGATGGTTATCATGCCGTGTGGCGATGGTTATCATGCCGTGTGGCGATGGTTATCATGCCGTGTGGCGATGTCATGTGGCGAGGTTATCATGTCGTGTGGCGATGGTTATCATGTCGTTTGGCAATGGTTATCATGCCGTGTGGCGTTGGTTATCATACCCTGTGGCGTAGGTTATGCCGTTTCACAGCCGTCCATTTCGTGTGCTGTGATATCATTTTCTATACCGATGTTCTCCTATGCCATAATGCCAGGTTGTCAAGCAAATTCTCTTTTGGTCTTTTCCTACCCCTATTGTTTTTTCAACTGCATGTTGTTGCAATGTGTTCCATCTTTCCTGTTCTCATGAGATGTCCAAAAAATGTGGACTAACTATTTCTGATGCGCTTAGCTGCTTTTTTCGAATTAACAACTTTCAGGATAAATTCATTGCGTTTTTTATCTATCAATCATGCTCTTAACATTCTTTTATAAAACCACATCTCTGCTAACTTTCATATAATGTTTCACTTCTTCGATTGTCCAAGATTCACTTCCATAAATCAGTATTGGAGGTGGAAGTATGGCATATAAAATTTCTCCCGGCTCTGTGTTGATATGGTACAGGGCGTGCATTGGCGGCTAATGTAACGGTTTCCATTCCTACCGCAGGGTTATGTGCACCCGGACAGTTCAGAAAGCAGTGGTAAACTACTGAACATATATTACTTGGAATATAAATACAGCTGTAAATTCTGGATTGATGTGTACGCACTGAATAGGATATGCTACCAATTTTTTTAAATATATAATATTATAAAATGCAATTTGAGATAGACATACGAAAACGTAAGTAGGCATGTGAGAAGACATTGAGATACTTACATTAAAAACTACACACATAAAGGCGGATATTGAAGTCTGTCTTTAAGCAAGACATAATTTTGTCTTCCTAGTTCACTGGATAAATGATGTGATATCTTCGTATTTCTGTGTGTCTCGCATCCGACCTTACAGTTCCGGATCAATAATCGTAATCCGTCCTAGGCTATAGCTCAAATTCCATCTTTCTTGATATCTTCTCCACACTCCATCCTTCATTGCGATATTATTTATATAAGGTTTATACATTTTCTTCCATATATGAGAATTGTGTCGTTAACTCATCTTCCATGTTTGTATTAATGCACCTTACTTATTTTATTTCTATATACAACATTTATTTTTACTTATTTGTTTCAGTGAGACCTGGGCATTGACATCCGCAACAGAAATGAAAATATAAACTGTTGAAATTCCTCTTCTTTTTCAGCGTTCATTTCCAAATTCCCTCTGAATCTCTCACAACAGGACAATGAACGAACTAGATTTCTATCAGTATGTACTCCAGAGAAAGGAAATGCATCGTGTTGCTGTTTTATTTACGCTAATGATCCTACACATCCGTCTTCGGCGACTGCGATTAAATTGATATGCTATTGAAATGTCTTAAGAATATATCATATTATTAGGAGCTATAAAATGGCGCATACATCTACATTAGCGTATGGCTCAGAAACACGGATAATGAACGCAACTAGAAGATATAATTGATGCTTTTGAGATGTGGATATATGTATATTTCGGAAACATGAGAAGATATTTAACAGATCTGGTATCCCTAAAATTTTATTCTCATGCAGACACATATTCGTTGGAATAACTTCTGGTAAGTATGCCAGATCATCGCCCGCCAAAGATACCTCTCTATGGTAAGTTGCAGAAGAGTATATGTTATCAAGAGGCTAAACGAAGCGCTACAAGGAGTCGTTAAAGACCTTACTGAAGCCTTTCAAATAGAATAAGATACATGAGAAGAACTTGAACAAAATAGGGCTAAACCGCACACTTACACTATAGTCAAATATGGCGCATCTTTTTAAAAAGAAACAAATGTAGCATCTCAACATCGGAGAATAGCTTGAAAAATCACGTGTAGTCCAAAAACCATATACAGTGATAATCCAATGCCCGAATTGTTCACAGACATTTGTGGCCAGAATAGGGCTTATTATCTATATACGTACTCATAGCCACGGACATAATTCTTAACTGAATGTCATAAGTGGACGTAACAAATGATCATCATCACTTGTGATGGACAAACAGCAACAACATATGTAAGAGAGAACTTCATGATAAGAAAAGAAAATGAGCTCAGATTTTCAGATGTTCTGACAAAATTGCACACGAAGAAGAAACTATTACAGAAGATTAAAATAAAACACATTTTTAATTTTGGATATATTAAAAGATACCACACCTATTTGAAGACCATACGTGAATGTAGAGTTGAGAGAAGGAGAGAAAGTCATAGGCAGAGATATAAGTGGTAGAAAAACATCAAGAAATGGAAAGGTTACAGTCTAGTAAAGTGCATGATCTAGCCGGGGGAGACTTATACAAGTCAGTAAACCGTATGTCTTCTGGCCGGAAAGACTTCTATAAGTCATACTCCAATGACATTCATGTTGTTGTTTTCGGTATTTATATCAACATAAGAATGTTTCCAATCGAAAGTGTAATATGTCTACATTACATCTTGCAATATGTGTATGTGTAATGATATAAATTTTGTTAAGTTATTGATAAGTTTTGATAATGGGGGTCTATGACGTCATTTTTCCTTATATGTTTTATATATATTTTCCAATTTATTTATTTTCGTAAAATAATAACTATTTTATTTGCTTTGGTCTCATTTATTATGAAATCCAATTTGGCAAATGCTTCTTGCATCGTGTTTGCAAATTTACGCCATTTTGTAAGAAAAATTAGCCATAATTTTATTTGAGTTTCGTGTAAAGTTAAGTCTATTGTTTTTGATAGATGTCGATATTCTTTCTAAATAATTAATTTTTGACGCACTATGCATATATATATTATACATTATTGTGTTCGTAATTGGATTATCTACATAAATGATACCGTTTGAGTGGAATTTATTGATTCAAAATTGCGGTAAGGTCAAATATCATATCTAAAATAATATTTATTTGTCATTTATATATTTTATTTTTTGTCTAAAATAATTTGTATATATTAACATAATTTTTTTTTTCAAAATGATCTTGTAATAATCACATTCTCTGTCCATTTCTGTTTCGAAATATATATATTACATTATAATGTAAATATATTTAGAAGTACTATTTCTTGTTTCCGTGATGCATGTGCACACACAAAAATCGAACAAAATTTAATTACGTTTAAACGCTAAAAATATTCCGGCTGGAATCAGCTCTAGAATATAAAGAAGATATAACAGGAAAATATAATGTTTGCATGTCATGTTTGTTCTTGCATACACTAATATAATTTTTAATTTCTCCTTTCACAGAATAGGAATGGTTCCAGTTTTCTACAAGATTCAGACATCAAGTGAAGGAACTGCTGGTAAATACTCACTTGCATTTCATATGAAATGTCTGATCGAGTCATTTTAAAATTTGGATCTGTCAAATAGTCAATAATATACCTTCTTTAACTGACAGTTAACAAAAATGTTACTTCAAACACGATGAAAAACTTGGACTACTCCTTAAAATGTGCTGTTTGAAAACATTAGCAAAGTGATATACAATTTATTTAGACTTACCAGACTAAACATTTTGTTTCATTGGCAACATTTAGAGAAATGTGAACATTTTCAACAAAACGCCATTTGAATCTAAAAACAGTTACTTGAAAATATACTTGAAATTTTGCTTCAAAATTAAGTTTGTTGACAGATTGAAAAGATAATTAAAAACGTGCTTTCTTACTAACGAAATGGGAAACGGGTCCTCATTTGACCAACCTAAGACAATATTTCTGGATATAAATGGAAAAGAAGAAAAGGTAATTTGGATGTGTAACATAGTTTTTGTAGCAGTGTCAGCCATATTGTTGTAGTCCTGAAGGTTATTTTGCATCTATAATGTTGCAGGAATTATTATTAACTTGTGTTGCAGTTTTTAATGTTATTGTGTTGTTTTTCCATAGTATTCGACAATAAGCATTTAGCTAAACTGAGGTGATGATGAAGATGATGATATCTGCGGTGTTTCAGACTCTGATTAATGAGTCATGTGTGTGCTGGAATTAATTATAATATATAGTTAATAATTATTAACCACATCCTGAGAATTTGTGGTGGAAGTATGAGGAACATTGAGCAGCTTTTGCAACTTTTCAAGTGCGCTTTTGTTGCGCAGCATGATGTCTGAGGTTCTCTACCGCTGCTGCACGATTCTTCGTTTTGCGACGCCAGCTAGATATGTCGTGTGCACGAATCTAGCTTAAATTTGTGTCTATTTCGATGTGAGCCAGTGTTTTAAGAGTGTCCTTTTAACGCGTCATCTATCCTCCGGTCTTGGGGGAGCCAGTCTGGAATTCTCCATGGAACAACATTTCTGGTAGACGATATTCTAAGACAATCTTTTTGGTAGATAATAGTGCTATAGTAAATAAATGGAAATACTTATAAATGTTACCAGTTATTAAAACGGCATACTAGTACTGAGATACAAGGACAAATTACGTTTCTACGAGAAAGCCTTCATTTAGACGAAAGATCGCAGATGAACAGCAACAAACATTAAATTTAGATAAATGGATGGTATGGCAGCGACAGGAAGAAGTGAGAGAGAAAATCAGAGGTAGGTGGTGTGAGTCGTAAGAAATAGAAATAGTGATAAATATAAATAGATGAAAAATATGAGAAATATAAAATTTAAAAACAACGCAAATCTCTTTATAGATTCATATAAGATCGTATCCTTCTTTGTCTTCTTCAGCTTTCAATCTCAAACTCCAACTGCATCTGTCTTGTAGCAGTACCATGATCCTACTATAGCCCATTTCACTAACTTTACCCAACTGCAAAATGATATATCTCAGCAAAAATATAACGCATGTACCGGTAATTGAAATTGTATGTCAATTTGAGATGGTATAGACCCTACGAAATACATTTTTCATTAAAATACAGTGATTGGTTTCACTTTTCTTTTATTTGCGATATGTATCAAAAGTCTACTTGTCAAAAAACATATAACACACATTTCTAAAGATGTTTGCAGTCAATTACAAGATCTCATTTACACATGAATGCTTTATCAAACAATTTGCATGATTTTAGCGGGAAATTGCATCCCAAATATAACATCATAGTGTACTCTTGAACACAAGACAGACGGTGATTAGATTGTATCCAGTGTCTAAAGTGGTAAAATTTCTAATAATAAAATTTCAATAATTAGTAAGACAACAAAGATTACAGAATTTCGTTCGTTTTTAGAAACGGGACGGAATGTACACACATAGAATATATATATATATATATATAACCAAATATAACATCATATGCAAACAAATGGCAATAATACGTTTGATGGTTAATAAGGATAATTACAATTGTTTGAGGGAAAAGCTTGTGAAAAGTGGTGTAGGTTTCCAGCAGAATGTAGTCCAGAGAATGGAAATGCGTTGGGCCGCCTTTTTTGCGACATTGGTCCGATAATCCGTCTTCGGCGGAAGGTCATATTCAAAACCAAACTCTTGAGTTTTTTTTGTTTTTTTGTGGCAGACTAAGAACCTTTCCAGCAAACGCATGTTAATTTTGTTAATAATGATCCTTTAGAGCCGTGTTTCTCAAACTCCTTCCTGCCAACCCACCTTTTTTATAGATTGTATAGACCACATCTCCAACCCGGCCTTCGGCAAGGAAGGGGTTACCACAAAAAGTTTTAAAAAAAGGTCATGTCTTCGTTTTTGGAGGAAACTTCGTTTTGGAAACCTTTATTTTTTTAAATTTTTTGTGACAATTGCTTCCATACTCTTTCAGTGAAAAACAGTTTTACCACGTTAAACGACCAACATTTTTAGAAAAACAATGACAACATATTTAAAGTATTCAACACGGTATTTAAGACTTTGTTTCTAATACATTCTTCTCTCATGGCTGAGGATACAAATTATGCAAATAACAGTATGATTTACGAAAACTTACAGCAGGACTGTTATACTGTCTAAAAAAAGGTACTCATAACAGCGTCACATCATACAAAATTATATATCACACATCATTATCACTAACCATACTAAAACTGACAACAATATTAACATCAACAATTACATCAACATCTACACTAATTTTTACACCGACAATTACACTGATCATTACATCAACAATTTCACTCCCATTCATGTACACAATCAACTTAACTATCATTTATCTACACAATGAAGTTCACTCCCATCTATTCACACAAATTTCACTCCAATCTATATATACAATCAATTTCACTTCCATTAGTCTGCACAATCAATCCAAACATTTTGACAGAAACCTCTGAAGCCACTTGTTTATAGAAAGCACATTAATATTAGCTACATAAAATATCATTATTTGCACTATAGCATCTATAGGCTACATATTTAAAGTTCAACGCTCTAGAAACAAAACCAACATAAAAATCTAAACTCTGTTTCACTATCCCTTTATCCATTTCCGTGCCAGTTTCTAGAAATGTGTAACATTGGTTTTGTTGAGTTTGGTAGCTTCTGAGCAGGAAAAACATGGGAACGCTTTTAAAGTCTTTTTCTACTGCGGCTATGTTTTATTTTTAAATGTTAACATCGTGATGAAAAGGTTTGCCTGGAAGAGTGTTGTTTTTGTATAGTGTAGTTTGATGTTTGTTAATATATCCTTCCCCCCCCCCCACCCAATGGGTCACGGTGTTTAGCTAGAAAAGTCAGCATAAGGAGAAAATTGACAATTGGGGATCACGAACTCTTTTGATGGAGCCTCACTATGATAGCTGTCATTATTTCGATTATTCTGACAATATATTCTTCGTTTGCGGTCGTTCTCAAAGTTCTGCAGATTAGCAGGATGTAGTTCATAAAACAGAATGTAGTGCCAAGGTTTACAGCTTGGCTGAAATATGTTCGTCATTAATTCCAACAAATCCGACTTTAGCTTTTCTTTACAATATAAAACAAGATCAGTGGAAACAAATGCAAGACTATTCCTAAAAAATATTTTTTTTTAGATAACTGGGTTTTTCCTGCTGTAGAAAGGGCCTAAGAATATCATGGACAGAAAGACTGTCCATCTAGACATTCATAGAAGACCTGAACATAGAAGAAGATTGGCTCATTAAATCATCAACAAAAGAACATTTATCAACGCAAGCTGGCATATTGTGGACATATAAAAAGGCACATTGATTTTGATAGATTCATAATGGATTGAAAAGTTTCAGGATAGAGAACAAGAGACCAGGTCAATACTATAATTGACACGGGATATCGAAGATCTTCAGACTATGATACAGGAAAAGACCGGGTAACTTTTACAGAACAGGAAAGATTGTAGCGAGGGCAACGTTCTATAAATGTACTTTACGTAAAAGAAAAACAATAATGCAGCAAACGGCATCTGATACCATGTCCACTCAGATGGCACCTACTCGCCTCACAACGTGAGTCACCACGTTCTCCGTCTTCGACCACATGCCTAAAATATATGCAGTTTTAGTCAAGATTTTCAATGTGTATATTCCAAAGCTTCTATGAATATGGACCATTCGAATGACACAAAGACAAAAACAACACACATTTGTGTGTATATGTAAATTCCTCGAGAACAACAAACATTTTACCATCAGCTTGTGCGTAAGGCCTCAGTATTACATCATCATCACCGTGTGACATATTCTTTCCAGAACGTAGCCTTCTCTATGGACATTCTAAACACCTCGAGGTCCTGGGCGAATTGAGCTGCCTCCTACAGAGATATGATTAAACAGTCATTCGTTAATCGCCATCTTTGCTCTTCCTCTACTACCGTTTACTCTGCCTTCTGCTATTAGGCTTTCCATGCTGTTATGTCTGTTTAGATGACCATAAACGTTTAGCTTTCAGTGTTACAAGGGCCAATTAATTCTAATTGTAAGTATAAATAAGACATACACATCAAAAAGGTCGCTTCAGATGTGACATGAGTATATGAATAGTACAATATATAAGCACCCATGATTTATTATCAAAAACAAATCATAATGCAACACACGGTATTTGAACCAGTACGCTCAGATGGCGCCCACTCGCTTTACTACTTGAGCCAACACGTTTTCATTCCTCACACACAGCATCCCTAAAAAATGTTTTTTATTCAAGACTTTCAAGACTTCTATTCCCAGAGTAGTAGACTAAGGAAGGAGGAACACCACAGAAAAAATTCAAAAGGTCACAAAACGTTGAGAACCGCTGATTAAGTTATGACGTTTACGGATTGGGGTTAATGTTAGGAATGCTTTGGGGTTAGGGTTAGCGTTAGGGTTATGATTAGGAATTTGAATGCTTCAGAACACTTATGTGGAATGGGGTTCTCAATGCTTGTTATTTTCGGGTCGATGTTTGTGTTTTTCGTGATATTCAATCTGATTTGAATTTTTCCAGCTGTTGTTTTGATCAATTGGAATTAATAATAATGATAACAATAATAATAATAATAATAATAATAATAATAAAACACATAAGCCGTAATGATCTAAAGGGTGTCACACTGAATATGTAAGCACAAAGTGCTCCACAAACATCTTTATCTTCAGCAATTAGGAGAAGTGTAGAATAATATGCACAGACTATTCCTTGAAAATCTACATTTTCTTTTACCGCCATTTTTTGCACCCTCGGCAGTTCCTTGCAAAAGAATTATAGAAAGTCAGGCGTGTCTTGTTACTTGTCAAAACCAAACAAGTTTACATCGTTTCACTATTGCCAAAAGTGGTTCTTGATAACCGACAAGTTTATTTATTTACTGCCGGACGAATATATCTATTTTGTGTCCTATATAACGAATTCCTAACAAACACATGTAGCACTGATTTTCAAAAGCTTGAATCCTTCTTTTCGTGTCAGTATTGAGTTTCCAACATTTACATCCGTACACTTGGCACCTTGGAATTACGATAAATTATCTCGTACTTCCTAGTTGCAAAGGAATATTTCTTCAGAACTTTCTTTCATACCCAGAGGAACCCAACTCTCAGCGGTGTGGACTGTTTTGATCAGAACATACATTTTTATAAACTACAGGACACTCTATCAACCGTAAAATATTAGGTATATACAATGCCAAGGGTTGAACAATCGTCTACTCCAATGGAACTAGTTCTGTAGGAGGGATGACTATCTTATTATGGGATATAAATTATTGTTAGAGGTGTGGGTGGAATGAAAATTAGGTGTGCAGAATAATTGGGAAGTCTATTCATCCAACCATACATCCATCTGTCTATTCATCGATTCACATAGAATGTACATCCATCCACCTGTTCATCTATTCATCGATTCGCCAAATCTGTCCATGCGTCCATCTGTATATTCATCAATTCACCCAGTCTTCTCATCCATCTCTTCATCCAACCATACGTCCATCCAAATATTTATCGATTCACCTTGAATGTTCATCCATCCACCAGTTCATTTATCTATTCATGGATTCACCCAGTATTTCCATCTATCCACCCTCCCGCCAATCTATATATATATATAATCTCCTTTCAAATCCTTGGGCTCAGCTTCTCATCAAATCTCTGCCATCTTTATCTTATCTTTCGTTATCCTCCCCAACGCTCCCTCATGACCCGCCCATTATTTCGTATTAATATCTCAAACTTTCCTTTAGGTGTTAATTGGTCTTCGTCATTTCCTCGTTCCCAGTGAAGCCTTGGACACTGTTAACATTAATCAACGCATAGATTGTAGCACTGTCTAGAATGGACGTGTAGCTTGTAGAACTATCTAGTAACAAATACACACATATAGATATATATACACACTTATAACCCTCACATAACAAATGTGTAGCCATGTCTAGTAATAATAGTTTTAGTGTGTAACCATGTTTAGTAACACATGTCTTTGTTTCTAGTACTGTATCGTAACAAATATTGTGTACCATTATTTAGTAACAAATGTTTGAATGTGTACCAGTGTGTAGTAACAAATGTGTGAGTGTACCATTTTAGTAACATATTTTTAAGTGTGTAGCATTGTTTAGTAGCAAGTGGTTTCAATTTTAACACTATTTAGTAACACATTTTAAGTGTGTAGCATTGTTTAGCAACAGATGTCATGTCAAGTTATAAATGCCTGCATAACATGTTTAACTATTTATAACATAAGGTTGGTGCTACTGGTGGGCGTTGCTGTTCATGTGTTACTATTATGGTATTTCTGGTGCTATTAATCATGTGGTGTTGCTCAGGTGTTTTCCATGTGTTATTAGTCAGGTGTCTTATTCAGATGTAATGTCAGTGATATTTTTCAGTTTTTCTTATGTATGTGTTATTCGGGTGTTATTATTCAGGTGTTCATATTTAGGTGTTATTATTCAGGTGTTATTCAGAATTATTTTTCAGGTGTTACTATCCATGTGTTACTATTGAGGTGTTATATTATTCAGGTTTGTTATTCGGGTGTTTATAGGCAAATGTAATTATTCAGGTTGGTGCTATTCAGGTGTTATTATTTAGATATTATTATTCCGGTTTTATTATGCATGTGTTATTCAGGTGTCATATTGTTCCCAGAAACAATATTCTTCATAAATTCCTCCTGATACTTCGCGAATTGACATACCGCAGGCAATGGCAATTTTAAACACTCAGATGCATATTGTTCGACGTCGTTTGGGCGGCCCCATCCCTTGTAACCACGCCTTTCAACACACATTTTTCTCTCTTGTTATTCTTCTGCGTTCGTTCTCTAATAACAAAGACGAATTTGTGTGAGATTTGTTACCTGTGGTAAAGTACGTTGTGCTACCGTATGATTTTATAACTCATCCAATTTAGCATTCTTTTAATTCGGGTAGGTATCATATCTGTCGCCAAGCGACGAGTGTGCGTCAGAACTACGTCGTGATGGTTAATCCCGAACGGTGCCCTTAGACTTTACATCATATAGCATGTCTTCGATGGCTCTCTCTTATCCCTCTCTCACTCTTTCTCTCTATTGGTATTACTAAGCAGAAATTTAGGCTTGGGTCGACTGCGTCTATATCGTGCGAGGTGTTTCGCTGCGAGTAAACTTGTCTCGTGTAATTAGACGGTACCTTGCCACTATTTTACAATGCTGTTACGTCTCATTATATGACCGACAGGACATTGTGCTGTCGGTGCACAAAAAGGGAGTAAATTAGAGCAACATTGTTTATCTTCCATACATATCATAGGAGGTCACTAAGGAGGTTTTGGAGTGGAGTTGTTTATCTCATCCCATATAGAGTAAAAGTAGCCGAAAAGCCATGCTGAAGTTGGATGTGTCAGGAAAAACGTCGCAGATTTCGTAGTTAATATAGAAACTACGACACACCGCATTTTGTTCTTCAGACTATATCCTGCTAATCTGCAAGAGTTTTTAAAGCGAACACAGAAGAAGTAGAATATGATCGAAGAACCTCCGGTGTTTTTTTTTGTTTTTGTTTTTGCTGCTATAATATTATCTATGAGACAACCCGTTGCTGCTTTAATGTTATCTATTAGACAACCTTTTGCTATTATATTGTTCTCTATGAGACAACATTTTGATTTTATAATGTTCGCTATTAGCCAACCTTTTGCCCCATTTAATGTCCAATCATTATATCTCTCTAACCACGGTTTTCTCAAAATCATTATGTAACATTTTATTTCCAAATAAGCATTTCATTATTTCACTGTTTTATTAAATATCGATGTTTCACTGCCGCAAATTGATGAGTGGGCATGCAAGCAATATTTTTCATTTTTTGAAGATCCACATCAGAACGGAACCTTCAACCTAGAAATTATTGCCTATTGTTTTTTTATAGACAATATAAATTCATTCAGTAGATTATCATTTCTTCATGTATTGTCCGGATCTACTGAAGATGTATGAGTCTGGTCAGTGGCGCAAATGAAACGGCGACACAGCCCATGTCCATTCTCTGGACTACATCCTGCTGGAAATCTAATAGGATCATTGTCCTGATTCAAAGAGATCCATTGAGATTGTTATATATGCTGCTGTGAAATCCATTGAGATTGTTGTTAATGTTGCTGTAAAATCCATTGCGATTGTTGTTTATGTTGCTGTGAAATCCAATGAGATTGTTGTTTATGTTGCTGTGAAATCCAATGAGATTGTTGTTTATGTTGCTGTGAAATCCAATGAGATTGTTGTTTATGTTGCTGTGAAATCCAATGAGATTGTTGTTTATGTTGCTATGAAATCCAATGAGATTGATGTTTATGTTGCTGTGAAATCCATTGAGATTGTTGTTTATGTTGCTGTGAAATCTATTGAGATTGTTGTTTATGTTGCTGTGAAATCCATTGATATTGTTGTTTATGTTGCTGTGAAATTCATTGAGATTGTTGTTTATGTTGCTGTGAAATCCATTGAGATTGTTGTTTATGTTACTGTGAAGACATGTTATCTAGTTGTGTTGCGTGATACCATGGTTGCTGGTGCGCTTCTCGGCCTTGTATCTCCGACTTCAGCATCAGTGTTTACTTGGGAAGGACTGTGGTCCTGCTTGATGTCATTGATGACCCGACGAATATTAGTTTCCAGTCTCTGTTGACTGGACCAAGACCTATCTCCACTTCAAGAAGTTTGCCTCGATGGGGAGTGGGAGTTTGAAAATTAATGCTACAAAATAAGTAAAAGAAGGGCCATGCAGCAGGATTTTAACCGGTAGCTTAGACGTTATAGACGCAATCTGTACATGGCAGCAACAGAATCGGACTATCAATAAATTGGTAGCATTTCCCTTTCAGGACTATAAAAGGAGTATTTTCTGACTCTAGTGATTTTCAAGAAATATAAATACGTTGAGAAGTTTGCCATTGATTTCTGAATTGTGGGGAAGCACAATTACAAGTGGCGGGATTCGAACCAGTAACCTTGGCTGTCACAGACGAGCTCTGCACCACAGAGCCTATAAAAAATATAAACTTCGCAAGTATTTAACAATCAGAATGGAGCGTCGTATGGTCATGGCTTGTCATGACGTGACACTTCCTTAAAGTACTCACGTGAAGGTAAAGTTGAGGGGCGGAAAGCAAGATCGAGTTATAATTTCCTTGGTGTAGTAATTAAGTCGTTTGCTGTGTGCTCACGATGATATAGGTTTAATTCATGGTCGAGACGCTTTGTTTATAAGTACATTATTTGGAAGGTCTCTGGGAACTACGGAGTTGCGGGATTTTTTGGGGTACTATCTACAAGCGTCTTTCTGCTTTGTTCAGAGGAACGGGATATATATGGGGAATCCGAGTACACTACAGTCAATCCTCAGTGCCATTTGTACGCTTATTTGAATAAGTGGAAAGAAAACATCATAACTTGTACCAGATATAAGCTATCACATGGCTCCACCAAAACGCAAAAACATACAACGTTCTATGTCCGTTGTAGCCAATCTTCGATACGGAGATGGCGCATGAATATGCGTATTTATGTGATTATGATGATGATACTACAGCAATGAAGAAAACAAAAAGAGACCAATGTTTATAAGCACAATATAAATGGATAAATGGGTACCAAATCACATTATCTCGAGATAAATCATTATTGATCGTAACAGAGCACTTCATGGTCGTTAGCATATATATCTAGTTCGCTTCAGTGTCATTTAGGACTCCAATGTCTGTCTCGCGAAATGCTAAATCTGAACATCAAGCAATTCCTAATTATGGCAATGACTAGACAGTTGTGTCTGATGTTGCGAACTGATAATCACAGAGTATACGATACGGTGTTGTGAATACTGACATTAAAAAAGAAATAACTGGAAACGTGATGTTTACAATTTACGACTTCTCAGTTGCCGTAAATAATGCGGCATTCCTATTTAATATATATATATATATACTGCGGCAAGAGATGAGAGAAGTGCTTGCATTTCCTATTCAATACACTTCTGACATTCTAGCATACTTTTATTAACTTTCTAGCAATTCTAAATGGCTGGATAGTTGCTTAAATTACAATTTAACCATTATTTTGACTTGGCATTAATCATTGGGGGAATGTGGTATATTTCTCAAATACTTTATACATGTTGCATTTTTTGGTCGGCCAATATTTCTTCTAAGAATAATACCTCACAATAATCCGATATATGTATATTCAGTAAATGTTTAGGTTGATTATGTCTGCCGATGTATAAATATATGAATATATTACATATAGTGTATCACTCATTATATGTAAACCTGTAACCCATCACGATCGTAAGGGAACAACATTGGAACCATTAACCGAAACCGTCGGCTGCAAAGAGGTCCTCTGTACAGAACGAAAGCAAGACTTCATTCGTAAAGATTTTAATTACTTTCGTGATGTTTGTTGGTCACTGTTTGTATACTTGACATTACACGTCAAAACAATCCAAGGCTGACCAACTAAATGCACATCACCATCAAGTGACATATTCTTTCCAGAACGTAGTCTTTCCTATGGATCTCTTAAATTCTCCGCGGTCTTGAGCAAGTTGCCCTGCATCTTCCAGTGTGCACATACATAATAAAAATCACCATTTCAGGTCATCTTTATTTTTCTGTATATATATATACCAAGGCAGGTCTTCATATCGAAACCCTCATGCATCAATACACAGAGTCCTCCAGCGATTTTTATCTTCAACGATACCGTTGAGCGATGACAAATTTTGTCTTATGATGACGCCTTGATGTTGTATTCCCATGGTTTATTTTACCTCCTCTGCTTCATTCATCCTCGACGACTGCCAGTATTCTTTTGGCAAGGAATTATGTCGACATACATGTTCAAACCATACAAGGATTTATGTCGACATACATGTTCAAACCATGCAAGTTGTCTTATATGACGTATATTATTATGGTAAATTTAGTTTTCTTCTCAACAGTCGCATATTTTTCGTTATTCTAATAGGACATTCTTAGTTCTGGTGGTTACATGTTTCGTTATAGTTCTGGTAAATTTACATCGGTAGTTTTACATTGTTCTGGCGCATTTACATCAATGATTTTCACCGATTGGTTCATTTACATCGATGATTTTCTATATTCTTAGTTCTTTAAATTGTTCGTCGGAGTGGTGATCACACTCTTCTCACAGCTATTTTTGACGTTCGGAGTGGTGATCACACTCTTCTCACAGCTATTTTAACGTTCGGAGTGGTGATCACACTCTTCTCACAGCTATTTTTGACGTTCGGAGTGGTGATCACACTCTTCTCACATGCCTGGTCCTGGCTCAAATGAGTCAGACTTGATAACCTTTCGTTTAGTTATTATTCTATTGAAGCGGTGATTTTTAATCCTCATGTGTACTTCTATAATCTTAAATGATCTGTCATTTACCTCCTATTGTCTCCTATGAATAAAATTGTGACCTGTGTATATTCTTTAATCTCTTATCTAGCTCTGTGATCGTTGGTAGTGCCGTCGCTTACCTGCCGTCTGCTAGGATGTATTCTTGATAAAGGCATTTTGATCGAAACGTCGAGTTGTGTGTTTTACTTTCAGTTGTTTGTGATTAGAAAAATTATTTGCCATATAGTTTTTTTCTCACTTAATATCACTTAATGAAAAATCTCACTCTACATTACTACCCATCGTCGGCTCTCGTCATCTTACTATGTCTTCTCTACTTTCCTCTCTCCATATCACTCTATCTCTTCTATCTCACACTGCATCTCACTCTTTCTTCTACCTAACTCTTTCCATGTCATTCTCTGTGCTCTACCTGTTAATTGCTATACTGTAGTTGTCATGTAATCCACAATGAATGGACAAGGACGAAAAGACAACAAAGTTGATAGATAGTTATAATCGTTTACTAGCAAACGTATACCTCTGTTATAATTATTAATTAGTTGACAGATACCTCTCTTGCAATCGTTCACTGACTGACAGATACCTTTCGTACAATCATGTATCTGTTACAATAAATCACTAACTAAACTAATACATACATTCATCACAATAAATCACTAGCTAACAGATACATTTGTTACAATAAATCACTAGCTAACAGATACATGTGTTACAATAAATCACTAGCTAACATATACATGTGTTACAATAAATCACTAGCTAACAGATACATTTGTTAAATTAAATCACTAGCTAACATATACATTTGTCACAATAAATCAATAGCTAACATATACATTTGTCACAATAAATCACTAGCTAACATATACATTTTTTTACAATAAATCACTAGCTACCATATACATTTGTTACAATAAATCACTAGCTAACAGATACAGCAAAAAGAAAACTACAAATGTTTGGTCAGATTAAGAGACACAACTGTTTAGAATGACAAATAATGGAGGGCAGAGCACCTGGGAAAAGAAGGAAAGGCAGACCAAAAAGAGAATAGACTGACGACATTAAAGATAACATGAATGCGTCGTTGGAAAATGCAAGCCGCATCGCCCAAGAAAGAGAAGAGTTCAGGGAGTTCATTGGGAAGACAACGTTCTGGAGAGAATACGTCACATGACACAGCAGATACATTTGTTAAAATAAATCACTAGCTAACAGATACCCTTGTTACAATAAATCACTAGTTAACAGACACATTTGTTACAAGTATTCATTAACTGAACGATACTCTTATTAGACTCATTAATAAAGAACAAATACTTTGTCTGGACTACAACCTGCTGATAATTGGGAGTTTAAGAATGGATGCAGACAAAGAAGATACTGTTCTCCTAACACATATTCAGCCTTTCTTCCGTTAGATTTAACGATCTATGTGACGTGTCATTTGCAGAACGTTGCCATCACTGCCACTCTAAAAGCTCCCCGGTTGTATGAAATCTGTCCATCTGCTTCCGGTGTCATTTTCAGAAGGTATTGGATATTCTTTGCCCATCAATGTTTTTCTCTGGCTCTTGTTTTCCTCTTTGGAAACTTGCTCTTCGTGATTAATCTTAAATGAATAATTGTGTCTTTTTTATGATCAAAATATGTTAGCTTTCGTTTTTAACAAGAAAATAGTTTTGAGAAAATAGTTTTGAGAAGCCAGACTTCTTTTATGTTTGGGTATTTACGAGTATCTGTGTTGGAACATGTTGTTGTATTTACGGGTATATGTGTTGGAACATGTTGCTGTATTTACGGGTACCTGTGTTGGAACATGTTGCTGTATTTACGGGTATATGTGTTGGAACATGTTGCTGTATTTACGGGTATATGTGTTGGAACATGTTGCTGTATTTACGGGTATATGTGTTGGAACATGTTGCTGTGTTTACGAGTATCTGTGTTGGAACATGTTGCTGTATTTACGGGTATATGTGTTGGAACATGTTGCTGTATTTACGGGTATATGTGTTGGAACATGTTGCTGTATTTACGAGTATTTGTGTTGGAACATGTTGCTGTATTTACGGGTATTTATGTTGGAACATGTTGCTGTATTTACGAGTATTTGTGTTGGAACATGTTGCTGTATTTACGGGTATATGTGTTGGAACATGTTGCTGTATTTACGAGTATTTGTGTTGGAACATGTTGCTGTATTTACGGGTATATGTGTTGGAACATGTTGCTGTATTTACGGGTACCTGTGTTGGAACATGTTGCTGTATTTACGAGTATTTGTGTTGGAACATGTTGCTGTATTTACGGGTATTTATGTTGGAACATGTTGTTGTATTTACGGGTATTTGTGTTGGAACATGTTGCTGTATTTACGGGTATTTGTGTTGGAACATGTTGCTGTATTTACGGGTACCTGTGTTGGAACATGTTGCTGTATTTCTTAGGGCCGTGTTATCATCATCATCCTGTGACATATTCTCTCAAGAACATAGTCTTCTTTATGGAATATCTGAGTAATCCGCGATTATGGACGAGTTGACCTGCCACAGCGAGACATGTTTAAACAATCTGATATATCTCCACAACATCGTCGCCTTGGGCGCCCTCTTCCCCTGTTGTCGTTAATTCTGCCTTCAGCTATTAATTTTTCCATTATATTATGTCTCCTTATATGACCAAAAAAACTCAGCTATAACCTTTCCATAGAAGGACTATTAAATTTCAAGCTCTGATATTGTCTTTGCGAACGTCATTTCCCATGTCTCACGATCACATATTGCCACAGAAAAATTATAGCGTATTAATAATTGTAAATGTGAGTTAGATATATAGGCTATAAAACCAGATATTTTGCAGTCTCTAGTCCGACTTACAGGCGCTTAAATTCTATTAAAAACAGATTTTCGGCGTGAAGCAAGTAACTTCAGCGAGCTGAGGTTATTTAAAGAAAAATATAGAAATAGTTATTCTCTCTGGCAGACAGACGGGACAAATCAATAAATGATTAATGAAGCTAGCTCAAAGTTGTGTCAATCAGTTAACACGTTGTTACAGGATGAGCGCCTTCAAGCTCTTGCACTACTGTTGGTGTCTTTGTCTTTCTGAAATATTGATGAGACATAAATTTTGTAGATGGAACAATGTTTACAAGTTTTATTTTCTTTAAGAGTGTCACCGATAAAAACACACGACGGGAAAAATAATGAGTGACTCACACTTCGTCTTCTGCGTTCGTTCTACTCCTGAAATTATGATGTTCCAGACCGGAGAACAAAGGCGTTGCGTCATTGTTACTGCTTTTCTGCGATATCTGCTGATTTTGGTCTGGCACATCCGACTTCAGAATGGCTTCTGTGTCATTTTAATTCTATATGAGATGCTACCGAAAACCCCATATCATAACCTTCTTACTTGCCGCCTGCGATATACTTGGAAGGTAAATAGTATCTGTATTCTTTGTCCCCCTTTCGGGATTTGGCAACACGCGAGTAGGTGACTCGATGAGTTTTATGTCTATTTGTTCTGGTCCCAGGGATTCAAATAAATGGAGCTCTTATACACTATTGTACAAAATGTTCTTTAGAGGTATATCACATAGGCAGAAGGCACCTCCAATAAATCCATCTGACACAACCATATCTTTGCGACAAGCTTATATGAGTACCGGTGTCACTTCAGTCGCGCAGCTGAAAAGAACATGTGCTTTTGTCTTAAATACAATGGGATGTTACCAGCTACATGCTCATAAATGAAGGGGGACTATTTCATTATCATCCTTGCAAGATCACTAGACCTCACATGTCGTAGAACATTTGGATCATCTATTCTTGTAAGATCACTAGACCTCATGATTACTAACATATTTGCCTCTTCCATTCTTTGCAAGATCACCAGACCTCATGATTACTAACATATTTGCCTCTTCCATTCTTTGCAAGATCACCAGACCTCATGATTACTAACATATTTGCCTCTTCCATTCTTTGCAAGATCACCAGACCTCATGATTACTAACATATTTGCCTCTTCCATTCTTTGCAAGATCACCAGACCTCATGATTACTAACATATTTGCCTCTTCCATTCTTTGCAAGATCACCAGACCTCATGATTACTAACATATTTGCCTCTTCCATTCTTTGCAAGATCACCAGACCTCATGATTACTAACATATTTGCCTCTTCCATTCTTTGCAAGATCACCAGACCTCATGATTACTAACATATTTGCCTCTTCTATTCTTTGCAAGATCACCAGACCTCATGATTACTAACATATTTACCTCTTCCATTCTTTGCAAGATCACCAGACCTCATGATTACTAACATATTTACCTCTTCCATTCTTTGCAAGATCACCAAACCTCATGATTACTAGCACACTTTTCTACTTGTAAGATGAATAGACCTCCTGCCTAATATTATATTTGCCGAATCTATTCTTGAAAATAGTACTTGCGTGGAATACAGGTAATGAAGTTTAACTGAACGACGACTAACACACTATCACTGGCGGATGATCACGTGAATAATACACACAACAAAACACAGGATATGGTCATACAAATAACAATACATAGGACATAATCGAAGTTTATAATAAAAGGCCTTTATCAAGATTAACACATGACATGAAAATATGACAAGTAGAAATTACCACACCACACAAACGTATCCGATCGAAATATGGTTGCGAGATGCCGGAAGGATTTTAACAGGAAGTACATAAAAACGTAAATATAGGTGGAAACGCAACGAACAAAAAGATGACGCAAATGACGGAGCACAATGAATAAAGACAAAGACCTCACCGGAATTTAGTCCAAATGGCTTAAGGGTACCCAGCTAATACGATTTTTTAGTGCGTACCTAGATCTATCATCGGTGGTGCAGAATCTTATGACAGTGACCTGAGTATCAAGAACACCACGGTGGCCATCGCCGTTTAAGTCTGTGGCAACAGGACTATGTGTTCTGTGCTTGATGGTATGAAGATGGTTTTAGAAGCGGTCGCTCAATTTTAAGCTGGTTTCCCCGATATACTGCTTGCCGCAGCCTTTACATATGCTCACGTAAATTACAGTATGGGATTCACATGTAAAAACCACGTCGATGGAGAATGTGGCCGTGGGAAATTAAATAGAGCGCATCTGAACCACATAAAGACATGTGTAGCAATGACCGCGTGAGAAACAAACAGTACCGAAATGGTCGGAACAGAACACCTAAGGTGGCTATGGATCAAGTAGTTCTTCAGATTTTTGTTGAGCCTAGATGCAGCCAGAGGCAAATCCTGGAAAGCGGCACGGGTGTTAGGATCAGACTGGAGAAAGAAAAATGTTTAAGTGGGATGCGTCGGATAGTGGCGTAATGGGGATGAAAGGTAAGAACAAGTTTAACTCTATCAGAGGAGGACCATGGTAATAAGTCAAGATATCGAGGCGAGATAACTGGCGTACACGGAGCCAAGCCGAAGAAAGGATGCTATTATCGGGTAACGAGCGTCTATGGAAGAATTCAATCCTCTCAGAGGATTTGTCGAGAAAGTCGTCGTCATCGCTACATAAGCGACGAAGGCGAAAAATCTGGGAGTATGGCAGAGAGTTGCGATAAGCAGGAGGATGAGAAGAAGTGTAGAGCAGAATGCAGAATGCCATGTGCATCAGTAGGTTACAGTAGGCGGATGTGCTGAGGTAAGGTGATGAATGGTGACAATGATGTCAAGGAAGTTGACAGAGGTAGTGGAGATGTTATATGTGAATTGAATAGTAGAGTTGAAATTATTGATGAAGTTGATGAAGCGAGATAATTCTGTTTCGGACATGTCAGTAATTTCTATCCCATCATCAATATATATGTGGAAAAATGATGGGAACGGACCATCATAGGTCGACCTAACTAGATGTTCAAGATGTCCCATTAGAAGACAAACATAGCTAGGTCCCATCTTGGTGCCCATGGCAACGCCACTGATCTGATCGAAAAAATAACCATGGAATTCAAAAGAGTTGAGTGTTGTTGAGCACCAGTCAGCAAGGCGATTATGATTTGGAGTAGATACAGAGCGACAAGAATTCTTTTCCAGAAAGTGTTGCAGAGCCTTGAGACTATCTGCATGAGGTAGAGACGTGTACAGAGAGCAATCATTAAGCAAAAACCTACTATAGGTACGATCAGAAGACAGCTGGACAGAAGAAAAAATGGTATTGCATGCTTGCTGTCTTTCAAGAATGAAGGCAGTTGTTCGACTAAGGGAAGGAAAATGCTATCATGGAAGTTGGAGATGCACTCAGTGGGACAAGAGCAAGAAGAGACAATAAGTCTACCCGGATTCGATTCCTTGTGGATTTTGGGCAGCATCTAGAAAACAGGTCTGCCTAAACAGCTTTGATCGATGCAAAGAGTCTTGGCTGTGATAGGAAGGTGGTTGTCACGGATAAGGGTTTTCACAGTGCTGTTGACCACCTGGTTAGGTACTGTCGAGTCAGATGTGAGTGCAGTGTAGAAAGACGGATTGAAGAGTTGTTGGTGACCTTCCTAGGGGGAAAGGTCATTGCTCCACACAACAACAGCCCTACCCTTATCATCTGGTTTAATGACAATATCATCACGGCGGCGAAGATGCACCAAGACGCAAAATTCGTCAGGAATTCACTTGAGCATCTGATAGTGATAGTGTGTAAGTCGTCGTTCAGTAAGACTGCACTACCTGTTTCCTACGTAAGTACTATTTTCATACAGTTTTACTAGTCGTACTACCTTCTTGTGATTGACATCGAACCTTACAAGATTACTAGACCTCACACATCTAGTACGTTCTTCTGATCTACTCTTGCAAGATCACTACACGCCATGTATGCTATCACACTTGTCTCATCCATCCTTGCACGGGAACTATAAACTTATACCTAATTCCGTTAATTTCAAGTTTACATCCTTGTTAATCTTCATCGTAAAGGAAGCATTATTGACAACGATACTGTTTCTAGAATACCTTTGACAAGATTGGGAAATGTGTGATGGCTTAAACATTTGTTTTATAAACGTTTACTTTCAATTTTCTCAAAGATCTACTGGGAGTTATCGCTAGAGATAACTGTGTTACGTGTTGCAAACAAGTGGTTCCTAACGTGCCAAATACCCCACTTTGTGAGTTACGTATAGTTGGAGTGGATAACAGTAAAATACTGAAATTAGGGGGGAAGGGACACGAAGATAACTATGGAAAAAATAAACAGCAAGAATTATAACAATAGCGCTTAAATATCTCGGTGGCTTGCAAAAAACGTGAATTCTCAGTTTTATTTCAGGGGACAAAAAAAAAGATATTGGTCCTAAAATATGGCAACGAGAAGAAAAAGAACCAGTGCTCTAAGCGATAGTCTTGAAGAGAATACATATTGTCTAAGCGATAGTCTTGGTAAGAATACTTACTGCATTACTAAGAAGGACAGAATCTACAAGTAGTTCATCATCATCATCAGGTGCCATGCCGGGTGGCGTAGGCGGTCATGGCTCTCCACAGCTCTCTGTCCACAGTATTATGTATCAAAGTCGTTGTTGTTTCTTTGCGGTGCCAGGATGTCAAACTGTCTAATATTAACTCACGTTGTCGCCCTCTGTCTCTGGTGCCTTCAATCTTGCCTGTTGTGATTATGTTCTCTAAACCTGCCTGTCTCATGAAGTGGCCAAAAAAAGAAGATTGCCTTTTTCTTATATTGTTGATTAAGGTCCGTTTCGCATTTAACTCTTTTAATACCTCTACATTAGTTTTTCTGGCAGTCCATGGTATTCTCAGCATTCTTCTGTAGAACCACATCTCTGTTGCCTCCAATCTCCCACTTTCCAGTTTGTTTATTGTCCAAGACTCGTACCCATATGTTAGTATAGGGGTTATATAGCACTGCAGAACTCTCTTTCTCACCTCTAATGACAAGGTCATATTACACAGTATATTTTTCATTTTTCTGAATGTTGTTTTTGCCTGTCCTATTCTGCATCTTATTTCTGTTGAACTTCTTCCATCTGCTGTTATAATTGTACCTAGATATTTGAATTGGTGGACCTGTTTTAATACTATATCATTCACTATGATCTTGCAAGGTGTGTTATTTTCTTTCTTTGAAATAACCATTACTTCTGTTTTCTTGATATTTAGGAAGAGGCCTTTCTCTTTGCTTTCTGTGACTACTACTTTAATTAATTTTTGAAGGTCTTCCTCACTTTTTGCAATCAGAACAGTGTCATCCGCATATCTCAAATTATTTATGTTATGTCCTCCCACTGATATTCCTGGGATATCTACTATTGCACGCAATATGTTTTCACTGTATAGAGAGAACAGGTCTGGTGAAAGCACGCATCCCTGTCTGACTCCTTGTTTTATTTGTTGAAAAGGTCCAAATTGCTTTCCTACTCTTATTGCTGCTGTTTGTTGCCAGTACATGTTCTTGATTTCCACAAGTAGTTACTCGAGTAGAAAGGTGTCACTCCTCTGACAACCTAAAATAACACAAATTATCTTACTATATTTAATCTTTGTTTTTTTTAAATACATCTTATTAATAAATGGTTCTTTTCTTATTCAGATTATTTTCAGTAGACACAGCAGTTCCAGGGATATCCATGAACTTATAGCGCAGGCAGCAGGCGTGAACAGGTGAGCACCAATTTTGTATTACAATATACCTATGACAAATCACCGTGTGAGTAATCCCTGATTGACAGTCACTTTTACTAAGTTAGACGACAAGAATAATGACTTCCATTCTCGTAGTCTCCGAGACAGACAAAAGCACTGCTTGATGAGGTTGTAGTTGGACTGTGCTAGTGGTATTGTCTGTGACAGACGTTGCGGATACAATCTGTCAAGGAACAGGACAATGTAATCTGTCTTTTACAATCCTCCCATACAAGTTGTTCTTTATAATTCTTCTTTTTGGCAATTTTCTTTCTGCATAAAATCTAACGTGATTTATTGACTTTTGTAATACTCTATATTAGTCAATATTTGAATGTTTCGCATGAATGTATAAGATCTATAAAAATAAATTAAGCTCACAGACTTCTCGGTTTGTAACTTTGTCCATGCATGGTCCAATGATTCGGAGAAGAGGCAGCAATGTTCAACAAGATCCAATACAAATGGTCGAACAGATTACAGCACACGGCTACATCAGGCAAAACATATTACAATATCTATCTATCTATCTATCTATCTATCTATCTATCTGTCTGTCTGTCTGTCTGTCTGTCTGTCTGTCTGTCTGTCTGTCTGTCTGTCTGTCTGTCTGTCTGTCTGTCTGTCTGTCTGTCTGTCTGTCTGTCTGTCTGTCTGTCTGTCTGTCTGTCTGTCTGTCTGTCTGTCTGTCTGTCTGTCTGTCTGTCTGTCTGTCTGTCTGTCTGTCTGTCTGTCTGTCTGTCTGTCTGTCTGTCTGTCTGTCTGTCTGTCTGTCTGTCTGTCTGTCTGTCTGTCTGTCTGTCTGTCTGTCTGTCTGTCTGTCTGTCTGTCTGTCTGTCTGTCTGTCTGTCTGTCTGTCTGTCTGTCTGTCTGTCTGTCTGTCTGTCTGTCTGTCTGTCTGTCTGTCTGTCTGTCTGTCTGTCTGTCTGTCTGTCTGTCTGTCTGTCTGTCTGTCTGTCTGTCTGTCTGTCTGTCTGTCTGTCTGTCTGTCTGTCTGTCTGTCTGTCTGTCTGTCTGTCTGTCTGTCTGTCTGTCTGTCTGTCTGACTGCCTGCCTGCCTGCCTGCCTGCCTGCCTGCCTGTCTGTCTGTCTGTCTGTCTGTCTGCCTGTCTGTCTAACTATCCTTCTATCTACCCACCCACTCATCCATCCATCCATCCAACCATCCATCTATCCATCCATCCATCCAACTAACCAACCAACTAACCGTCCGTCTGTCTGTCCGTCTGGAATAGAGTCTGGTTGGGTCGGTCCTGGTCTGTCGGTCCGTCTGTCTGTCAATTACCACTGAGAGCTTATAACAAACGATCAGCTGGATACAAAGCAACAACAAAAATACCGAGAAAAAGATAGATCGATTACATCACGACCACCCTTCACAAATACTGACTTAATATGACTCAGGCATCACATCTGGCCTTGAACAAAACCTTACAGCTCCCACCATGCGTTTAACGGCAAATGCTGTTGCTATCAACCAGCTATAAGCTGGGGATAAACAATAAACAATATTAGAGTGGTTGTATTTCTTTTTTTTTTCTTAATACCTTGTAGCATCAGAGGTAGAAGAGTTCTCTTTGGAATGCCTTTTTGTGTGCTTCACATGTTTGTTTTCATTGACTCTTTTATTTTTGTAATCCATCTTTTGCATGGTCTGCCCCTGGCTTTGTAAACATAATGCCTGTATAGTAATGGATTGTAATGGACACTGTCTAATGATAGTCTGGAAGCATGTGAAACACTTAATCCGTTGTTTTCTGATGTAATCCAGGATTAACATTGTATTTATTAGTTAGTTAGTCGTCGGATCATCATCACTGCAAACTGGACACATCCATAGTTGCTCCGATCTCTCCTTGAGTGTATCCGCCATCACAGTTCTGCTGACAGTACCGGTCCCATGCTGGTTGACCATCATTGTATTTATTAGTCTTTTGATGTAATCAAGGATTGAAATTGTATTTTTTAAGTCTTCTGATGTTTTCATTTCTGATTTTATCTCTTACTCCGAGGATTCTGCGTAGAAGAGTCATTTCTGTTGTAACAAGTTGTCTTTTGGCTTTTGTTGTTAATGTCCACGTTTGACATTGCTAGCATAGTGATGGTATGGTGATCGTTTTATATAGCGCAGTTCTGGTTTTCGCGCTCACACATTTATTTTTGAAAATATGGGACATTTGCCCTGTGATCTGGTATGTTATGTTGTATCTACGTTGGATTTCTTTAGGGTTTTTTGTTCATTTGATGATATAATTCTTGAATGATAATTAATTCTCTCCCCTGTTTAAGTTGTTGATCATCGATAAGAATAGTGGTGTTCTTTTCTGTTCTTGTGATTGACATTACCTCAGATTTGTATTCAGTGTTTATCTTTAAGTTAAAAGTCCTTACATTTTTTGTGTAGTCTACTTATATATTGATGTAATAGTTCTTCTGATGTTGATATTATTGCTTGATCGTTTGGAAAAAAGAAGTTCACTCAAGAGGTTTTTTACGTTGTCTTCTTCATTTGTGTTGTTAATTTTTTAAAATATGCAATCGATATATGTGATGAATAACAAGACAGAACATCCGTGTCGCACTCCAGAGTACATGTCGGATTTGTATAAAAGCCCCACTCTCGTTCGAAATATACATTGACTACATGTAACTACTCCTGCAAAAGAAGAATAGGTGTTGTGAAAAACCATATTGTGGTTGTATTTTCCATAGTTGTTGTCTGTCTGCTCATTCGTTTTCTTGGTCGCCAAAAGCGGTATATAATTCTTGGTTGTTTTTAGTTGTTTTTTCTGCCAGTTATCTAAAATTTAAAATGGCGTCTGTACAAGCCCTTGTTCTTACGGAATCCCATATGTATAGTTCTACCACAGAAACCAGGGACCACCGAGTAAGATGTTTACCGAACAGTCATGAGTCAAATGACAAAAGTATTAGTGAGATTTATTTTGAGAAGAATAAAAAACCAAGTAAAACCAGAATTTAGCCAGGAACAATGTTGTTTCGTAGAGGAAAAACATACCAACGAAACTATTTATATGTTAAAAACACTAATACAGATAACTTTAAAAGTGAAAACAGATTTAAATCTCTGTTGTATAGTCTACAACCAAGCCTTCACGTGGACACCAGACGGGCAAAGAAAACAGGGAAGACCAAAAGCAACGCTCAGAAGAACAATTATGACTGAATTAAAAGCAATAGGCATAAATGCACAAGACCTGCAATCCCTAGCAACAGACCGACAGGCATGGAGAACTATGATATCCGCCGTATGTGCCAAACTTGGTAAAAGAAGAACTGACTAACTGTGTAGTCTACACAACAAATTTTGACAGATTAGACACGGTAAGGTTATTCACACGCTAGAACATCTTAACATTTGTAGTAAATACTTAAGAATAATCAAGAATATATATTGCCAACAAATAACAGCTATAGAAATGGACAATAAAATTGGCCCCTTGCAATAGATAAAAAGGTGTCAGACAAGAATGTGCACTATCATCAGATTTTGATCTTCCTGTACATTGGAAACATACTGCGAGCAATTGATAATGTTCCAGGAATATCAATGGGTTGGCATTATTCATATATATAACGAGATATTCAAATGATACTGTTCTAATCCACAAAACTACACAAAAGACGAATGTGTCGGTCCATTGGCGCAAACACAACGGCGACAACGCATTTATATTCTCTAGACTATATCTTGCCGAAAATATAGTAGTACTTTTGACCTGTTACAAGAGAGATCCAGTTAGAAACCTACAAACATCACATGTATATGTGTTCCCATCTATACATCTACAACTATCGCATTTATATAGGTTCTGATTATACATATATACAAACACCATATATATATATATATATATTCACATCTATACATCTACAAACATCACATGTATATATGCTCCCATCTATAAATCTAAAAACAACAGATTTATGTGTTGTCATCTATACATATATTCAAACATCACATTTATATAGGTTCCGATTATAGATATATACAAACATCATATTTATATGTGTTTCTATCCATACATATATAACCATCACTATACGTATATTTCTCATTATTTCAAGGCGGAAGTTAACATAGTGCGGCCTACGCTCTCAGTGATCACCTGGGCGTATTCGTGAAAACATTGACATTACGCTCAGTCTATAAGATATCTAATGTCAATTTGTCTCCTGTTAAATGTTATAAATCTTGAACTTTATCATTATCGCATTATGAGACAAATCGTTTTCAACATGAAATCTTGACTTCAAATCGATTTTTCGCCAAATGGAACTCTCTTTGAATGTCATGGATTAAAGTTATATTGTATTGGTAACATCAGGAAATGTTACGAATTGATTTGTTGCTAGCTGAGGATATCGAAGTTTGGTGATATTTTTGTGCTGAGGGCTTTAATGTGGCACCCCTGCGACACTAAATTGTTACAAGTTTGCTAATATTACTAATATGACTTTGCAGAAAGATCGAAACAAGATATCAGAAAGTCAATGATGTGTCTTACCAGCTGTCACTAATACTGTAACAACCAAGAATCTGCATGACTACAAAACGACAATTGATAAACAGTATATGTATGCAACTCTGTGTTACAAATGTCAAAATTGCCCCTTGACAAAAACACAAGCGAATAAGATAACAGCGTGTGAAATGAGATGTTTGAGGAAAGCTATAAATATCACCAGAAGGGACACATTAGAAATGAAAATATCAGGAAAGAAATAAAGATCACCACAAGGCAAGACTACATCGAGATACCTAAAACGATATTGTTTGATCACCTCATGAGAATGAGACCAACTCAACCAGCCCTACATGCATACACCAGCAGAAGATCAGGATACACGCACGTGCGAGACAAAGAACTAGATGGGGGAGACAATCGAGGAAAGAGACACCGGCTGGCCATGGCCAATGCGTTCCAATTGGCCAATGACAGACTTCAACTTCCCACCACGACGTTTAACGGCACACCTGGAAATCACAATAGATAAATAGACAGATAGACAAAATGATAGATATATACTGTTCGTAGTGAGTCTGTAGACGGCTAAGACCGCCGTTAAAATTACAAATGGAGTATGGATCCCTTAAATTGAAGCCTCTCACGTAACAGATTTAGCAGATCAGATTCTATAAGCAGAGACTAGAACAGAATGTACACATCTTGGTTAAGGGTTACATGCGATTTTCCTCTTCCTCGCTTGTCTTCTGACTTCTCCCAGCCCCCTCAGACGAATGGATACATTGAGGTAGCTCTGTAATACCATGAGTCAGTTCTTCTCAAGAATTTGAATTGATCATAAAATCTTTCAAGACTGTTGAACTCAGAAATTTTCTATTAAATTGCCAGCATGAAGTCTCCGTTTAATTATGTATCTCCATTTTGTGTGTATGTTTGTTTGTGTCATCTTCATAAAAATACTTTGGCCGAAACGTTCGACGTAAAACTGATATTTACCCTTTTAATTATTTTTAATAGATAATACTTTATGGAAAGAAGAACACAAACAAATTTGTTCAGAGAACAATTCGTAGGAAAATAAAGTATTTTGTATATTTCTATCTGTGTATCAAACCATCCATTCATCCAATAATCGATATCTATCTGTCTATCAGTATGTCTGTCTGTCTGTCTGTCTGTCTGTCTATCAGTATGTCTGTCTGTCTGTCCGTCTGTCGGTCGGTCTGTCTAATCTATCTATGCCACAGGCTCGCTAATGTGCCAAACTATAAAGGTGCCAAATATGGTCCGGAAACGTGCTAAATTCGCAAAACCTGTATGCTACAGGAAAACATAGAACTATGGATTTCTATGCTTACATATATAATATATATATATATATATATATATATATATATATATATATATATATATATATATATATATATATATGAATATCTGTATTCCAAATCACTTACTTCAATAAATAAATGTATGAACATAAATTAAAGTTTGTATAACAAATTTGTTCAATATTGCAGACATTCCTTGATTTCCCTCAGAGATAAGAATGGAGCTCATGTCCCAGTCTCTTCAACGATGCCTCCCAACACAGCAGTGTAAGTTTTCATCTATTTGTTTCATTGACCTGCATTAACCCATCAAGTTCGTAATCCACCATACTTGTTTCCATATCAAACTCTCGTAATCCATAGATACCCTCGGGATCTGAAAGAAGAGCAACGAATTTAAACTTCATAACTTGCAAGGAATGTCGTAAGATACGATTCAGAAGGTTTTGGAGAAGTGGGGTTGTGTGTCACATTCCAAGATCCCATTGAGGGTTAAAGGTACTAGAAGTTATCCTGAAGTCGAGAGTTTCCAGTTCATCATCCAAAAGTAGCATATCATGGACATGATGTAGAATTCATCACATTCTCTCAAAACTCCTTTCAATCTTTAGCTCCATCGTCTAGCTTCTGTCAGTGTCATGTTCATATAGTCTTTGATATCTTTAGCCCATCTTATTCGTGGTGCATTTCTATTTCGTTACCCTGATTAATACATTATGATCTTTTTGTTAAATTATCACGTCCTTTGAAATCGCCAAAATAATGTACTTTTCTGGAGAGAAATTTGTTGTTGTTTAGCTAGTATTCTTTTAGTTTTAAACCCCTAACGATGGTCCAATTGGTGATCATTTTGGTACACGATATTCTAGGAAATGAAACTTCTGTAGCAGTTTGCTCGATTTTATTTGTGATTATCCAAAATTCATATCCATTTATTGCAATTGGGAATATGCAGGCTCTAAGGAAAGTTAGTTTTTGTTATATTGTTGTATCCCAGCCATATGAATTTCATTTTCATTAGTTTTTTAACGCTATGGCCAACATCTGTCTGATTTCTTCATAGAAATTCCATTTGCTACTTATAAGAGAATCAAAGTATTAGAAACTGATAACTCACTCTAGTTCTCTATTATTGGTCGAGATTGCGAACTTGTCAGTGACACTGTCACATGTCATAATCTAGGTCTTACTTCAAAGACGAATTTCAAGAAAAAATAGATTCCAGCATTACTGCACAAAGGCCATTCCTATAAATCCACTACTTGCCATTCGTCAGCCATCTAAAAGTATATAAGCATAATGTCCAAGTCAGTTGTTGGATGGGAATTCTTCTGGCCTTTCCATTGATGACACACTTTCACCTCTCCTCTGGTCACTTCCATTTCTATCATTCTCTAAACATGTACATTTTTTTTTTCGGCACCTCTCCATCATTTTGTAGTGTTTCTATGACTACTCAAATTCAGTCTGGTCTCTTCTCATCAATTTGCTATCCACTATAGCTTTACCTGCAAATGTGTCAGCTATTTAGTTGCCACTGACTCCTGCACGCCCAGGACAGTAGATCCATGTGATGCTCTGAGCGTTGCTGAGAAGTGCCCCACTCATTTATTATCATGATTTTTTTTCTATCTTGCTCGGCATAATATGGGAGTCTGATAAAATCACTATAAAAGATACATACATTGCATCAAATGTGTAAACTTTTACACAGCTTATTCCGTTCATTGTACTACATCCTGCTAGCCCTCAGATTGTGAGGGCAGACGAAGAAGCATCAATATCGTTACCACGCCTGACTCCACTAAAACAAACAAATCCTGTACTAACAACTACTCTACACATCGATCTTCACCTTTAACGATCATTCTTGAACCCTGTTTTTCTTTAACAGGAGTTATTCCTCCTGTCCATAAGCTACATTAGCAATCGTCTATTCTGGGACCAACTCGCATGAAAACCTTTCATCTCTAGATTTATGGAACTGTCCCTCATTTCTATAGATTTATGGAACGGTCCCTTATCTCTATTGATTTATGGAACTGTCCCTCATTTCTATAGATTTATGGAACGGTCCCTTATCTCTATTGATTTATGAAACTGTCCCTCATTTCTATAGATTTATTGAACCGTCCCTCATCTCGTTGGGTCTAAAGCAGTGTTTCCCAACCTTTTTTCTACCATGCCCAACCTAAGTCTTTCTAAAATTCTGTTGTCCCTCCTATGTAACATATAAATATTTTTTTTTATATTCCGAATTTGAATTATTCCTAAATTAGGCATAATTACAACTTGTTCCAATCCCCCTCCCCTGTGGAGCGTGGGCCCCACGTTGGGAAACACTGGTCTAAAGGAACGTCTCTACCCTAAATTCTACTATATATAACGCTACATGACATCATTTTATATAGATTTATTGAACTATGGATTAATTTCTGTGGATTTATGGACCCTTCTAGAAATTAGATGACATGCCACTTTCAATATCGTCATTTTCTTTCTTGGAGACCTGAGTTTCGATTATTCATGTCTTTCATCATGAAAAACGCATTATTCTTGTCACACACAGAAGCAAAGGCGGGCTCACACACAAGAGCTCACTCCTCCGTGCATACACGTCTAAATCGATACGTTTCACAGGCTAGCACACACAAGATGTACAAAAACACGATTATTTTTAAATCTATACAACGTCGAAGTCGGATGTGTCCTTGCCATTGGCGCAAATAAATCTTTTGCACAACGCATTTCCGTTCTCTGGACTACATCATGCATGAAATCTTGTAGGACCGTTGTTCTGTTATATCAGAGATCCAGTGGGAGTTTGAGAAGGAACGTAAAAATAAATGTAAATATCTATACACACATATCTTCATCTGCACAATTTGTCGAACGTACACATTCTTTCCCATACTCACATATACACACACGGTTACATCAACACAACGTTTCACACACACACATTTACATTAACACGTTTCATACACACACTTCTACACTAACACAACGTTTCACACACACACATTTACATTAACACGTTTCATACACACACACGTCTAAATCAACACAACGTTTCACACACACACATTTACATTGACACGTTTCGTACACACACACTTCTACACTAACACAACATTTCACACACACACTCACACTTCTAAATTAACACAACGTTTCACACACAGACGTCTACACCACCACAACGTTTCACACACACATCTACATTAACAGAACGTTTCACACACACATCTCCATTAACACAAATTTTCACACACACACACACACACGTCTAAATCAACACAGCGTTTCACACACACACACACATCTACAGTAACACGTTTCATACACACACACGTCTACATCAACACAACGTTTCGCACACACACTTCTACACCAACACAACGTTTCACACACGCACTCACACATCTAAATTAACACAACGTTTCACACACACACTTCTACACCAACACAACGTTTCACACACGCACTCACACATCTAGATTAATACAACGTTTCACACACACAAATAGGTTATTAATGTTTTGTTTGCGTTCGTTCTCAAACTCTGACCGAATGTCTCTTATAGCAGGGTAGTGGTCCTACACGATTTTCGACAGGTCGTGGTCCAGAGAACGCAAATGCGTTGTGTCGCAGTTTGATCTGTGCAAATGGTCCGAAACATACGACTTTTGCGTTAATAGGTAACTTAATATGTAACCCTTTTGGTGATTTATACCAAAAGGTATACCAAAAGCTATATATCACCAGAATCAACCTTTCAACCACCGACTTTAGTCCAATTTGATTATATTATAGTTTTTCATGACTAAAAATAATGTAAGTAGTTGTTTAGGTAATATTTTCAAAGCCCCATAAAAGCAGGTTACTGTATCTATATAGAATATCCATAAAACCCATCTGATGAGTTGTTTGTTGTCTGTGAGAAGGTATTTGCTAAATATGACCCTGAGATAACAGCACTGGGGGTTGCTTTGTACCACTTTAATATCATATTTGATGCATTTCCATGAAAGGTCAAAAAACATTATGATTTTTACATATGGTGTCCGCTCTTCACGCGTTGGAAAGGAATGGACATTGTAAGCCTCAACTAGCTCAAATATATTATCATGCCAACCAGCTGTTAATATCTAATAACTTTATATTTTTATTCAGTGGAATTCCTGACCATCTAAATAAACATGGAAAGAACACGGCAGACAGGCTAGAACAAAAGGGAGCTAGAAAAGAATGGTCATACATATTAACTACAATGCACACATCTCAACAAATGTTGAAATATATGAACAAAGAGAATTGGATGAACAAATGTGCCATGGGAAATACTGGGAGAGAAATATGACCAGCCCAAATTCCAAAGACAACATCAACCTCCTGGGAAGGAAAGACCAGAGTATCATCTTCCGACGTCGCATAGAACATATACAGCTTAATTACTGAGCATTATACAACCACAACAAACTACATTGTGCCGGCTGTGCACTCATTACTACGAAACTGTCGACCACTACCTTTTTTAATGTCCAGCGCTAAATGACACTTTATATGGAACAGATAACAGCTTACAACTACATGCATATTTCACAATGGCATTAAAGCATTTGGAATTGACTCATAGACTACTAAATCAGCAACCACATGACATGTTTACTCAGCCATCATCATTTGTTATACACGGTCCATCTTGTGTGATACATCTCCAAACGTGTGTGACACATCTCCACACGTGTGTTACACATCTCCACACGTGTGTTACACATCTCCCAACTTGTGTACATATCTCTAAACGTGTATTACACATCTCCAAACGTATACTATATATCGTCAAACCTGTGTTAAACGCCTCTAAACTTGTGTGACACGTTTCCAAAGGTGTGCTATATATATCCTAACTTGTGTTATACATGATGCATCTTGCGTGATATATCTCCCATCTCGTAATCACTTATTCTTCTACCAATATTTCTTAAAACACATTAATCTCTCTCTTTTTCTCTCTTTCTCCATAATTCCAAACTTATTTATACAAATATTATTTATCTCTGAAATATAAATTATTTATATTCCCAGAAATCCATATATTGTGCACTCCAGAGAAGCACCTGCGACTACAGGTGAGTCCATCCACTATTTATCTTACCACTATTTATATCAATGTAGTCCCAGGTCATTGTTTTACTACTACCAACATAATCGATATGTATCATTGACTAATAATCAAGACATACCTTAGGAATGTCCCGGATATAGGTAACAATGAAGACAACATAGACTAACAATACAGACAACATAGACTAACAATTCAGACAATATAGACTAACAATACATACACCATAGACTAACAATACAGACAACATAGACTAACAATACAGACAACATAGACTAACAATACAGACAACATAGACTAACAATACAGACAATATAGACTAACAATACAGACAAAATAGACTAACAATACATACAACATAGACTAACAATACAGACAACATAGACTAACAATACAGACAACATAGACTAACAATACAGACAACATAGACTAACAATACAGACAACATCAAAGACCTGAAAATGGAGTTAGATTGACTTCATTGAGAGCATTTAAAAATAACGCAGGATGACGAAAATGCACTATGAGACATCTCCAAAATAGAAATGGTAAATCTCCCATAAGTTTCTTTGACATTTCCATTAACAGAACTGTTAAACCTTTCAAGAATTCGCTCTTACGTCTTCCATAGCACAAGTAGCACACGTCCCAAGAGGCACTTAAATATCTTGAAATCTTCCACTGCAGAAATGGTAAACCTCTAAAATAGGTACTATAAAATTTGTCGTAACAGAAATAGTAAACCTCCAAAATAGGTACTATAAAATCTTTGTAACAGAAATAGTAAACCTCCCAGAACGTTACTTTAATATTTTCCAAAACAAAAATTTGTACACCTTTCAAAAATGACAATTAATCATCTCCAATAACATAAATAACAGGCGTTCCAAAATTTCACGTTGACATCCATTATGGACATTATAAATCAACAGTATTATAGATTCAGCTAGCACGAATGTGCTAGATTGAGTAATCAAGTGTGATATATTCAATAATCAAGAGTGAAAGTTGGTAGAGTATTAATTTTTGGATGTAGAAATTATCCTGTAATTTTTTTAGCTGTAGTGATTTTTCTTCTAGCAATATAAATGCGTCGGGTAGGTTGCCATTTCTTTCTGAAAAGTTCGGATGCACAATTTCCGGTGGTGAAATTTGAACATTGTATTTATGACCGACTGGTACTCGCTCTTTAACTTTCCACCACAGAACCGAACGAAAGTGAGAAACAAAGTAGAAGTGTGGACGTTAGAAAGCAAGAGTTTAGAGAGTGCAAACAAGAGTGTGGGAAAGAGAGCAAGGAAGAGTGTTGGAGTGAGAGAGCAAGTAAGAGCGTGGGAGAGAGAGAGCAAGCAAGAATGTGGAAGAGAGAGCAAGCAAGAGTGGAGGAGAGAGAACAAGCAAGAGTGGAGGAGAGAGAGCAAGCAAGAGTGGAGGAGAGAGAGCAAGCAAGAGTGGAGGAGAGAGAGCAAGCAAAAGTGGAGGAGAGAGAGCAAGCAAGAGTGGAGGAGAGAGAGCAAGCAAGAGTGGAGGAGAGAGCAAGCAAGAGTGGAGGAGAGAGCAAGCAAGAGTGGGGGAGAAAGAGCAAGGAAGAGTGGAGGAGAGAGAGCAAGCAAGAGTGGAGGAGAGAGAGCAAGCAAGAGTGGAGGAGAGATAGCAAGCAAGAGTGGAGGAGAGAGAGCAAGCAAGAATGTGGAAGAGAGAGCAAGCAAGAGTGGAGGAGAGAGAGCAAGCAAGAGTGGAGGAGAGAGAGCAAGCAAGAGTGGAGGAGAGAGAGCAAGCAAGAGTGGAAGAGAGTGAGCAAGCAAGCGTAATAGAGCGATAGCAATAACATGAGAAGCAAAAGTGTAAGTGCGAGAGCAATATCGTAGAGTCCAAATTTGTAAGGGAAGAGAGCAAACGTGTAGGTATAGAAAGCAAAATTGTAGGGGTAGAGAAACCCGCAAAGGTAGAGAACAAAAGTGGAATGATAGAGAGAAAAAGTGTAATGGTGGAGAGACAAAGTGTAATATTGGAGAGAAAAAGAGTACTGGTAGAGAGAAAACGTGTAAAGTTAGAAAGAAGAAGTGTAATGGTACAGAAAAAAAGTGTAATGATAGAGAGAAAAAGTGTAATGGTATAGAACAAAAATGTAAGGGTAGAGAGTAAAAGAGTATAGTTAGAGAAAAATGTGTAATGACAGAGAAAAATCGTAATTAATAGAGAGAAATAGTGTAAGGGTAGAGAGAAAAACTGTAAGCGTAGAGAGAAAAAATGTAAGCTTAGAGAGAAAAAGGGAATGGTAGAGAGAAAAAGTGTAATGATAGAGAGAAAATGTGTAATAATAGAGAGAAAAACAGTATTTGTGAAGATAAATAGAGCAAAGGTACAGAGAAAAAAATGTAATGGTGTAGAGGAAAAAGTGTAATAATAGAGATAAAAAGTGTAATGGTATGTGAGAGAGAAAAAGTGTAATGGTAGATAGCAAAAGTATAATGGTAGAGAGAAAAAGTGCAATGGTAGAGAGAAAAAGTGCAATGGTAGAGAGAAAAAGTGCAATGGTAGAGAGAAAAAGTGAAATGGTAGAGAGAAAAAGTGCAATGGTAGAGAGAAAAAGTGCAATGGTAGAGAGAAAAAGTGTTATCGTAGAGAGAAAATGTTCAATGGTAGAGAGAAAAAGTGTAATAGTTGATAGAAAAAGTGTATGGAAGAGAATAAAAGAGAGAGAAAAAGGGGTAGGGTAGAGAGAAAAGGTGTATGGAGAGATAGAAAGGTGTAGGGAGATATAGAAAGGTGTTAGATAGTTTCAAAAGAGTAATTCTTCTTCAGCGTTCAAACTCAAACTTCCGCTGGATCTCTCTTATAGCAGGGCTATAGTCCAACTAGTTTTCCAGTAGGATGTAGTCCAGATAATCGAAATGTATTGTATCGCCACTGTGGCTCGACACATCCTTCTTCGGAGGAGAAAGAGTATGATAATGGACACACGCAAAGGTTTAAATAGGAGAGAGAAAGAGAGAAAGAGAGTATGAGAAACTGAGAAAGTAAGAATATAACCTAAAAAATGAGTGTGAAGGAATGTTGCTGTCAAAGAGTCTGGTATATGGTAGGATAATGTTGCAGAATGAGAAGAGTGGAGAGAGAAAGAGAGAGAGAGAGTAGTCTTCATTGTTCGATTGTCTGTGACTAAAAAGACTTAGTCTGGGTCAAATCCGTTATTAGAACAGTGGACAGACAGGGATATAAGCACTTGCAATACCCCCACTTAACTGAAACTTTAAACTAGAAACGGGAAATTTGCCGGAGTCACGACCAGGAATGGAAGCTCTTCAATGTCTTAATGATTTCTTAAGAAAATACGTTTAACTATAATAGAAAATCCATTAAGAGATATTTATGTATCCATTTGCAGCTATTTCTATGACCAAACTGTCCTAGATTGTATCTGATGGTGTAGATTTCGACTAGATTAGATCCAAGAACCTTTCGGGAAGTTCAAAAGCATAAGACATTAAGATCTGCGAGATGGCAAAAAGAACGCGTCTCGCAATCTAAGGTTAGCTCTAATGGAACTCTAACCCCGTCTGTCTCTTAGTTTACATGTACTGGAACATTCTGGCAAGCTGCAAATTTTCCTTACTTTGCCAACCCACTTCTCCAACCTTCAATATTACCTTCAAGTATTTTTTTAAATTTGTTTTTAAATAGAAGGTGCCGAACCAGATTTGAACCAGATCCGTTCAGTTAACATCAATTAGCTTCTCTATTTGAGGCAACACATTTTCCTATTTCTGCCTATCGCATCCATAAAAAACAGATACGATTTGAGCCAAGATAGTAAACTTCTGCGTTCGCAAGTCACTATAACTATTTAATAGTGGACTGAGGTACATGGATTTGTACTTCAATATACTATATTTGTACTTCGATATTTACTATATTAGTTACAATAATTATTACTTACGAATATATTAGTTGCAACACATGTTCTCTATTTTAGTCCAGGCATTGTGATATGTAGAGGTACATTCCATCCCATGCCTTACGGTCTAAAGGGTTTACCTCTGCTTCGATAGAAAGATGTATGCAAACGCGATATGCATGATACAGACATTGATACGGAATCAGGGATAAACCTCTGCAAGACATGCAGGGGAACAAGATGGCATGGATCGCGTTGCATGCAAGGGAAAGGTCGAGAAATAGTATAAGATAAAGGAGAAAGAGATAGCAAATAGTTCAAAGGCTGAACATCTAAGAACACAGACACACACACAACACAGGATAGTAGAAGTGGAAATGTGATTCCTTGCACATAATGTGAAAGATTCTTTGAAGCATAGATTGGTTTTGTGAGTCTCATCCATCATGACCATGGATTGTAGATTATATATCACGGCTGTCCCGGCACAACTCTACCGGCGAGCTTCCTACATCGGAAACAAACTCGCGGAGAGAAAGAGTTCAGCACCCGATGAGCTTAGGCGAAAAATTGGACAATGTCGCTCAGTTCGAGAACGCCTTTCTCTCAAACGCGTGGTGTGAGAGACTCGAACTTGGGCGAGGGGTTTACGATGTCGGCGAACGACACTTAGGCTAAGAAGGCGAAAGAGCCAGGGTTCAACTCTTCTGTCAAGTTCTTCCTCATCCGGAACCAGACTCGCGGAGGATCTCATCCGGGGTGGGCCTGTTGCAGCTTTGCGCGTCGATTCAATGTCTCATCTGTATCTCTTGCTATCACACTCCACTCTCTTTCTACGGGTTGTTTTACCCAGGCTTCATTCTCCTCTTCCCCGTTCGATTCTTCGTCCTACTCTGTCTACTTTCTCCATTCCCACTACTTTAGGCTGTGTCCTCTGTTTCTTCTGTGCCATTCTCTGTGTCCCGTGGGCGCCACCACGTAACTATCATCTTATTACTTTTGGCCTTTGGCCGCTCTCTGGTTGTCATTTTTTGGTCTTGTTGGGTCGGCTACCCTTACAGCTACCTAGCATGCCGAGACTGGGAGACCTTTTCACCGACTATATATATATATATATATATATATATATATATATATATTATATATATATATATATATATATATATATATATATATATATATATATATATATATATATATATATATATTTAGAATATATATATATATATATATATATATATATATATATATATATATATATATATATATATATATATATATATATATATATATATATATAACTATATTTTTTCCCCACACGACTTGGATGGCTCGGATGCAGGGGTCCCCTATGTCTATTTATGGAGTCAGCGTGCGGTACGGTAAACACCTCCAGTGGGTTGCAATGTACGGTTGGTCTCACTCAACTACGAACATCGTTTCATCTGACATGTTTCTCACCACGGTACATGGCCCGGACTAAGGGATCGTGTATCGGTGGCTCGAGGTTCTGTCCGTTGATCGTTATTCCCATAGATGGGCTAGCGTACAGTGCGGGCAATACCCACATAGGGGTTGTGACGTGCGGCTAGTCCATCCTCTTATCATCTTCGGTTGATGCGACGGGTCTCACATCCAAACACGGGGCCTAAAAGGTACTTGTCGTTGCGGTTGTGACCTTGGTCCATCTTCCGCCATTTTTATTTTATCGGGACTTCTGCTACATCGACCTCCACTTACAACGACATTGTGGACTGATGATCCCGACTTCGTCACATACGACTCCCCACCACCTCACATGCTTTGGCTGTAGTTCTGGGTCTGCCTCCATCTGACATGGCCTCCTTTTCCTTTTTCTCTCCTACTCTGGTGCCCTTCTCTTCTGCACCTTCTTTCTTTATCAGTCCGATACCTTTGCACGACTCGCTTCCCCGTGATAGTCCCCTACCCTACCTTTTTGTGTCTGGTAGGCTCCTTCCTACTTCTACATCCCGTGCTTGCGTGGCGTATTTCCGGCTCGGGGCCCACGTTTATCCACCCTTTTCTTCTTCTTCTCCTCTGCATTCCTCTCATCCTTTTTTATCTGTCTCTATGGCTCTTTGGTAGGAGTCACGGTTTTAACTTTTACCCGCCTTGGGTTTTTCTCTACGGCCCTGCCTATTATTTCAGTTGGTCTCTCGTCGTACTACTAGATCATTATCTATATCGCTCTTTCTTCCCTGCGGCTGTTTCTGTAGTCCTCTTGTTTCCTGTGGTGTGACAATCTGGCATGTTGGTATTTTATTGGCGCTACTGCCTCACTAGATTTCATTGTCCATTGACCCTGACCCACCAGTGTGACTGTTGGTATCAAGCTAGCCAGTTCTCAACGTATCAGATAAGTTGTTTTTTCTTCCTTTTTTACCTATTGTCACCTATATTTTACTCTCACTTGCATACATCATTGTATTATCACTGTATTTTCTTCCCACCATTACCTACTCCTACTTATAGTTTCTCTCCAATGCCCATATCTGCTCGGTCGTTTCTTTCTTTTCTCCTTTTTTCTCTTTTTTCTTTTTCATCTCCATCTCTCTCTCTCTCTCTCTCTCATCTGATCTCTCGTACCATCCTCTTTTGCTTTTCCATCACGACTGTATGCTAATACTCATTGCCTGTTGCCATTTTTAAGGTAAGTATCTTAATTTATTCTTATTTATCTTATTTTACTTGCTACTACACCTTAACTATTTTCACTCCTCATCTCCTTCTGTGCACTTTCCCCTCCTCACTTCTTCCATACCCTCGTCCTCCCTGCTAGGCTGCTCCATCTCTGCTTCCTCTGCTATCTATTCGTTATACTCATTGCGTGTTGCCACTTTTGAGGTTAGTATCTTAATTTAACCTTATTTATTTTACTTTCTACCACACCTTATCCATTTTCGCTCCTCACCTCCGTCCGTGCACTTTCCCTCCTCACTTCTTCTCCCCATACTCTCTTCCTCCCCAATATGCCGCTCCCTATTTACTTCCTCCACTATCTATTCACTATCTCTCCTCCTCTTTCCTCCCTATCAACCACGTTTGTTTCCATGTAAGATTCGTTGTACCGTTGTCTTTCGTTTGTCCTGATGAAGGCTTAATAGTCGAAACATCGTCTGTCCCTGTATCTCGTTGTTAAGTTGTGTTATGTTTTAATTTGGTAACACATCTACCTATTTTTGCTTATCTTGACATTTTCACGGTGTTACTCCAGCCACCTGCTTCCTGTTTAGGGTTGTTACCCAACACTGGAACATTTATCCCTTCAGTACCCAATGGGCACAGGCACAGTACATCTAATTGCACGAAGCAAGTTCATAGACGGCGGAACACCTCGTGAGATAGACGTGAATGACAATCGTCTCGGCGAAGAGTCACTACACACCCGCGTGCTCGTCGACAAATAGGCAGGCTGTCAAGGATAGGAAAGCCTACTACCCGAATTAAAAGCATGACGAAAACGGATGTACTAGACCTCGGACGTCCAGACCATAGAGTGACCAACCCAGGTGCAAATAACACAGTTTTACTGTGGAACATGCAGTACAACGTACTTCACCCTCCCCTGCGGAAATCACACGGTATATTCGTTGTGGTTATATGAGAGCGAACGCAGGAGAAGAAGAAGAAGTATGTTTCCATTGCTTTCCGAATGGTCCCGGTTCGCCAAAAATGGATGTGTCGGGCCATTGACGAAAACAAAACACCGATACAACGCATTTCCACTCTCTGGAGTACATCCTGCTGGAAATATAGTAGTACCATTGTCCTGGAACAAGAGAAATTCGGCGGGAGTTTGAGAATGAACGTTGAAAACAGAAGAATGATATGGGTATACAAGCGACAGTGTTTTAGAGTTTGAAAACGATACCTATACGAAAACCGCGGGCTATACCTCGCCGCCTCAGGGACGGACCGTGACTCTTGGCATATATAACACCCACTGGCTAATGTGAAATCTATTATCTATTTGTCTATTGTCTTTCCCCAGGTGGTTTGTGATCCACTTTTTCCGTTAAGCGTAGATGGAGCTCGAGCTTGCGTTCTAAAGCCAGATGTGTGGCCTCGGCTGCGCTATGACCGTGTCTGTTCAGGATGTCCCTGACGTTTTCTATCTATCTTTTCCGTGGTCTTCCTCTGGCTTTGCACCCTGATCTCATTTGGTTATATGCTTGTACGGGCAACATTTCGTGATGCATTCTCATAATGTGGCCAAACCACTTGATCTGTTTTCTCTCTATGTAATCTGTACAAGATTGTATACATATTCTTTCCCTGATATATTCATTTCGTAATCTATCAAGCCTGATGACTCCGCCAGCTTTCATCAAGCATTTCATCTCACATGTCCTATCTTTCTGTAATGTGAAGATGAGAGAGACCAGGTATGGCACTGGTAACACAGTGTTGGAAGAAATATATTGTAGATCATTTGTCTCGTGACTTCGATCTCGATCTTAGGGTGAAGAAGTATTGGTGAAGTTGGTTTAATGTGAAATCAAGCCTTCTAAATTGACTCATTTTGGATACTCCCTTCATTTTCATAGGACTTCACACAAATTATAATCATAGTGACCAATGAAAATCACGGGAATAGTCAAATGAATCATTAAGAAGGCTTGATTTCCCATTACCCAGAAGGTCTTCTGTATAACAATACAATCAAGTTATAAGACGCTGTCTGCTAGATGTTGTCTGGTATCTGTAACTATGAGACTCCATCTCACGTAAACTGTTCAACTCCGAGTTAATCACGCTTTTTACGATTTATGTTGAGAATAATTCGATGTCTGATGTAATTTCCAACAGACATCAAGGCATAAACGCTACTTTAAGAAGTCTTGTTCAGGTTCGATTTTGGCAAGTTTCTGTCTATTAACTTCCTCAAGCTTGTTATCCCAGCTCTTAAGTAGAGCAATGTATTGACTTTCTTGGCCTGAATGAAATTTTGTTTACTCGAGAAATCACTGTTGGTACATGATGAGACAAATAGTACTGTTGTCAGATCTGTGCGTGATTTGTTATATTTTATAGTAACAGTTATAATTGTGGTAGTGGTGGTAGTAGTAGTAACAGTAGTAGTGGTGATGTTATTAATAGTAGTATGAATAGTAGTAGTAGTAGTAGTAGTAGTAATAGTATTAGCTACAGTAGCAGTAGTGGTAGCAGTAGTAGTAGTAGCAACAGCAGTAGTAGTAATACCAGTGTTAGTAGTAGTGGCAGTAGTAATAGGAAAGTATGTAGTAGTAGTAGTAGTAATTTTAGTGGTGCTAGTAGCAGCAACAACAGTAGTAATAGTAGTGGTGGTGGTAGTAGCTGTAGTAATAGTAATAGTATTAGTAATACTAGATGTTGTTGTTGTAAAAGTAATATTAGTAGCATTAAAAGCAACTGCAGTAATGGTGATGGTTGCAGTAATAGTATTATCAGTATTAGTAGCAGTATCAGTAATAGTAGTTGTAATGGTGTAGTAGTAGTAATAGTAGTTTTAGCAGTGTAGTAGTTGAAGTAATAGTAATATTATTAGTAAGAAGTACATAAATGTAAAGTATAACATTTCACTGCCGTGAAGATGTGTCAGGGAAACGGTGCCAATTTATAATATTGTCGAAAGGTATTATTTGTATAGAACAAGTCTTTTAACATTATTTATAACATTGTAGATACAAGATGAATGGATGATCGGCTTTCAATGGCAAGTTCCGCCATTTTGGGTTTATTCCACCTTCTTAACGACCTGGTTATAGTAAAAATGTAAAAATGTGTTACAAATAGCCACTAATAGGATGATAAAAATAATTATAATAAAATGAATAAGTACAAAAATGGTTGACGTTTCGATCTGTGATCTTCGTCTGAATACATGTATAAGAAAACAACCAATAATGAATAACAAAAAAAATATTGATTCAGAAATATCAAAAAAATGTATGATGTTTCTCAATTAATATTATCTATCTATCTAATTTATCTATCTAATATATTTATCTATCTAATGTATCTATATGTCTGTCTGTTGGTCTGCGTGACTGTCTGTCTATCTATTCTAAGTATTTCTTACTGGATTTATCTATCGGTATGTCATTGTATATATTTCTCTACCTATCTATCTACCCACAAATATATCGATCTATTTATCTATCTAGTATATATAATATATTATGTCATGTCCAAACACAATAATTATGTTATCATAGACAACATCAAAGGGTGTTCAAGAACTGCCTCGTTCGGTAGAGAGCAGCATGTGCTACGGGTGAATCCAGACAGTCATCTGGCTACTGTAGACATCACAAAAAATAAACTTATAGGTAATGGAACATGGGATGTTAGAACACGTAACAAACCAGAAAACATAACGATTTAAATGAAAAGAATTAACGTCAATATCTTAAGATTTTGTCAAACAAGACAGATTCGTGCAGGTGAAATATACGTGGACTAATATAAAATAATTTACTCAGGACGACAGACACATGAGAAAGGTGTATGTATAATCTTGGATAAAGAAAGAGCAAAAACAGTGAAAGGATATATAACAATATCAGACAGGATTTTGCTAGTCGGATTAAATGGTAAATTAGTAGATATATATAAATATGATACAAATATATACACTAACTGCAGACAGTACAGAAGAATAAAGTGATACATTTTACAAATAACTTAATATGCCTCTAGTCCAGTGTAACAAACGGGAAGTAACTATGGTTCTATGAGATTTTAATGCAATGGTTAGAGAGGAAAAAGATGAAGATATCAGCGGTGGTTATGGACTTGGAGATAGAAATGATAGAGGAGAGAAACGTATTGATTGGGCACCAGAACAAAGAATGATAATTGAAACACATACTTTCAGCAACACCCTAACCGTCTGTGGACGCGGAGACGCCTAGGAAATAACTATTGCAATCAAATTGACTTCGTACTAATATGCAAGGAATTTCAAAACAGCTTGCTGTCAGTTAAAACAAGATCAGGAGCAGATCGCAGTTGTGGCCATTTCCCAGTACTAGTAAATTTAAGAATAACATTTAAATAATTAAGGAGAGCTCCCTTAAATACCAAGCTAGGCTAGGCACTTTTAAATCAAATAAAGAAATTAATGAAAGATACACAAGTGCTGAACAGAATAGATACAACGCTGTAGTAAAGAGAAGCTGTATAGATGAACAATGGAAATGCAAAAAGAATCAATCCACCAAACATCAAAAGAAATAATACCAGAAAATAATGAATACTGCATAGAACAAATAGATGATAGAGGAAATTTTACAGCAGATGGACACAAAAAGAAAATGCAAACAAATGAGGTTGTATATAAAAGAATATATAAAGATATTAAACAAAAATTAAAGACAGTGAAAGTAGCATGGCTGTATGATAAAGGAACATAAGACACACAGAGAAGACACACAGAATATATACACTAAAATACATGACCTAACAGGAATTAGATAGCAGTCAACAAATATTTGTTAAACACAAAAGGGGGTAAAATATTAATAGACAAAGAGAAAGTAATAGGCAGTTGGTCAGAGTATTTACAAAAATTGTATGAAGACAGCAGCAAATCAGAAACAAGCAGGCATGACAAATGTGAGGGGCCATCAATATTAAAAACAGAAGTAGAGGAAGCAATACAACATAAAAAGAAAAATAAATCCCCAATGCCATATAACATCCCACTTGAGGAAATTAAAGATATTGGTGAATGTAGAAGTGATAACAAAATTGCCGATTGATATTTTCAACAGTGGATTTATATATACTGGAAGATCTCGTGAAATCTATATTTATAACTCTGCCAAAACAACCGGATGCCATAGCTTGTGGAGAACATCGTACAATTAGTTTAATTAGCCATGTAACAAAAAGTATGATGTGAATCGTAATGAAAAGAATAAGAAGTAAAATCACACCAGGAATTGTAGATGAGAAATGTGGAAACGTAGAAGGCAGAGGCACAAACAACGCTATATAGATCATGAGAACATTAATAGAAAGAATGACCGTGGTTAACAGAGATCTGTATTTGTAGTCTATTGACTATACTAAGACATTTGATAAGGTGAAACATGAAAACATGTGCTGCTACTACTACAACTACTGCTACTGTCACAGCTGCCACTGATATTGCTAGAATGGTTATGGCTATAGCGATGACTAGCCGATAGCATTGCACTCTATCCACACACATAGATGCTCAGTCTCCCCAGCATACTATGAAGGATAAGCACGCTGCTGGTTCCGTGACCCGCTGTCTAAACATTCTTCTAAGTTCTTTCTACATGAGTCAGTTCTAGTAGTACCACGCTTAATACCGAATTCATCAAATTTCATCATAGGTATGTCATCGATAGAGATATTCACATCAAGCAGCCCACGAAGTAGTTTCAGCATGCCGCTTTTATCCATGTCATCTTTTTGACTATTGATGCCTTAGACGCAAGTATGTCTGCTCTCTCATTACCCCAAACACCAGCATGTTCCAAACAGTAGATCAATGTAATGCCTTTGAGTTCGGGTGCGGCTATATATGCCTTAAACACACTACTAGTAACTAGTACGAACATTACTACTATTACTACTAGCAGTACTATGATAATTACAGCTACGGGTATCACTACCATCACTCCTATCGAAATAGAGAAAACAAAACTTGACCTTATGATAATTAATCAAGACCAAATACGAATACGAGCATATAACAAAATAATATCAGGATACAAAACCATCAAAGAAACACTAGATAGAAAACATCAAGATAACCCTTGAAAAAACAAGGACTCAACACAAGCAAGGCGACACATCTGGCCTTTGAACAACAACTGGGCCCCTACCTCTACGCTTAACTGAGAGAATGGATATTATCAACCATCATTCACCTGGGAAAGACAATTAAGACTAAAATTACTATTATTAACTCTACTAGTAATATTACCAGTATAACTACAGCTACCACATCAGCTTGCCAAGCTACTAAAACAACTTCGGCTGCAGTTTCTACTACCATAACTCAATATAATTGAGCTGCTGTTTGCAAGTAGAAATATCTAGGATGCATAATCACAAATGACGGTAGATGGTTGGTTGGTTGGTTGCTGATCCAGCGGTCCATGGGCTCATGCCCTTTGACCCAATGCCATATGATGGCATTATATTGCTGGGAAGTCTGTGGATTTTCGGCCCACCCCGGGACAGAGCCAGAGAATAACTATCACACCTCCAGGAAGGTAGGTTTCAACCTATGCACTGCTCCTAGCCACTGTAGCCAAGATAGGGTTCACTGTGCTCATTCCCCGCCACCAATTGACACTACGGCTGATGGGAATTGAACCAGGTCCGTTCTGGCGGCACAGAATCGCCTTGAAACTCAAGTAAACAGGTTTTCGGTCACCAACCACATCGCCAAAAAATATATGATCTCGTCACTACATTCAACCTGTGTACTCAAGTCATTGAGAACGGACCAATAGAGACAAGGACTATTACAACTACATTCGTAGTACGAATACGAATGTTCTATGTTTGTGTTCCCGAGGAAACTTCAATACTTGTACTAGATTGTCGTCGCTGTTGTTGTAATAGTTCTTTTCTCGATTGGCCCGTTCTAGTGACTTGAGTACACAGGTTAAATGTCGTGATGAGAACACATATTTTTTTCGGTTGGGGGAGGGGGGGGGGGAATGTGGTTGGTCAAGTACGGAAAACAAGTGTATGTGAGATGCAAGACGATTCGGTGCCGATAGAACGGACCTGGTTTAATTCCCGTCAGCCTTAAGAATTATTTTCATTAATCCTCATGCTTCCTATTTGAATTTACTTGTAAAGTCATCATTAACATTAAGTGCCGTCTCCGCAACGATGGTTCAATATTTCAATCCCCGTCTCTTGCTTTTCTCGTGCACTCTGCTAGACAGTAATTCATCCATCTCATGATGTTTCCCTCAAATATGCATCTCTGCCTAGCTCTTGCCCACATCCCCTCGAATCCACCTTCAAGTAAGGTCTTCAACATGGCGTCGTGGCTGTAATATGTAAACTGAGAATAGGAATGGATGCAATTATTTTTAAAGACGTGAGGTAAATATCGAAATTTAAATAAATCACAAACTAAACATGAAAATTCTAAAATGCTACATCTATTATTGTATGATTCAGAAACATGGAAATGAACAAACAACTATGGAGTAGAATTGTGTATTTGAAATGTGGATATATAGAAGAAAAAAGAGAGAACTTTATGAAGTAAAGAAATGGAGTAAAGAGTTTCTGACAACACTATGCCAGAAAATGTATTCTAATCTTTATATTGCTCGTGTGGCATGAAGGGGAAAGATCAGGAATGGTACAAAGACAAATGAGAAAGTAATAACAGATATTTGAAGAGCTGCATGTCTAAGACACACAATAGCACACGATCAAACAAGTGAGCGTGTGATTCCTAGTTCATTGTGGAAGACTCTTTACGGCTCAGATTGGTCTTGGAAGACATATCCATCATCGCAATGGATTGTAGATTATATTTCTTACAACACAATAATAATACTATCTTCTGGAAAGTCGAAAAATCTTCTACTAAGCAAGATGTGTATGTAAGTAATAATGGCCATGGATCGCAGGTTATAATTCTTATAATACAACACTAATACACTCGTTAGGAAAGACAGAAAGATGTATATTATGTATAGCAAGCTTTAAAGTAAATAAAAATGTATCAAAATCAAATATATTAGATGTACTAAAACAAATGATACCTTCTTGAAGACCTTATGTGAGTGTAGAGTTGAGGGGAGGTAAGCAAGAGGTATGCAGAGATACAAGTGGGAGGGGAGTACCACGAGATGGACAAGATAGAGTCTATCAATAGAAGGTAGTACTGCTAGTAGAACATAATTTAAAATAATACTCACGTGGAAGACAGGTAATGAAGACCTACTTGATGACGACTGACACACTATCACTGATTTTAATGTTTGTATGTTATGTGCGTATCTTGAAAAAGGCATATTGGCCCGAAACGTCGATTTTGTCCTATGTATTGTGATTTGTATGATTTATTTTGTGTTTTGTTTTGTTGTATATACCATATTTATTCATGTAAACATCCGTCAGTGATAGTGTGTTAGTCGTCAACAAGTAGGACTTCATTACCTGTCTTCCACATGAGTATTATTTTAAGATACAGTCTAGCAGAGTGCGCCACCATGATAAAAGATAGGATGTCTTTTAGGATAGGCTGCAGCTAACATTTGTAGCAGAGACAGACTTGATCATACCGTTTTCAGCGTCTGCTAAGCAGTAATCCTCAAATTTACTTTCTCGACTTGTCTCCGGACCGCGTAAACATGTCTACACGGCCGCGAGAGCTTCTCCTTGAATGATAAAATTATTTATTTATCAAAATATCAATAGTAAGTAATAATTGTAGTAAAACTAAAATCCAAAAAACCAAACTAGGTAACTCATGAAGTTTTGCTAATTACTAGACATACACATGATAACACAGGAGAATTGGCCTTTCGACCACAAAAAAAACGCCTTTATCAAGAGCATATTCACGACATAACAAACATCAAATAAAAGAGTGACATTGTCAACATTGACATGACAGAGCTGAATATGAGTATATAGAATTTGTTTGGACCAGGCCTGGTTCTATAAAAGAAATGTGTTTACCGTGCAGCAGATTGAGACGCACTGGGCTTTGGGAACTAATTGGCAAAGATAGCCTGAAGCTGAAGGCATCAGCGCTTGTTTCTTTGATTACCTTCACATTTGAACGTGTTTAAGTTTGTGATATATTGATTAGGAGAGATGAATAAGTAGGTTGTATGCTGATAGTTTCAGATGTGTGTGTAGAGAGAGAGAGAGAGAGGGGGGGATAATGAATTAAATAGAGGGTGTAAGAAGCACGTTGAGGGAGATGGAAATAGATGGAGAGGACAGGTAGATGGAAAGAGAAGGAAACATTGAGATCAAAGAGGGGAGGAAGGAGAGAGAAGGGAGACACAGTGGTATATGATAGATAGAGGTAGACGTAGATAGAGATAAGAGAGAGTGGGATGGGAGAGATAGAGGGATGAAAGATATAGGGACGGAGGAAAGATAGAGGGAGACAGAATGAAGTAAGACAGATAGAGGAAGAGAACGTAAAACGCAGATGAAGATGAGAGAGGAGGTAGAAGAGGATAAAGGGAGATAGAAGAAACAGAGGGAGATTGAAGAGATATAAAAGAGGAACGTTGAAAGGAGATAGAGGGAGACCGAAAGGAGAGATTAAAGATAAATGGAAAGAGAAAGACATAGAAAGATATGAGATATAGAGGGGAAGAGTGAGAGACAGTGAGAAATGTAATATAGATAAAACAGACAAAAAGTTAAACATATACAATCAAAAATGTTTACAATCATACGCAATGATATAACAAAAACAGCGCCAACAATATGGAGGGAGTTCTTCACAACAAAGAAACTGTTTTTGCTAACAGTCACAAAATGACTTCTTCTTCTGTAGTCTTTCTCACACTCTTCTTGGTCAAAATGAACGGAATCCAGTGAAAGGAGTGAAATAAATCTTGATTTATAGATATTATTTACACCTGTGTACTGTATTTGACTTCGACCATGGTCATGTAGATAAATAGAATGAGTACTTACAGGATTTGTCGTGAAACAGTTGCAGGCGGTGTCATACAACGTCACTAAATGTGGCTGTAACGAAAGAGTGTTTGTCGCTTTGCGTATAGTGTGTGTCTCGGACCAATGTAAAGCATTGAATACGTGGGATATACCAATATAACGACAGTGTGTGATGTCATCGCGCAAAACTATCTTGGAGAATAATTATTTCTATAGATAAACTTGTAAGAATTCGTTCGCGATGGGAATTCCCAAAGAAAATACGCCACTTCCGCTTTACAACCGCCCTTTACTGTGATATCGTAGCTTGTCTATCGCTGTTCCTTCTGAGAGGAATACGGTGGATAAGGGAGAAACCAGAGCTCTCCCGTTCGAGCGATGTGATGCTACTGTGTGTACTTCCCTATATGTTGTTGATACCCATATACCCTTTTTTATTGTTGTTCTGCAAAGAGTCTCTCTCGGTCTTCCTCTTTTTCTATTACAATCTGGTACCAATTTGAATGATTGTAAAGGCAGTATGTTTTCCTTCATTCTAAGTACATGTCTACTATATTTTCGTTCTATTGTTATAGAAAATATTGCTGGTTTGGTTTCTTCTCTTGCTTGTTTGTTTGACTTGAATTCTTCCCAACCAATATTTAAGTTTTCTAATACATTTATTTTTAAATTAAATTAATTTCTTCTTCAGTGCACTAGTTATTTTCCCTCTTTCGCAATCATATACCAATACAGATATTACATTGGCGTTAAACAGTTGTAGTTTTGTTGATATATTTACGTAATTAGTCCTTGCTAATATATGTAAATGTCGGTGACCTGAGGTGGTGGTGATATGTAAATGTCCGTGACCCGAGGTGGTGATGATATGTAAATGTCCGTGACCCGAGGTGGTGATGATATGTAAATGTCCGTGACCCGAGGTGGTGGTGATATGTAAATGTCCGTCACCAGAGGTGGTGGTGACTGGATTATCAGAACCGTAATCTCTCATATGTTTTAAAAGTTCTAATATAACTAAATAGGGCTAACGTCCGCGGTTGAAAAGAGTGTACCTCACAAGAAGTGATAAACTAACCCAAATAAAGACCTTGTAATCGGACAAATACCAAATCAAAGATCCGCCATTTTCCTACTCTAGAACCAACATCTAACTCTATCTTTAACCAGCACATTCTCAATCTATACTTCCAGGGTTTAAGGTAGATTGAAGGATCTCTGTGTGCTAATGAGCAGATATAGTCTATTTTGGGTGAAAACCGTGACAGAGAGAAGGAACAGGCTCTCATTTGGTGACAGAATTTTGTTAACTAGACATACCCAGGGGCCGGAGATAGGGATTGAGAGGGAAATGTATTGGATGAATAAAATCTACATTTACTATGTTATAGTCTTGAATTAAAACGTGTTCTGTTGTGTCCTAATGAAAATGTCTTTTAGATGTCAATGTAGATAGGGATATGTAAGTTCTTGGTCTGTTGACGTCATATGAACAGTTAATATTTTCAACTCATTCTCTCGCTTCGTATGACTCGCACGTCGATTTACCTACCTACATACCAACCTCTCTAACTATCCATATATCTAGCTATCCATATATTCATCCATCTATTTACTATCTATATATATCTGTTTATCTATCTATCTATCTATCTATCTATCTATCTATCTATCTATCTATCTATCTATCTATCTATCTATCTATCTATCTATCTATCTATCTATCTATCTATCTATCTATCTATCTATCTATCTATCTATCTATCTATCTATCTATCTATATCTATCTATCTATCTATCTATCTATCTATCTATCTATCTATCTATCTATCTATCTATCTATCTATCTATCTATCTATCTATCTATCTATCTATCTATCTATCTATCTATCTATCTATCTATCTATCTATCTATCTATCTATCTATCTATCTATCTATCTATCTATCTATCTATCTATCTATCTATCTATCTATCTATCTATCTATCTATCTATCTATCTATCTATCTATCTATCTATCTATCTATCTATCTATCTATCTATCTATCTATCTATCTATCTATCTATCTATCTATCTATCTATCTATCTATCTATCTATCTATCTATCTATCTATCTATCTATCTATCTATCTATCTATCTATCTATCTATCTATCTATCTATCTATCTATCTATCTATCTATCTATATGTCTGTCTGTCTGTCTGTGTGTCTGTCTATCTGTCTGTCTGTCTATCTGTCTGTCTGTCCGTCCATCCGTCCGTCCGTCCGTCTGTATGTATGTATGTAATATTGTGAGCCGCGTTAGCGCACTGGCTTCGCATATGAGTGGTCCTGGGTTCATTCCCCAGTTGAGGCGGAAATGTTTTCAGATCGCAACGGCTCCCAGGTCGACCCAGCCTTAAATGGGTAGCGGATTAATCCGGGAAGTAAAGACTGCGAGGGAGAGGAGATGGCTACCGCCCTCATTTGCAGAGCCTGTGACATGTGAGATCGCTAACATCTCACACCCCTACGGCATTAATAAATGCTATGGGTTACTTTACTTTTACTATGTATGTATGTATGTCCGTCCGCCCGTCCATCTATATATCAAAAAAATCCATCTTTTTATTCACTCTATATTATCTATCTATATACTCCATATATTTAAGTTATATATATATATATATTCCTAGCTATCTATCTATTGATCTATCCATCTTATACATCAATATAATGCTTTGTGTCGTGGTTTTATTAGCGCCAATGGGCTGACAGATCCGACGTCGGCGTTTGTACTTGTTCTCTACTTTTTTAAAACAGTCATTACTGTGTGCTCCAGGGAGTGCAGGGAGATACGTGTGAATGTGTGATAGTGACAGCTTTCCCTGGTTTTCGGCACATGTATAGTGTAGATTTCTTTAATTTACCCTTCGAGATAGAAACTAGTAATTATTGGGACTCGAACCCTGGATTTCACGCTATCTTGCTCCATACATTAAATCTGTAACTACCCTTATAATTTCAGTCATATCTCCTGATTTGCTGCCCAATAAACGATATCATTTCTACGCCTATGTGATCGTATATACGAAACTATCTACATATTTTATAAGTATTGCACGCCTTCTTAGTTTAATTTTCTCGTCGAGCCTCTGCAATGCAAATATCGTTTCGAAGCTTTACCCAAACGATTACACTATTTGAAACTGTTGGTTTATTTCTACTCAATTTGCATTTCCAGATCGAGTCACATTTTCTGTATGTTGAAGATGAGAGCAATCCGCATCTTCTGCTAAACATATTGATCCAGCCAACGACTTAATAATTATTCATAGTAAACGTTCATGTTCTCGTCACATCCACTAACAATGTCCTATGTGACCAGACTAAAAATGGCGTCGAGTTCGTTTAGCCTCGTTTTAGATTCTGATATGTTTCGCTCTACTCAGCATATAAAAAGTGTTATGTAAATGTTGAGCATTCAAAGAGAAAGAGTAGAGCCATATGCGTAATAGTTGATGCAAACCAATCTTTACGCCATTTTGGGCTCGCTTCAACTAAGCACGGATAATCAAGCTGAATAAATGTAAATACTAGGATAAATATCAAGTGTCAGGAAACGAGCAGGCTTGATTGAAATGTGAAGACTGAGGCAAAACAAGACAAATATTAAGATAAACCAATATAAACACGACACATTAGCTGTCGTTTGTTCTGATGAAGGTTTTCTAATACCGACGTCTTTTGTCTGCTAGTAGATCGGTTTGTATAGCCATTAGTATGTTAGCAATTACACTTATTTCGTGTATCTCCTCCTGAATAGATATAAACTTGTTATTTATTTTGGTGTTTCCTCTTCTTCTTCTTCGTTCATTGTGAAACTCCTGCAGCCTAGCAGAATTTAGTCCAGAGAAGGAATTGCAAAGTATAATAATTTGCAGCATAATTGCTATATCTGCGCATTTTGGCCTGACACATCCGACTTTAACGTTATCTATGGGTAAATTTGATGCTATGTGGAATAGTAGAACCAACCCCTCACCCATATATCACACATCTTATTAATTGCATGCGAATGAAGAAACATAAACAGGGTGACAAGATACAATTAAATCTAGTTGCATGAATAAATGTGTGTACTATACAAAATTACGGGTCTACAATCTACACTCTTTAAAACACCTGCACGATCCAAAATTTTTAGTTATTTGTGACGTCTCTCTACCTAGTTACAAAATAATTGCCGTAATTGCGGTTTGGCCGATAAATTCGTTATTACCGTTGTAAGGAGTGTTCCAAGATGCAAAAAATATACGGAAGAAAAACAATGATGTTAGCCTACCACGCTTCGGTAAGGATTAGCTAGAAATGTCCTGTCAAAGGGCAGATTGAACTGGTGGGTATGTACTAAACACCGAGTTTGTGTTTAGTATTTAACGTCAGTAAATAATCAATTAAAAACACAAAGAACACAATTGTATTCTCCCATTTTTAGTATATTTCGATATCTTTTGCATCACATCCCTCAAAGTATGTAGACCCTTACTTTTGGTATAATACCTACATTCGCTTGTGCAATCAAAACCGAAAACACTACGTATAGGCCTATATACCAAACTACGACTGGTTAACTCCTAATGTATTTATTGTATTAGTATATGGTTGCGAAAGCTGAAAAATAATGATTGTAGGAGAGAATAAATTCATTCGAAATCTTAAATATTGACTAGGAATCATTTTAAAAATCAAGCAAGTAAGAGAAGATGTTAAACATCAATATGTTTCATCATCATCCTTAAGTGCCGTCTCCGAAGCGAAGGTTGGCAGCAACGTATCTCCAACATCTCTTGTCTTGGTGGTGCACTCTGCTAGACTGTAACCTGTCCATCGTGTGATGTTACTCTCCCACTTGTATCTCTGCCTACCTCTTGCTCGCTTCCCTTTGACTTTACCCTTAAGTAAGGTCTTCAATAAGGTGTCATGTCTTTTAATGTGACTAATATGTTTCTACAACAATAAAAGAAAACGATAGACTTATATCGGACATGTATTTAGAATGAATAAAAACAAACTGCTACTACTTACATTAAAATGGGTACCAGGTGGCAAGAGAAAACGAGGACAATAAAAGAGACTCCTCAGAGCAACCATACAATAGTGTAGGACTATGAATCCCAACAACATGCAAGAATTACAGTAGCATTAAATAATTGAAACTGGCGAACACGTGGTTTTGACCTATACACCGTATTAGACGCTATAACTGCATCGATAGATAGACATTTTATAGGATAAGAAACAGTGCACATTTAGAGATGTGCAAGAAAAAAAGTAGAGGATCTATGTCGTTCACTCGGATCTCCAGGAAAAACGAGCGATTTACACTTGTTTCATGTGTGCAGTGCTGTGGTTCATCTATCGTGTTATTTCATACCAAGTATACCCAGTCTGAAGTTCTCCATATAACAACTATTCTGGTAGGTGATGATCTTTCATGCGAACCAGTTGTCCTGCCCAGCGTGTCTACGCATTTTTCAACATTGTGTGTATGCTTGCAGACTTAGTTTTCATTAGTGCTTTCACTGTCTGATATTGTATCTAACCAATGGATGTTAAATATCTTCCGAGGGCAACTTAGGTTGAAATCCTGGGATACTGGGGCATTGGAATGCCTCTTTTCATGAACTAAAAATGTATACATAAACCACCAACCTCTTTCTTACCCGTGCTTTTGAGACAGCCTTAAATGAGTCCGGGTGTCGCTTCTGTTACACAGCGGAGAAGAATATGTGATTTTGTTAGAAAGGTTGTGCGTTGTCAAGAGCTACATGCGCACAGTTAAAAGGATTATCTCATCATCATCAAAAAAGCAAACAAACATATTGTGGACATATAAAAAGGCACGGTGGTTTATAAATAGAAATCCATAAAGTAATCCAGGGCAATAAGAAGGTTACATGAAAGAGAACAAGAGTCAGACCAAAACTACGATGGACACCGGATAGCGAATACATTTTGAATATGACACTTGAAGAGGCAGACCAGATTGCATAGAATCGCGAGGTTCTTACATAGTAATACTGAGGACAACGTTCTGCCAAGGAAAATTCACACATAGGACCATCAGGACCAAAAAAACCTCACCATAAAACAGCCTATTTTTCGAACTAATCCAGTTATCACAAGCTAGTATGACATTTTCTACACTATCACAATGATTTCCTTTCAACTATTTTGTAAGATTTGGAAGAATAAAAAGTCCGATATAGTCAAATCCGGAGAATATATTAGGTGTGAAAGAACTTCAATATTCAAATCTTTAGCTGTTTGCAACACAATGTTGTCTTTATAGGAGGGCGAGTTGTCTTGAAACAAATGTAGAATTTGAGTGCGCTCCATCCCTCCTTTTCTTGACATATTTCATAGTTTGGTAAGAGATCGGCATAGCACTGGTCATTAACCGTGGTAATGATATGTATTGCAATGAGAGCTACGGCAATAGTCGAGCTGCTTTATAGTACTAAATGTAATGTTATAATGTCCTATAAAAAATAGGCTGTGGGCAGTGAATCCGTCAAAACCCACTCTTTTCTATGTTCTTGCTTAGCAGGGAGAATTTTGCCAGTCACAATTTTGCTTAAGATGCATATCTAAGAATTGACATAATTTTGTATTATATACTATAATATTTTTACAAGAAGTGTATTTTTTCACATTTATATATTTATACTTGTATAAATTATACGTTTCAAATAATATGTATTATTTACATCTTGAAAACACTAGTGGTTATTAACACGGCTGTAGCCTGCGAGTTGAAAAAAATTGTTACTATTTTCATTCTAATATGAAACTTTGTCACGATTCTATAACCGCATGTTATCTTTGTCTGGAAACTCTTACATTAAATCAACAGAGGTGTAGCTAAAAGACTAGGAACATGGGGTGATGATTGGAAGATATATACAGTCTCGTAATGATGGTGAAATTATGGCAGTGAAACGGCGTAAACATGCTTGTATTTGATATGTAACGAGACCCGACGTTCTTGCTAAAACTATTTACAAGGATGAGCTACATTTTGGAGGAGAATAGGCTGTCAGATGAGATACTGGATTAACAGCGTCACGGAATGATGTTTCATGAAAGAAATTGTGGAATTATTTGCAGCTCTGCAAAGATATAACAAATGGCTATTATAATGGCGGACAAGGGGAAAGAAAGACCGCGAAAGAAAGAGCGAGAGAGAGAACGAGAGATAACACGAGAGAGTCTAACAAAGAGAAGAGAGAGATAGGACGAGAGAGAGGATAATAGAGAAGACAAGAGGATGAGAGAGACAGAAGGGGAGAGAGAACGAGAGAGAGGATTAGAGCGAGAACGAGAGGATCAGAGAGAGAACACGAGAGAAATGACTAGAGAGAGAGAGAGAGAGAGCTTCTTCATTCTTGATTATAAACTAGCATCACCGCACGTGGGGCACTCCCATAAGTGCGCCGCTCTCCCTTATAGCAGCCATTCCAGTGTATGTAGATTCAGAATCCCAGTCAGTGTTGATTGCGTGATCTTCAGGACTTTCCAAACAACATTACCTTTATTTCCCTACAGGAAGGAGGGGCAAAAGAGTAAAGGAGAAAGAACATGAGAGAGTGGAAGATAGAGGAAGGACGAGAAAGAGAGGACAAAAGAGAGAATACGAGAGAGGGAGGACGAAAGAGGGAGGACGCTAGAGGGAGGACGAGAGAGGACAAGAAAGAGAACGAGAGGGATAGGACGAAATGATACGAAATACGAAAGAGACAAAAGAATTATCTTGTCAAACTTTAACAACCATTTTCTTACAATACTACACAATCTCATTGCGATTCCTGCACCGGAAAAATACTACCACCAAACATATAATTATTAACACATTATACAACCGACAAAAATAATAAACATTCCTCTTGCACGACTGCCAATAATTATCTATTTTTAAAAACTATCAACCCAGT